>MUZC01001049.1:103376-120707 GCA_002072015.1 Radix auricularia
TCCCTCATAGCCTGACTCTTTCCCTCATAGCCTGACTCTATCCCTCATAGCCTGACTCTATCCTTCCATTTTATAACATAATGTTTATATATACACATTTTGTCAATCCTTGTAAGCTCGCATTTTCTCAATAATATTTGCTCAATTTTTATAGCCTTAGCTATATATTCATCGTTTCGTTTTAACCTTTAAGGCATGTGCTCTATCTTTAAGGCATGTGCTCTATTTTAGTATTGGATCTATATTTATATTTTTGGAACCATCTTTATTGTCTTCACCTTGTAAGATATTTCAAACAAATATTATTCTAATATTGACATGCGGGAGTTTGAATGCAACCAGATCAAGTTCAGGGACTTTTTGAAATAAGAAAAAGGAAAAGAACCGCTTCAAATTTGTACTAAAAAGTAAATATTGTATGATGTAAATATTGAGTGTGGTAAAGATCAATTTAAAAAAGCTACAGAATATTTTTTTTTAATTTAACAACTGCCGGAAAGGATTTAATTAGACTTTTTAAATACACAAAACAATAATTATAATATTTTTTTTAAAATGCTTAACATTTTTTTAGTTACTAAGTTCTTCTATTATTATTGACTAGAAGATATTGGGTTTCGTTGCAGAATAAATATGAATTGTTATTTAATGCGAATTTAAACACATAACATATTTTATGTGTTCCATGTTTGTTTTTGGTTTTTTTAATTTTTTAAAATTTCCCTTTTAAATGAATTCTCCATTTTCCATAACTTTAGTTTTGTTTTTAAGTTTCCCTGTTACACAGGATGTTCCTAATTTTAAAACAAATATTAACGATGTGTGGGGTTTTTTTTAAATTCTTCCTAACATATTTTATAATAGTTGCCAGGAGAATATTTGCATCCAGACATCAATCTCTTTTTCATCAAAATAGTTTGGTCGTTTTGTTGTTGTGGTGGGCTTTTTTTTTTCTGTTGCTCATAATTATTTAACTTAAATTGTTTATTTTAACTTTTATTTTTAACAATCTCATTTGAAAATGTTTTAAAAAATATAACTTTATAACAGTATAACACTGTAAAAGTTTTAATTTAATAAAGATAATGACGGGATATTTCTAGTTTGTTTGTTTTTTATTTTAATGGCTGTTCAGCCCGATAGAATAATTACCCATCTCCTTCATCTACCGAGATGCCCGCACCAATCGCGTCCAGTGACCCCTTTGACGAGGTCTTCATTCGAAGCTCATGTACGCCGTGACTGCCACAATGTGATGTCCCCCATACACAATTAACAGCACCACCAAACACCTACCCTCCCCCCCCCGAGCCCAACACTGTGACCCACGGCCAGGTCAAAAGCCACTGGCCACTTGCCCACGCTGGACGTGTCTTTGAGCAGACGAGCTGTGTAGGTCAGTGGCCCGAGGCAGGCGTGAGCACCGAGGAGAGTGGTTCTTGAAAAAATCTCGCGAGATCCTCGGAGGTAGGACGTTGGACGCCGTTCGGCATTGTTTCGATGGCTTTTGTGGGGAGATGGGGGTGGAGAGGGGTTGTTCTTTAACTAATTATTGATCCATTTGCGCCATGTCACGTGTTATCTAAATAAAGATTGGTGCACTTATTAATGTACTCATAAAAAAAAACCACTTATAAATCATATACATTTCAGACGTTTCTTCTATACAGAAGTGAAATGCGTTCTTCGCTTGTATATTGTTTGTGTTTGGTATTGCATGTTTATTAGATTTTTTAATGTTGGTAACGTTATCATATTAGGTTTTGATAATTTTTACACCGCGTTTTAACAATTTCAGTTTTTTTTCCCTCCTTCCTATTTTTTATTTTTTATGTGGAATTAAAACACAACGTTTAACCATCATTTTACCCCTGCACGAAGTGTTTAAACAGTAATGATAACAATAATAATGATATTAATAGTATTAGTATAATAAGTGTTTAATTAAACAGTAATGATAACAATAATAATGATATTAATAGTATTAGAAGAAGAAGGGGTGGCCTCTACGCGGCTCGACAGACGAGTCTAAGGTCGTGGAGCAGACCACGATCTGAAACTGAAAACTCCTGGCATTGAATGCCGAAGTCTGATGTTAGGTGTTAGGTGCTAGTCACACATGATTACAGTCGCTGTACGGATCTTAGGCAAAACATTTAGATGCAATGCCGATGATGAAAAAAAAAGTACCCGTTGAGGGTCGGGTTACTCCGAAGCGACCGTTTCGTCCCCCTCATTTAACTAACAACGACACTGAGCGGTGCCGGTTTAGGGCCAGGAGACCCAGCACGGATTAGCAAAAGGTACCGCAAAGAACGAAGGAACGCATTGGACGCCAGCTTTGAGGAAACATTCCAGTGTGGGTTAAACCTAGGTAGGGCAGTGATGATCCCCCGCATTGCGGCGGTCCAAACCATTGAGACTCGTAAGCTTTGCCGGGGTGGCGCCGAAGTGATAGCGAGTCGAAGTAGGGAAAATTCCACCCCTCCCTTGGGAGGTCAACTTAGTGGAAGGCGTTTTCAACCTAGTGTCCTGGACGCCCAGGTGGCCGCTTCTAAAAGTGACCGCTCGGGGGGGGGGGGACTTCTCAGCTTTTACGTCCCTTAGGGGGCCAGAGCGCTGAGGGGGTTTTCCGGGAAGCCCCATGAAGAGCGCAGGCTCGGGACTGCTGACTTTCTTCCGCATGTAGGATTTTCAGTAGTAAAAATAGCAATGACATCATGAACGATAACAAAAATAAAGTAAATAAATTAGTAACGGTAAAAGAATTAGGTTGTCGGTTGTCCGCCAAAAGCGAACAAATGTTATTAAAAATGACAGTTTTAGGAAATTATCATTAGTAAATAAGGTACATCTTCGAGTAAAAAAAAGTTTAAGCACTTACAATACCATGATTTATCTTTAACCTTGTCGGTATAATAATCAGAAGAGCGTCATTTCATTTTTTTCCCCTATAGAGTTAATCTGTCGTGTGGGCGTTGCTCTTAACATTTTTGGAGAGTTTTTGTTTTTAAAAAAACAATGATCGTTGTTGCAATTCCCAGAGCAACGGCCAACAAATTATTACAGGGGTTTAAATTTTGTAGAGACCGGTTAAATGCGAAACAAGAATTAGGTGACATTACGAGTTGAAACAGTATTAAGAGATGAGATGAGACTGAAAATTTCCTGGTGACTACCGTAGGTAAGACATTGGCACTTGTTAAATAAACATTTCACACGCTTTGAGAACACGTAATACTTTATATGGTAATCTTAATATCCCATGTTGTAAAGACTACGTAATTTACCCCACTAAAGCCTAACCATTACGGCGTGAAATTAAAAAAAAAGAAAGGGAGGTGTATAATCTAAACCCCAACACTAAAAAGCCTGCGCGTTATTGGCTATTAGTTTACCAGTTTAAAACCTCACAACTTGGCGTGTAAACAATGGCGGACGAGGGCGTGTTCACGCAGTCGGGAGGCTGGGGCTAAACTTTAACGGGCCCATAAACTTGTCGTTCTTGAGATGTCGTCGGATCAGGTTTACCCCGATTACCGGATTAACGGCGGGGAAGATACGGGACAAGAAAGTTTATGTTTTTATTCATAGTTTTGGGGTCGGGGGGACGGCACTAAAGACACAGATTCTGGGAATTCAACTCCATTTTTTGATGTCACACCCTTTTTCGGTGATAGACGCGGCTCGCCAATCAAAGAAAAACCAAATCAGAATAAAGTTTTGGGGATTGGTGCAACCAGTGGAAATGCGAGTTTATTGCAGTGAATGATTGCATCCATGAAGTTGTATGAAAATGATCTGAGTTGTAAAAAATCTCTATTGTTTTGGACATTTACTTTGTGTTACTCCTCTTCTACTTTTAAATATTATTTTACTCACAATCTAAATCAGGCCATCTTATCTTATTCATTTTTTAAAGTGGGGTGAAGATTTGCGATATGTAACTGTTATTATTTACATTTTCCATTGCTAAAACCTCCATCATTTACATGTTTAGTTCATACCGTTTGCAAAAGAAAGTTCAAAAAAGCTGATGATGCTTTAATCCATTTTTTTTCAGATTGTATCCAAGTACAAAGATCTTATAGAAGTCGGCTCTACGGTGTCGTGTCTTGTGAAGAGAAGTACAAACACATGAGACAAATGAACGTTTTTAAAAACAGAAAACATTCCACTGAAAATCAATCAGAAACAGGTCTCTGACTCCTAGAGCAGAAATTGTCAGTCGATCGGACCAGGTGATGACATGAATTTCGATCTCTCATAAATTTTAGACTTTCAAAGAGAAAAATATATGTTTATACATAAATGAGCAAAATACCAGCTCTTTTATTGCCCTTTATGTGCGTAATACCACACCAAAAGAGATATTCTTTTTAAAAAATTCTTCACTTTTGTTTCAATGGTCCCATTGATAAATAAAATCTTTGTCTTCCTTGTAAAACTCTACTAAAATGAAAGAACTAAATATCATGGGTTATACATTCCACTTCGCAATCTACGTTTCTTACTGCTAAGCAATACTTCCTAGAACCACGAAGAAAAATAACAATTAGAAAACAACAAACAAATCAGATAAGTGAAGTCGCTCTTCAAACCATGGAGTTGACGATCAAGACAATCTTAGAGAAAATGTGTCGCACATGGGCACTGATGCTATGCACATCTTTAGTGATGACCGTAGCCAAAAGAACCGTTGACCGCCAGACGACGTTTGGAACTGTCCGCGGATTTGTTGACATGTTGAAGGATGGACAGAAAGTGGAGAAATTCCTTGGAATACCTTACGCCAAGCCACCCGTGGGTGATCTCAGGTTTGAGGTAAGGATGACATATCTATTTTTGTAAGAGTTTCTCTTATTTATATTAACCGTCGTGAGATGGTGTATATACTTATTGCCTTGTATAACATATGTTTCTTTGTTACATCAATATGTTTCAAATTTATATTTGCACAATGTCTTATGCAGGTCTCTCTCGCTTACATAAATTATTTTTCGGTTGTCGTTTCCAATGGTAAATTAACTGATGGATACCTTTTGTTCAGTATATTAACTCTGCATGTTCTATATTTTCAATCATCTGTCTTTTTGCAGCCTTTAAGTTTTCTGTCTGGTGATTCATGTCAGTGGATTTTAAAAAATAAATTTTCGTTTCTTTACCGACTCTTGATACTGTAGGATTTGTTATATCAGACATAGACCATCACCAACCTAGATCCCCCCGCCCCACCCGACCCCCAAGTCAGAATTCGTTTACTGCAGCCAGGCCCAGTCCTTGTTGACCACCCTGGCCTTAAAGCCTTCCCATGTCCGAAGAGGGGGTGACCAAGTTCCATTAGTAGCCACTGCCGTCACCACAACATTGTTGCTATGGACGGCCCGACGATATCCGTCACATGTTACACAACACACACAGAACCCATTTCAACCGTCCCGTGCTTCATCACGTTCACAGGATATTAGGAATATAACGCTATGGGGTTTGTTGGTGTCTATGACAGACTCAACCAACTCACGGAGATTTATTTCGATGATTGATAATGCACAACAGTTTTCAATAGAAATGTTCTAAATGTTATATTTATTTTTTTTCATGTCAAATTGTGTTCACTTTCAAGTTCTAGAAATAGAACTAATAAATATGTGTTGTCAATTAAAATACAAAAGGATTAGAAGTAAAACACATTTTTTATGTCTCATTTCCCTCTACAATAAAGCTCAGCATTTTTAAGACACCAGAAAATTTCGCGAAAAATTCAAGATGATAAATTAGAACTAAATCTATTAACGGTTATTGATAAAATTCAATAACTTTTCTTTTTATGACACAAACTTTTCGTGATGCGCCGATGAATCTTCGGCCAGGTGAGGTTAGACATCTAGAGATGAATGTTACGTCCTTATCCGTATGGCGTCACAAAGTGGACCCTATCAGTAGTACTTGTACCTGGTACCAGAACTGTCTGTGATGTGGGGCTGGAAGTGATTGTCATATCAATCTACCACCCCACTGCCTTTAAATAAGAGCAATGGCTTAAGAAGGTGTTACGGTACCATTGATTTAGAGCACCAGGTGCCAGATAGTTCAATCACCATTCGGTAGGTAGTTAAGGACCATTTGCCAGATGGGCCAGTGACCGTTCGTCACGTAGTTATGGACCAGTTGTTAAAATGTTCATGTGGTCAGTTGCTAAATAGTCACCAGATGCTAGATGGTTAAGGGACGTGTTGTTTTATAGCTAACTAAATAGTTTAGTCACCAGATGCTAGATGGTTAAGGGACGTGTTGTTTTATTGCTAATGAACATTTAAATGACCATCTGCGATAAGTGAACAGTGCCTCACAGTTAAGTGGCCAGTTGCCTTGTAATAACCAATTTCTATATAGTTTTAAGACCAGCTGCGGGATAGTTGGTTAATTTTCATTTGACAGGTTAAAGGCTAAGCCATTATTTTCCAGGTGGTTAAAAGAACAATTAAAAGTATCAAAATATTTCGATAAAAATCAACATTGAATTAAAAATGTAAAATTCCATGTCCGAAATTAAGTTAAAATTTATCTTAAAACCGATGCCGCAGTCGCTAGAAATCTGAAATAGGACACATTATAGAGACCCGAACTCTCATAAGACCCTGACTGAAGAGAGTTTTACCCGACAGTCATTAATATTATCCATGTGCAGTCTTAATATCTGTGTGCATGCTACAAAATTTGCTTCCTATGCGTTGTAATTAGAATTTCCCATTTATTCAATAAAAGCATTAATAAATCAAAGATAATTTGTCTATGACTATTGGGCTTTGGATTATATACCATAACAACAGTAACTACTTCTACACAAGACGAAATCCACGGTGACCATTTCACCACTTCTAACTTGACACCTGCTACAAATGACCAACTCCACAGTGACCATTTGACCACTTCTAACTTGACACCTGCGACAAATGACCAACTCCACAATGAATATTGGATCATGGCTAACTTGACACCTGCTACAAATGACCAACTCCCCAGTAACTATTTGACCATGGCTAACTTGACACCTGCTACAAATGACCAACTCCCCAGTGACTATTTGACCATGGCTAACTTGACACCCGCTACTAATGACCAACTCCACAGTGACTATTTGACCACTTCTAACTTGACACCTGCTACAAATGACCAACTCCCCATTAACTATTTGACCATGGCTAACTTGACACCTGCTACAAATGACCAACTCCCCAGTGACTATTTGACAACTTCTAACTTGACACCTGTTACAAATGACCAACTCCACAGTGACTATTGCACCACTTCTAGCTTGACACCTTCTACAAATGACCAACACCCCAGTAACTATTTGACCATGGCTAACTTGACACCTGCTACAAATGACCAACTCCCCAGTAACAATTTGATCATGGCTAACTTGACACCCGCTACTAATGACCAACTCCACAGTGACTATTTGACCATGGCTAACTTGACACCTTCTACAAATGACCAACTCCACAGTGACTATTCGACCACTTGATACTTGACAAATAACCTCCGCACTATGACTACGACACAATGACGGTGGCACCATGTTTGTGATCTCTCTCTTATGCAACTTCAACGGGCGGAGACCAGGAAAATGGTTAAGGAAGATTCCCCTCCTAATCTGTAAGCGCTCTCGTCTTACGCCATTAACCGTCCTTGAGATAAACATTAAACCCATGACTCTTACCCTAGAGTCGTATTTCCTCTCTCCTTATGACGTATCGAATTTTATGACTTAACATATCTATTTTGTCGTCCTTTCGTCGGCGAATATTGTCTATTGTTAAAGGCATTTGTGATCCTTTTGTCATGCCATCAAATAGGGCTGTACGGGATTTCGGCTCTGGCTCCAGCCAATCTGGAATCCGGCCATTTTTACAAATACGATACAGGCTCAGGCCGAATTTCTCTTCGAAATTCGACAAATCCCTACCTTCAAACTAGCTGAGAATAAATTCATTCCTGTAAAAGATTATTTTCAATAAGTGTGTATTTCAATCATTTTTTTAAAAAAATATTTAATTTTATTATAAATATAATTTTCTTTTAATTTTTGCATGCCTTTCATAATTGTACCGCCACCTATGACATCAAGTTGGGCGGCGGTCAGACTGGTGTTGCCACCTATGACATCGAGATGGGCGGCGGTCAGACTGGTGTTGCCACCTATGACATCGAGATGGGCGGCGGTCAGACAGGTGTTGCCACCCATGACATCGAGTTGGGCGGCGGTCAGACTGGTGTTGCCACCTATGACATCGAGATGGGCGGCGGTCAGACAGGCGACGCCCAGTTCTCACGGAGTTTATCATGATCTACGCTTAATCTTAAAGACTTTCATTTTTTTTATTGTGGGCTGGTCCCTGGTTTTATTTGCCTAAATTGCGTTTATCTGCTCGTTAGTGTTTAATGAGGCAGTTGTAACCAGAGCATTGGGTTACTGTGAGTTTCCTGGGTCTGGAAGGTATTTTTTGAGTGGTATGGTAAGGGATTTTATTTTTAATTAATCGCTCTAACCAGTGTTTTCTCACTGTGCACCTCTTTGTGTTAGTTTATTCACGGGGCTATGGAAAACTATTTAAATATTTCCAGCAAAGAAAACAAACGTTTTTCACATGCGAGCCACAGTTAAAATCTCTTTTAAATGGTATAATGCGTTCTTTTAAAAAAAAAAAATATTATTCAGTTTTATTATTCCTATATTATTTTCAGTCCTGTAAGCTCTGTTATCTATTTCTTAGTTCAATCGAGTATTCCACTCACGACTCTGTCATCATGCAGAATGGAAATGCCCGCCGCTAAATACGTTAGCGGAGCATCCAGACATGTTTGCCCGGTTAGCAGATTGTAAACAGATGCACTATTTCGTCGAGGCTCGGTCAGTCGCGGACTGACTCGTTCCAGAAAGAGGTGCTCCGATCCCGCTGCGCTTTCACGATACAAAACATCAATATACTGCTGTACACACTTAGAAATTCGGGGGGGGGCACACTCTTTCTTTGCCCAGGGGCCCAACACTGTTTCTTTGCCCCAGGGCCCAACACTGTTTCTTTACCCAGGGGCCCAACACTCTTTCTTTGCCCCAGGGGCCCAACACATTTTCTTTGCCCAGGGGCCCAACACTGTTTCTTTGCCCAGGGGCCCAACACTCTTTCTGTGTCACAGGGCCCAACACTGTTTCTGTGCCCCAGGGGCCCAACACTGTTTCTGTGCCCCAGGGGCCCAACACTGTTTCTGTGCCCCAGGGGTCCAACACTGTCTCTTTGCCCAGGGGCCCAACACTGTTTCTTTGCCCAGGAGCCCAACACTGTTCCTTTGCCCAGGGGCCCAAAAGGATATAAAGACGGCTCTGGGCGTGCTCCAACGAAGACAAATGAATTTTAGGTTACTCTTTCGATGCAAGCGTTCATCACTGACTTGCAGAGGCTTAGAGACTAATGATTTGAGTTTTAAGGAGCAAGAGATAAAATCTGATGGACGGACGTCAGAAAAGAAAAACTTTTGTAACAAGTTTGTCTTCAGCATTTTTTTGTTAATTTATATAATAAGAGTCGCCAAAGATAAGAAACTTTTCATCCAACTACGAATGAAGATCATACGAAGAGTTTAGTTCTTAAAGTCCATAAGTCACAATTTACGCATATTTTTTTTTTTAGATAATCAATTTTTAATTTATTTTTTGTCTCTTTGACGGTAGCATTTTAATTTTTAGGATTTGAAAAATGTGGACTTAATAACGCTGTATTCTTTTCAACTTTATTCAGTAGATTGGTCAAAACCTGATGTAAAATGTCCACTGGTTTGTTTGAATTTGACAAAAAATGTGACAGAAGTACTTTTTTAAAAAATGTTATTGTAATTTCATCGCTTGATCATGAAAACTACTTTTGGGCCTAATTATTTTGGTATTTCACTGTAAGAAAAAGATTTTAAAAATTTGGGGGTAAGAAAGTTAAAATTTCCACTTGATGCCTAACAGATAAAAGCAATTTAAGGGGTTATATTATTTTTTTTTTACACGCAGCTCTAAATATGTAAAAAGAAAAGACTTTTAAACAGTATCATTATAATTAAAGGCAATTACCCGCAGTATTTACACAGCGCAAGAGCTCACAGGACTATCTACACTATATATAACCCCTCTTGGAGTCCATTTCGGTAGCCGACCTCTGGGTGTTCGAGGTAATCGTAGACTTTGTTCAAATATTTGGGTAAAAGCTTCAGACGTGACCCCCGAGATGCACATCGGGTGGGTTTTCTCAGGGGCGTGACAACTTGATACACATCAAAGGTGTTTTTATTGGGCTCTCGCGTAACTCTAGCTCCCTTTAAACGTCTCGGCTATTTTCAAGATCACCCGCTAAAAGGTTGGCTCGGTGGCAACCCAGGACAGAAGGCAAGGGTTTAAATCTATTCTTCTTCAAGGACACCAGTTAAACGTTTGGTCTGATTAAAACCTAAGCTGCTGAAGCCAGAAAGAAACAGTTGTAAAATAAAGAATTTGTAGTTATTTTATTTTATTTTATTAAATATTTTTTTACACTAGCTTAAAACATGTTACACCCCTTTCCTAAAGAATCTCCATCTCCAATTTCCATTTACATAGATGCAGGCAGAACATTTTATTAGGTTTCTTCTTTATACCAATTTCAAATACGTCCGGAAACCAGAATATTATGAGATAAAATTTTGTACAAATATCTTCTAACATTAAACGTTTAGAGTATTTATGAATTACGCATCTTTAAACGAAATTGAATTTTCGTTAAAATTGGAATAAATTTTCACAAATCCAAAACCCAAATGGATATCCGTGTTAAAACACGGTGGAACTCTGGTCTTAACAGATAAGCTAACAGGCGCGTGACGGCTGTAGACTGTAGATATTGGCTTGGAACCACATTCACCAACTGTCTGTGTGTAGACATATACACGTACTAGAAAATAATGTCACACCCATGTGTTTAATTTGTTTGTTTTAAAAGAAAGTAAAACTGCTTTGTAAAAAAAAAAAAAAAGTAATTTGTCGTGTGGCAGAAAGTGATAAACAATGGAAAGTTGTTTTTTTAAAAAACTGAAACTTAAAAGATTATTTCGATGCCACAACATTGCTCTCATGACTAGATAATGGCCGGTTGATTGTATTTCACTTGGTAAACATTTGTTGAAACTCGATGATTTGAGTTTATTCTAATACAGTAGAGAACCTCTGTGCTCTTGAGACTAACATCTCTCTACTTTCACTAATGTCTTAACTACTAGTCACACTCTGGGTTATTTCTTGGTTTCAAACACCATACTCACAGACTCTGTCTGTTTCTCCGTACCTACCTATCTGAGTCCATCTACTATCTCGAGTGTCCCTCTCTAATACCCGTTAGTCTCCGCCCCCCAAATTTTCATTGTCCGAAAGTCAACTGTCAATCATCTGGAACCACCCTTACAAAAGACGGGGGTGGGGCTGGTTTGACGTAACCTATTTTCCCCACCATCCAAGCCACCTATACGGTTATACGTGTAGTAAATCTTTAATCTACCTCGGATCAATTGTCGCCTACTAACCGCCCTAAATTCCCGAAAATACTAGTGTCTAGTGTATTACCCGTCAAAAAATAAAGAAAGTTTTCAAAATAAATACATTTCAGCTGTAGATGATTTTAGTATAGTTTTTTTAAAGTAGAATCTACCTCTTTTGACTGAAAACCGTATGGTAAAATAATCAGAAAAATGTAAAGACTAAGAGAGAAAAATTTAATCTCAACGCCATATTGAACAGTGTTATCCGGACGTTCGAATAGAGATTTTTTTGTATTTTTTGGTGCAGTAATATTTTTTTCAATGCCTGTTTTTAACGTTGCGCAAAATGGCGTTACGAACGAACGAAAATACATAGCAAATTATGATATATTGATTTGCTTCACTTCACACTGTATTGGTATAAAAAGAAAAAATGTTCACTAGTTTTAACGGAGGCATATTTCTAGTGGAATAGTTTTGTGTCTACTGAATTCGTGGTATATACAACAGCCATGTGTCTCTGAGTCAGTTACTGTTCTTGCACCTGTTTGTCTCTTTTTTAAGATGGTTCTTAATTTTCATTTTATACTCTTTTCTATCTTGATCATTTCTATTTAAGTCATTTCTAGCTTGGTCATTTCTACATAGTTCGCCATTAGTGTACTTTACTTTCACTGGCGTAACGCGCTGTTCTGAAATTATTTATCAGAATTTCTTCCGTCTCCAACTATATCAATAGTTAGTGACGTAGACAGGGATTATTTTATCACTCGCCCCCCCCCCCCAGCCCTTTTATTGACTACCACAAGTTTATTTTTGATAGTATAAACATTGCTCGCATAAAAACTGAAAACACATCAATTAATTTTTAGAAGTAAAAGATATATATATATATATATATTAATTTGTTTCCCTTTAGAAGCTAAATGTATGTCAATGAATCCATTAAAATCAATAAAGTTTACTGTAAACTTTCTGTCATGCTATCGTCAGTTCCTTGCATATATGTCTGAAAACACCCGCTCACATGAAGCAAGAGATACGAAGAACCGAAGAAAAGCTACAGAGTGCTTCAATCGACGCTACATTCATTTCACTTCTCGTTAACTTGTTTAACAACATCCATGGCTGAAAGACGAGCGTTCCATCGTTTTGTTCACCGTCTTGCCAATCCTGTTACAGTTTTTAAATAATTTAGTGGGATCATTCATCGGTTTTTTTAATTTCGTCTAGCGTGAGTGGTTGATGCTCGTTAAATATACAATTATTCAAGTTGGTGTCACCCCTTTAATTGATTTCACCCGAGCCCGTCCGCAAAACCAACACACGTCCATAGACACGCCGCTGTAAGTGGTTGTTTAAATAAATACCTGTTTTCAAAACAATATGCAAATAAGAATAGGTACCAAGTCCTCAACGGGTCAGTCATTACCAGAAGTCAGCCAGACACATACAAATTTGCCAGAAATCTAAATCATTATGAAAAACATTAGAACTGTCAACATATTCTAAAACTAAGAAATACTTATTATTATATATTTTATACGGCAAGGATAAGTCTTTACCTATGAAAACCGAATAGTCATAATGTTTGCCATCTCACTACTACGGGGTCAGAGCTTTGACATGCAAGGTCGTGGCGCATGCTCACAAGCTCGGCCATGACCCAGTCACCCGCCACTTTTAATGCGCTTCTGAAAATCTACACTTTCTACGCTAGGGGACGCGACCGGCGCGCCCATGAAGGGGACACAAATAATCATTATCAGGGGAGACAAAGACAGGAAAAACAATAATAAAGTTACCGGTCCTTCATTACGGTCTGTCACAGTGTCGTCCCCTTTTGCCCTAACAACCGGCATTAAATCACATTAACGTAAGATTAGTGCACGTCCACAGAGTTGGCTGTTTTCAATATTAGGGTCATTAGATCTCTTTTATTTCTTACAATATTGTTTGGATGATTTTTTTCTCCGTCAACTTTTGACTTGAAGCTTTGTGTTTTCAGTCAATTACTACGCTGGGATTTTCCTGTACGAAAAATTTGACACGAAATCTTAGCCAGGTGAAAGTTGAGTATTATACATTCCCCAATATTGGAATTGACAAGAGCGAAAAAAGAAAGAAAAAGGAAAGAAACAATGCATACCAATTCGACGAAAAAGTGCAGCTCAAAGTGGAGGTCCGCGGACCTTTGTCGGTCCGTGGGCCATCCACCGCCGGTGCGCAGAAATTATCAAGAACTTACAGAAAATATATAATTACGATTCTCCATGAGCAACCATTATTACTATCCATATATACTTTTTTTCTAATAAGCACATAAAATGAAACAATTAAAATGAATTACTTTTCCATACCTCGTCAGCTATGGCGGATTAAAGGGGAGGGGGCTGAGCGGGCTAAAGCCAGGGGCCTCCGACGGTTTGGGGCCCCCAAACTTTTTATATTTTATAATAAAAGTGTACAAATATTTGCACGAACCCTTGAAAATATAATAAATTAAATAAATGTATAAATATTATCTATTAAACTGATCGCGATTCAGACCTGACAGTCTTAATAATCTATAAAACTTGGCCCACTTAGAGAATATAGTATAAAATATAGTTTATATTTTTAAAATTTTCTGAATCTAGACACGCTGGCCGTGTGGAAAGAGCATAGGCTTGTGATGCCAACGGTATCGGGTTCGATTCCCAGCGGTGGAATGTAAATTTTTATCATACTGGCAAACATTTTAAACAGTTATTTCTTCCTTTTCGTTTTTTTTCATTATTAATATTTAGTTTCAGCTGTTAGCAATCATTTTATTTTAAGGGACGCTGGCTGGATAGGGCCCCCGTTTGATTGCAGCCAGAGGCCCTTGCACGTCAGTACATGTAAAATAGTGCACCGGTCCCTGGAACAATGGAAATATTCTTACTGGTCCGCAATACTAAAAAGTTTGAGAAGCACTGAACTAAGAGACGTTCGTTGTAACGGTAACCTAAATTTCATACGAGTCCATTCTTCGGGATTTAATATCAATCTGAATGCCTTAAACATTTTAAGAATTATTAGTTCATTAAAAATCATTATTAATGATGAAAACATATGGGGCCTTCCATAAAGTACGTCATGCTCCAGAGGGGGCAGGTGGTGTAAGGAAGTGTGACAGTTTGAGACTGAGGGAGGGGGGTCCGGCCATGTGTGATGTCGAGGTGTTTCATATTAAAATTTAATTATTTTGTTAATTTAAAAACTTATTTTGCTGGAAAGTGTCCGAGATTTTTGACAATTTGTGACAAAGGGGGGGGGGAGTTAAAATGGTCAAAAATAGCATGACGTACTTTATTATAGACGGCCCCTAACCTTTTTCTTGCAAATGGTGGGTACTCGGGTCGTATGTAAGCTAAAAATTGTGCACATGGCGCCCTTATGAAGGAGGAACGAATTATTTCTGAAAATCAAGAAATTAAAGAACTTAGTTTTTGTCGTGTGAGTATTGAATTTCATAATTAGTTTATGCTAATCTTTCTTCTTCTTTTTAAAAAAAAATTATAAATCAACCTCCGTTGAATAAATAAAGTTTCTATGACGATCTTCACTTTAGCTATATAGACCATGTGATCTAACGTTGTGAATTCCGAGTAAATTCATTATGATTCAAAAATATATTAATAATAGTAATTTCTGATTGTTAATGAAATTACCTTGAGTTTTTAAATCATTCTCAAGAACAGACGAAAGAAATATTTCATTTAAAGTGTTTTTGACTGCTCGTGGCTCAAAGTTTCCGAAAGGGCTACAATCAATGTTTCGGTTAATCTCCGCGGTGTAATCTTGCGGACGCAGCACAGTAGTTGAGAATTACCGCGCAACAAATTCTAAATAGGACAATTTAACACGTGTGTGAGGGGTGTAAAGTTTAGGGATGCAACAAGGCTGCTCAACTTTTCACTCCAGCTTTGTGTTGCTTTCTTAAAAATATATATTTGCACAAGGACCAACCAACTGTAGTGGGAACATTGCCTGTAATATTTATAAGAACTTTCGCTGCCAACCAGTAAGAACTTGGTGTGGGACTATGAATGGAAACATGGGTGTAGGCAGGGGGGAAAGGAGGCATTTGCCCCCCCCCCCTCCCTACATTTGAGAAAAATGTCATAAATTTGTTACATTAAAACTGAACTTAATTCCCTGCAAGTTAATTACATTGAAGACAGTGTTCACATATCAAACATAAAAAAGAAATATATCTGCAAGTATAAATAATTACATTACTGATTTTTGTAAATAAAGTTTCTGTCACATGTTGAGCAAAAATAAGCCAGCTTTTATATTTATGTGTCCATGTAATTTCACATAGCAAACGAACATTTTGATTTAGTATTTTCGCTGATTACTTTCTTGGAAAACACTTTAATTGATTTAGTTGTTCCTCTTGTGTTTCGTTTAGCTTCACATTATTTAAATCGTTCACTACAAGATTAAGATTAAGTGACCTGCAATGTACAAATGATGCTTTTGGGTATTTTTTCTAATTATTGCTTGGATTCCTCCTTCTTTACCCGCCACTAAAATATTCGATTTCTTACTCTTTATTTTCTAACGTTTTGCACGGATTACCGCGTGTTACGATATTATAGTTCAGCCTTACACTAAATACAGGCTAAAATAACAATAAAGTGTTTTGAAACATGCTCATTTTCCAATTGACATTACCACCTTAACGTCATATTGTGTGTGTGTGTGGGGGGGGGGTCTAAGTTTTTGTACCGACGTGTGACAAAGAAAAGGGGGTGGGTTAAGGATCGGCCAAAATCACGTGACGTCAACTATGGACGGCCCCTAACTGACAATACCATAACACCATACAGGTTTAATTTTCACTTTGGCTTAGAGCAGCGTGTTTTGACGTGACGTCACAATTCTTAAACTTCCCCCTCCCCGTCGTCACATATCGTCACAAAGTTGGGGACCCCCTCCCCATAGGTGCGTGACGTCATTTTTAGGATGGTCCCTTAAATTTAAAAACTTGATTTTTTTTGCCCCCCCCCCCTCTGGAAAAATTCCTAGTGTCAACTATATATATTAGGGCTGCGGAAATTATCGATTAGTTAATCGATTAATCTTTAAAATATTTAATCGGTTCAAGTTAATTTGATCCATTAAAATTCAAAAAAAAATTAAGAAAATAATTCGAAATCTTTTTTTCCCCACTTTATTAATGGTTTCTATTTTTTGTTACTTACATACTTTTTCTCGTATAATCATTATTGATTTAGACGTGCATACATAAACAAAAAAGTTTTTCCCTATATTTCTTGTATCAGAGCGAAATTGCTGTGTCACATCATAAAATTAGGGAGACATGGAATTACTGCATTAACCGACAATATAAAATAATGAATCGTGACTTAACGGATTCTGTACTATCATACAAATACAATTAATCGAAATTAATCGATCAATCGATTAATTCCCTCTCCCGATTAATTAAACTTTTTTTTAAAAAAAAATCGGTTGGCCTATAAGACCTAATTTATATCATAGTCTTCTTAAAAATGTATTTAATAGGACTGACAAGCGTATTTGAAGGGTTGGTGAGGCGAAGCGATGCCTAATTCATTTTTTTTTTAATTAAAAAAACAACACACATATTTTCTACACTTTTCCAAGTTTTTATGTTAGATTTAATAGGGATAATCAAATGCTTTTAGAATGAATTTTGTTGGATTTGTCAACGATACTTAACACATGTAAGCGTAAAAATTGCAAAGTTGATAATAATAA
>MUZC01001050.1:27068-40394 GCA_002072015.1 Radix auricularia
TATTGATATAAATATAAACAAGAACAATTACTAAAAGGGTGTGTTCTAGCCCCCCCCCCCCCCCCCCACACCGAGCCCGTTACCTCCATTGAACCCGAGTTCCCCATTTCGATATCTGATCCGGTGGACATGAATGTTTGATTGGGGGCTTCCTCTACGATATCAGCAACCAGGACCTGAACAATTGTCGTCTTTCCTTCAAAATGTCTTGGTGCTGAATGTCGCGTTAATTATGTAGAGTTCCTCAACATAGCGGGTCACGTGACTCGTCCATCAACTCCAGCGTCAACCGAGTCACGTGGTATTACGAGCTATCACGTGCTCTGAACCAGGTGTCGGACACGATTATGGCGGATTTATTCTTTGTTACCCACGATAATTGCGTCCACAGACCATGACGGATGATCTGTTGGCAAGTGATGCAGGGGTCACAGGTCACGGCTATGAGGGCTCCACGCATTACCCCAGCCGCCAAACTAGTGTTAGATACCCATTCGGAGCTGGGTGACTCAGGGGCGCCCTAGGGCCCGGGAACAAAACCTTGCCATCGCATGGATTCGAACTCGTGACCGTCGGTACGCCAGTCGAGCGCGCTGCCACTGGAACTCCGTTTCCCCTTTTGTCCGTGTGTAGTTTCTGCTCCAGTCAACGCTGACATTTTGCCTTGAGTGTTGGAATGAAACGTGGAAGCGTTGTTAGTCAACAATGAAACATACAGAAACAGATAGGTGTCTGACAGTTGTGTTAATAGATTGGCGTGAGACAGTTCTGTCAAGTGATTCTTGGTGTGTGACAGTTCTGTCAAGTGATTGTTGGTGTGTGACAGTTCTGTCAAGTGATTGTTGGTGTGTGACAGTTGTGTTAATAGATTGGCGTGAGACAGTTCTGTCAAGTGATTGTTGGCGTGTGACAGTTCTGTCAAGTGATTGTTGGTGTGTGACAGTTCTGTCAAGTGATTGTTGGCGTGTGACAGTTCTGTCAAGTGATTGTTGGTGTGTGACAGTTCTGTCAAGTGATTCTTGGTGTGTGACAGTTCTGTCAAGTGATTGTTGGTGTGTGACAGTTCTGTCAAGTGATTGTTGGTGTGTGACAGTTCTGTCAAGTGATTGTTGGTGTGAGACAGTTCTGTCAAGTGATTGTTGGTGTGTGACAGTTCTGTCAAGTGATTATTGGTGTGTGACAGTTCTGTCAAGTGATTGTTGGTGTGTGACAGTTCTGTCAAGTGATTGTTGGCGTGTGACAGTTCTGTCAACAGATTGGCGTGTGACAGTTCTGTCAACAGATTGACGTGTGACAGTTCTGTCAACAGATTGGCGTGTGACAGTTCTGTCAACAGATTGGCGTGTGACAGTTCTGTCAACAGATTGGCGTGTGACCGTTCTGTCAACAAATTGACGTGTGACAGTTCTGTCAACAGATTGGCGTGTGACAGTTCTGTCAACAAATTGACGTGTGACAGTTCTGTCAACAGATTGTACGAAAACCCTGTTGTTGTTGTTGTTGTTGTTGTTGTTGTTGTTATGGTCGCTCTTGATGTCCCCCCCCCTGCAGTAGCTTGTACGAATGTTGGGCCAAAAAGGGCGCCGCCGTTTGAGGCTCGTTCACCAGATTTCCCCCAGGGCGCGCACACAAAACTGGCGGCCGCCCCGCCATGGCAACTGCCCAGCCCCCATCAATTATGTAGGATGATAAACGATGGTCAATAAGACAGCGTGGCGGGACGGTTAGAGATGGGAGTGGTGATGGGGGATGGTACAGTTAGAGATGAGAGTGGGGATGGTAGAGTTAGATCTGGGAGTCGGGATGGTAGAGTTAGATCTGGGAGTGGGGATGGTATAGTTAGAGATGAGAATGGGGATGGTAGAGTTAGATCTGGGAGTGGGGATGGTAGAGTTAGATCTGGGAGTGGGGATGGTAGAGTTAGATCTGGGAGTGGGGATGGTAGAGTTAGATCTGGGAGTGTGGATGGTAGAGTTAGATCTGGGAGTGGGGATGGTATAGTTAGATCTGGGAGTGGCGATCGTACAGCTAGCTCTGGGAGTGGGGATGGTACAGCTTGATCTGGAAGTGCGGATGGTACAGCTAGATTTCGGACTGGGAGTGTAGCTTTAGACGGCCAATAACGCCAATGAATTGTGTTTGTTCCCTAACATTAAAGATTGGAAGCGATGAACATCATCTAAAATATTGCTATCGTATTTTGTAAATGGTGTCAACAACAACAATCTATAAATAATTGTCCTCCCCGTTTAAACTAACTCACGACAACATAATACAGGGCTATCGGTGTCAGAATGATCTATCTCGGAAATCAACAACAAGAAAAACTAATTATTTATAGATTGTTGTTGTTGACACCAGACGAGATTCTCGACGGAGGCGCGAGAGATGAGTCGAGAGTTACGCCCGAAACTTTTCTGATAAAACAGCAATATTTTAGCGACGGGTCTCCGGAGAATGCTGATAAAGAAACCAAAGGCGCCTGTTCTGGTGGGGTGCAAGTTCTGGGGGGCGGGGGTGCCAGTTTATCTAACATCGGGGTGCCAATCAGGCTCAAACAATTTAATATCCATTAGAACTGGGCGAGGGAAGGGGGAGGGGAAGTCGAACAATTGGGTCGGCAATGTGGACGATGTTGATAAAAAAAAAACAGTTGAAATTTATTGACTTGGTTCTAAACGTTTGGTCGACTATAAACATTTGGTCGACTTTAAGCATTTGGTCGACTATAAACATTTGGTCGACTATAAACATTTGGTCGACTATAAACATTTGGTCGACCATAAACATTTGGTCGACTATAAACATTTGGTCGACTATAAACATTTAGTCGACTATAAACATTTGGTCGACTATAAACATTTGGTCAACTTTAAACATTTGGTCAACTATAAACATTTGGTCAACAATAGACATTTGGTCAACTATAAACATTTGGTCGACTATAAACATTTGGTCGACTATAAACATTTGGTCGACTATAAACATTTGGTCAACTATAAACATTTGGTCGACTATAAACATTTGGTCAAGTATAAACATTTGGTCAACTATAAACATTTGGTCGACTATAAACATTTGGTCGACTATAAACATTTGGTCAACTATAAACATTTGGTCGGCTATAAACATTTGGTCGACTATAAACATTTGGTCGACAATAAACATTTGGTCAACTATAAACATTTAGTCAGCTATAAACATTTGGTCGACTATAAACATTTGGTCGACTATAAACATTTGGTCGACAATAAACATTTGGTCAACTATAAACATTTAGTCAGCTATAAACATTTGGTCGACTATAAACATTTGGTCAACTATAAACATTCGGTCGACTATAAACATTTGGTCGACTATAAACATTTGGTCGACTATAAACATTTGGTCGACTATAAACATTTGGTCAACTATAAACATTTGGTCGACTATAAACATTTGGACGGCAAATTTATCACCAAGCTGCCGCATTCAATCGCCTCATTTATGAGATCTTATTTTTAAGAAAGAATATCAGCCGGGAATAGAGCATACTTTAGTAGCCAGAAAATCCTCTAAAACAAAAACCTTACAAGGGAAACAAAGAAAACTCTTTATAAAACCGTCATCAGACCAGCTGAAAAAAATATTATGCAAGTGAAACTTGGACCTTAACGAAAACTGCGGAAAACCTGTTAAATACATGGGAGAGGGAAGTTCTCAGGAAAATATATGGACCACCAAAGGATGAGTTGGGATGGACAATAAGAACCAACCATGAACTATACAGTCTATATCAGGATACCACAATAGTTGCAGAAATTAAAAAATGGCAGACCGCGCTGGGCAGGACACCTAGAAAGAATGTCAAATGATAGAGGAGTAAAGAGCGGACACCATCAAAACCCCAGAGGAAAACGGCTCAAGGGAAGACCTAGGCTTAGATGGATGTATGATGTAGAGAAAGATCTACAACAACTGGGCATCCAATATTGGAGAAGAAAGGCGTTGATAAGGACTAGGGAAAGGAGGTGGTGAGGCAGGCCCAAGCCCTCCATGGGCTGTAGTGGAAGGAGGTCGTGAGGCAGGCCCAAGCCCTCCATGGGCTGTAGTGGAAGGAGGTCGTGAGGCAGGCCCAAGCCCTACATGGGCTGTAGTGGAAGGAGGGCGTGGGGTAGGCCCAAGCCCTACATGGGCTGTAGCACCACGGGGATTGATGTTGCGGTCAGTGCGTTTGTACTCACTAATACAGATTATCGCCGCTTTTATTGAGCTGAACTAATGTTCATGCTGATCATAAAAAAAGCACTAGGGTTACTGGCCCTGGATTTTAAAAATATAAAATTACCGCNAGACGGGGGGGGGGGTGGAAGGGGGGGGGGGGGGGGGGGGAGAACATTGGCTGAAGTCTTAGCAGACGTTTGAAAAATGTTCTTTTCTAATGGAAACTAATAAATCTCTCGGGACAAGAAACGGAAGTGGGCTGGTACTTTGTATTTGTCACTGGGGTGGGGGAGGGTTAGTGGTAGGGGGGAGGGTTAGTGATGGGCGGAGGGTTAGTGATTGGGGGGGTGGGTTAAGTGGTGGGGTAGGGGAGATAATCTCCAGGGACCAATCGTGCTACAGTGCACTTTTCTCATATTAAAGGGGAGGTAAGCATTCGATAGCATGGGTCTTAGTCTTCAGTGATGAGCTGGTGGTTCAAAGTCATTGCCCTTGACTTCAGCTGAGTTGGTTGTATGGGAGGTGAGTTGTCGTAGTGGACAGCGGTCAGCTGGTGATTTTCCCTAATTTCAAGTCTGATTTGAGTTGATACGTCGATAGCCTTAGTAAGTCTCTGACCGCCATATCACAGAGGTTCTCCAGTTGTAGTAAAGAACCGTGGCCTTCATTGCACAGAGGTTCTCCAATTGTAGTAAAGAACTCTGACCGTCATATCACAGCGGTTCTCCAGTTGTAGTAAAGAACTCTGACCGTCATAGCACAGCGGTTCTCCAGTTGTAGTAAAGAACTCTGACCGTCATACCACAGCGGTTCTCCAGTTGTAGTAAAGAACTCTGACCGTCATATCACAGCGGTTCTCCAGTTGTAGTAAAGAACTCTGACCGTCATTGTACAGAGGGTTCTCCAGTTGTACTGAAAGCTGAACCAATTAATTGCTCTACAGGGGACAAAAGACGTTATCGGTCTTTAGTTATGTAGCCAGGTCACGTGACTGCCCATCAGATCAGCTCACTGTTCAACGGCTCATCAAATGGAATCATTTTAAAAAGAGATGCTTTGCAAAACACGAATATTAAAAGTGTGCACTATTTAGACCACGCCTCAACCCACCATTCTTCTATTTCCACGAAAGTTGTTGTAAACAACGTAAGGATCTTGTCCCGTATGTGGTAACGCCATATTTAGACGCCATGATTGTTTCTCCCGGAGAGGCAGCTGTTTCCTGAATTATTCCCACAACTGTCGTGTTATCAGAGAAAAAAAACAGAAAATAAATAAGAACGGCTATTGACACGGATTTTCGGTATTCACGCTGAATGGCTAATCTCCCGACAAAGCTATTCGCACGACTGTTCTAATTATAACTGTATGGGGGGAAAAAAACATCTATTGATCTGTTGTTGCCAGTGGATTTCGTAACGAGCCCAAAAGGAAACAGCCCCTAAATCGTCGACTTTTGTGCATGCCACAATGCATTTCCTGCAGCGCTAATGAGCCAGGGCTAATGGCGGGCCTTCATCAAATGGCCGGTGGCCTTGGCGTCCGGTCAGCGTACTTGTTGACGGAACTGATCGGGGTCTCTTCTTCTGCTCCCGGAAACCACTGCGGCTCTAATGCCTTCTGCGCATGTTTACACTGCCGTACGGAACCCGGATTGAAATGAAGACTTCCGGTTTTAGAAAATTTGAAAAATTTTAAAGAGCAGATGGGAAAGAAAAGATGAGAAAAAATTATTGGATGCAATCCACACTTTCTTTCTGATTCACTGTGTACACTTCAGACTTTCGCGTGTCGTTGGTTAAGCTTCGGACGAAATAATATACTGTATGAAAAGAATAAAAGTTTTATGGTGTTGGTGTTTTGTCTTTTTCAGACCTCAAGAAATGAAGACCTCAAGAAATTAAGACCTTTAGGAATGAAGACCTCAAGGAATAAAGACCTCAAGAAGTGAAGCCCTCAAGAAATAAAGACCTCAAGAAATAAAGACCTCAAAAAATGAAGACCTCAAGAAATGAAGACCTCAAGAAATAAAGACCTCAAGAAATGAAGACCTCAAGAAATGAAGACCTCAAGAAATAAAGACCTCAACAAATGTAGACCTCAACAAATGAAGACCTCAAGAAATAAAGACCTCAAGAAATGAAGACCTCAAGAAATAAAGACCTCAAGAAATGAAGACCTCAAGAAATGAAGACCTCAAGAAATGAAGACCTCAAGAAATGAAGACCTCAAGAAATGAAGACCTCAAGAAATGTAGACCTCAAGGAATGAAGACCTCAAGGAATCAAGACCTCAAGAAATGAAGACCTCAAGAAATAAAGACCTCAAGAAATGAAGACCTCAAGAAATGAAGACCTCAAGGAATGAAGACCTTAAGGAATGAAGACCTCAAGAAATGTAGACCTCAAGAAATGAAGACCTCAAGAAATGAAGACCCCAAGAAATAAAGACCTCAAAAAATGAAGACCTCAAGGAATGAAGACCTCAAGAAATGAAGACCTCAAGAAATGAAGACCTCAAGGAATGAAGACATCAAGGAATAAAGACCTCAAGAAATGAAGACCTCAAGGAATGAAGACCTCAAGAAATGAAGACCTCAAGGAAAGAGAAAGGCTGCGTGATATTTAAACTTTTTAAGGCATCGCGTGTAACTGATAGAGGATCAAAAATAAAATTCTTTGAATAAGGTTTTATGAACAAGGGGGGAAAAAAAGCCATTCTGGTCCTATGAAAAAAATAAAATCCATTAAGTTAATTTCTTATAAATCTGTATAACTTCTGAAACTTTAAACTTGAATATCTCAATCATTGGCATCCTTCCGTCTCGCGAGACGGTGGTGCATCACCGTTGGGTTGGGTTGTATGTCTCGCGAGACGATGGTGCATCACCGTTGGGTTGGGTTGTATGTCTCGCGAAACGATGGTGCATCACCGTTGGGTTGGGTTGTATGTCTCGCGAGACGATGGCGCATCACCGTTGGGTTGGGTTGTATGTCTCGCGAGACGATGGTGCATCACCGTTGGGTTGGGTTGCATTTCCTCCAGTGGCTGTGCAGTCCTATCCATGAGTGACAGTCTTAATATCTCAATCAATATAAAAAATAAAAAAAAAATTTAATTAATTTTTTTTTTTTTTAAAACATGTGCCCCAACCGTCTCTTCCCCTGAGCTCTTCAAATGTTACATTTGCTAATGTTACGATATGAGACGAGGTTTATGTAAAACGATCCTGTGCGGCGTAACTATCGGTAACAACCAATACCTTTCCTCCAGCCAATTAGTAAAAAAAAAAAATTGACGCGCGAGACTGCAATCAGGCTTATAAAAAAAAATTAATGGAACAGACGTAAACAAGGTAAGGGTTAGCCTGACAGGACGTAACAAAGCAGCGAACGTTTCGGCCAAGAGCCTTTTTCAACGGACGTACAATACACAAATAAAACGAATATAAAAAATAAAATTAAGAAACTTAGCTGCGGTGAAATCCAAAGAATCGAAGAAAGCGGATTAATAAAAAAAAGTGTGTAAACCAAGTGTGTAAACCAAGTGTGTAAACCAAGTGTGTAAACCAAGTGTGTAAACCAAGTGTGTAAACCAAGTGTGTAAACAAAGTGTGTAAACCAAGTGTGTGAACCAAGTGTGTAAACCAAGTGTGTAAACCAAGTGTGTAAACCAAGTGTGTAAACCAAGTGTGTAAACAAAGTGTGTAAACCAAGTGTGTAAACCAAGTGTGTAAACAAAGTGTGTAAACCAAGTGTGTAAACACGTTGTTGACCGGACCAAGTCCACTCGGCTGACCCCTTACACG
The DNA here is from genome assembly GCA_002072015.1 of Radix auricularia. Taxonomy (NCBI): domain Eukaryota; kingdom Metazoa; phylum Mollusca; class Gastropoda; family Lymnaeidae; genus Radix; species Radix auricularia. Next base: position 35,080 of record MUZC01001050.1, read on the forward strand.
GCTACCCGGATATCTGTGAAATATCTTAGAGTGAAACCGGTCAAACAGAACCACCCGGATATCTTTTAATAGATATCCGCCATGAAACAACAAGATGAAGAGAGGGTCAAATAAAGGACATCCATTTCGATTTGAAAAAAAAAAAAAAAACGTGTTGGTGTGTAATCTTAGGAATAAGACAAGTCTTCCCTGTGAATAGCGTAAGTCTAATAACGCGATTTCCATCCTGAGCCGACCTCTCATAATATTTATAAAAAAAATAAAAAAAACACTCAGTTTCGTCAACCCCTCTCACACCCCCCCCCCCCCCCCCCCCACACACACACGCGCGCACGCACACACTTAAAATCACCGGGAGATTTTGCATTCCACGGGCCCTCGACCACGGCTCTCAAAGGATGAAGGGAAACTTGTGCTGCTGACAGCTTCCCGTCCGCCATGACAGAACTCGAGTACATTTACCGGTGTCCCGTCAAAAAGTGGCCCTGGGCCAGTGATGGCGAACCTTTTTTTTTTGTTGGGGGGGGGGGCCGCTGCCCGAATTTTAATTAAAACCTACTTAGATGAAGCCCAACGCCAGCATAAAGTTCCAGCCCAGTGGTTTGATTTAATGGAGGAATATTTTAGTCGCGTGTCTGTTGATGAAGCTCTGGGTGTCTCCTGTGGCACACGTGTCATAGGTTACAAGTGTCCTGTCTATAAAGGTCAGTAAATGATCCGTCTTTAAATGACCCGTCTTTAAATGACCCGTCTCTAAATGACCTGTCTCTAAATGACCTGTCTCTAAATGACCTGTCTCTAAATGACCTGTCTTTAAATGACATGTCTGTAAATGACCTGTCTCTAAATGACCTGTCTTTAAATGACATGTCTGTAAATGACCTGTCTCTAAATGACCTGTCTCTAAATGACCTGTCTTTAAATGGCATTTTTAATGACCTGTCTCTAAATGACCTGTCTCTAAAAGACCTGTCTCTAAATGACCTGTCTGTAAATGACTTCTCTCTAAATGACCTGTCTTTAAATGACTTCTCTCTAAATGACCTGTCTCTAAATGAACGGTCTCTAAATGTCCTGTCTCTTAATGACCTGTGTCTAAATGACCTTTCTCTAAATGACCTGTCTTTAAATGACCTGTCTCTAAATTACCTGTCTCTAAATGACCTGTCTCTAAATGACCTGTGTCTAAATGACCTTTCTCTAAATGACCTGTCTTTAAATGACCTGTCTCTAAATTACCTGTCTTTAAATGACCTGTCTCTAAATGACCTGTCTCTAAATTACCTGTCTCTAAATGACCTGTCTCTAAATGACCTGTGTCTAAATGACCTTTCTCTAAATGACCTGTCTTTAAATGACCTGTCTCTAAATTACCTGTCTTTAAATGACCTGTCTCTAAATGACCTGTCTCTAAATGACTGACAAACATTAATTTGAGACCCACGTCCAACAGAAGCCAGTAACAAACGCCACTACTGATGGAAGTGTGTGGGGGGAGGGAAGAGCGGGGCGGGGGGGGTGATTGGAGTTGTTGCTCATTGACTGTGCCACGAGTACTATTGAGTACTATTGAGTACTATTGAGTACTATTGAGTACTATTGAGTACTATTGAGTACTATTGAGTACTATTGAGTACGGTGGCTTTTTATCGAGAGATCCAGCTCGAGGCTATCGAGAGAGAACGCCGCCGCCACCAGAAAAACCTTTTCATCTTCTCGTAGCTTATTGGTGGCGCCAAGTGGCACGGCCGAGGATGTAGCGAGGGCCCGGGAAATGAGGGAGTGGGTTCATCAAAAAAAATTGTAATCGTTCTCGCGAGATCTCAAGCCCTTTGTTATTTTTGTCAAAGATTTCAGAATCAGGGATTTGGCTTTCACATTTTTAGCAGCACGATAAAATCTTTTCAAATGACAAATCATAGGCCGGCTTATATACGGCAGTCAGCACGGCTTTATTTAGGCAAGTATCATATGAATTCCCACCAACCACTCTATGTATTCCCACCAACCATTCAATGTATTCCCACCACCCACTCAATGTATTCCCACCAACCACTCGATGTATTCCCACCAACCACTCTATGTATTCCCACCAACTACTCGCTGTATTCCCACCAACCACTCTATGTATTCCCACCGACCACTCAATTTATTCCCAACAACCACTCTATGTATTCCCACCAACCACTCTATGTATTCCCACCAACCACTCTATGTATTCCCACCACCCACTCAATGTATTCCCACCAACCATTCAATGTATTCCCACCAACCACTCAATGTATTCCCACCAACCACTCTATGTATTCCCACCAACCACTCAATGTATTCCCACCAACCACTCTATGTATTCCCACCGACCACTCAATTTATTCCCCAACAACCACTCTATGTATTCCCACCAACCACTCGATGTATTCCCACCAACCACTCGATGTATTCCCACCAACCACTCTATGTATTCCCACCAACCACTCTATGTATTCCCACCAACCACTCTATGTATTCCCACCAACCACTCGATGTATTCCCACCAACCACTCTATGTATTCCCAACAACAACTCTATGTATTCCCACCCTATTCCCCACTGCCCACAAACCGCCGGGGTCAGACGAGGACCACCGCCATCTTGTATCCCAGCAGACGTGTCTCGCGCCACTCAGCGCCGATAATGGCCCGTCGTGAGGAAATCATAAACCGAGGACGCTGGCGAGGGCAATGGCTACAGCAAGTCGCCGGGGACATCAACCGGTGTCATTGGGTAGCTTGAGGTCTTTCAATACAGCAACTGGCTGTTTGAGACAATAAACTAACGGGTGATAAAACAGAAACTGTCCCCGGAATTAGGACGCCTTCTAAATGGAGAACATGGACCTTAATTTATAGACCATGAAACAAGTGTTTGATGTTCTGAATCTAGGAAAAACATTGATATCCAAGACAATATCCACAATCGGATTATGTGATTAAAACACTCAACTAAATCATTGATGTCAATATTTACAATCTGATTGGGTGATTAAAACAACTTAACTAATGTTTTGATGTCAATATACACAATCGGATTGGGTGGTTAAAACACTCAACTAAAGATTTGATGTCAAGTGATTGGGTGATTAAAACACTCGACTAAAGTTTTGATGCCAAGTGATTGGGTGATTAAAACACTCGACTAAAGTTTTGATGCCAAGTGATTGGGTGATTAAAACAATTAACTAAGGTTTAGATGCCAAGTGATTGGGTGATTAAAACACTCGACTAAAGTTTTGATGCCAAGTGATTGGGTGATTAAAACACTCAACTAAAGTTTTGATGCCAAGTGATTGGGTGATTAAAACACTCAACTAAAGCTTTGTTGGGCACATCCTTACGTAAACGTCACTGCTAAACCCTTCATCGGTGCTGATAAATAAATACATCCAAATTAAATTTATTATTAAATTAGATCTGTGTATTGCTAACTATAGATCTTTGGAAAAACCCGATTAAATAGAGATGAAGCGACGTATCGGTGTTTACAAACAAAAGATGGGCACAAGTGTCAAAACTACAGGATGGAAGAAATCGAAAAAAAAAATTAAAAGTTACAGTTTTTTTTTTTAAAGCAAACAAACAACAAACTGGGTACTTTATACAATTACGTCGTTGAACTTTATACCATAATAATAATAAAAACAAGAAATTGGAAATTTATAAAACTATGTATCCCAGTAAGGAGCGGGGCCCACGGCGCTTTACATGAAGATAATAACTTATATATATATATGAGTATTAAATAAACATTTAAATCATAACAACCCCATAAACTACCAAATTGATGACGCAATAATCTGCTATTTACAATGGTGCGTCTATAACAGAATAGATAAAGATGACAATATACAGTATTCTGGACAATTTGTGATTTATTGTGGTCAGATAACAAATGACATGTTACTGGATAAAGGGGGGGTGGTGGTCACTGCACGCCATCTGTCTCCCTGGCAGCGGTTGATATGATAATTGTAATTAAAGATACTTATCATGATGAGCCTTGACTGCAGCGTTTATGCCGTGACCGTTAATTTGATAACGTGGAATCATGTAGTGGAGCGGTTCTTATATTTGATAGCATGGGATCATGTAGTGGGGCGGTTCTCATATTTGATAGTATGGGATCATGTAGTGGAGCGTTTCTTATACTTGATAGTATGGGATCATGTAGTGGAGTGGTTCTCATACTTGATAGCATGGGATCATGTAGTGGAGCGGTTCACATATTTGATAGTATGGGATCATGTAGTGGAGCGGAACTCATACTTAATAGTATAGGATTAGGTAGTGGAGCGGTTCTCATACTTGATAGCATGGGATCATGTAGTGGAGCGGTTCTCATATTTGATAGCATGGGATCATGTAGTGGAGCGGTTCTCATACTTGACAGTATGGGATCATGTAGTGGAGCGGTTCTCATATTTGATAGCATGGGATCATGTAGTGGAGCGGTTCTCATACTTGATAGTATGGGATCATGTAATGGAGCGGTTCTCATATTTGATGGCATAGGATCATGTAGTGGAGTGGTTCTCATATGTGATAGCATGGCATCCCTTAGTGGAATAGTTCTCACATTTAAAAGCACGGCATCACATATAATGAAGTGGTTCTCAAATTTTGTGGTACGTCATCCCACTCCACTAATGTCTTAAATTATTCTCTGCCCCACTCATCGCCAACATCCGGGCGCCGGGCCACGTATAAAACTGGGGCTGTCAAGGGTCCGGGCGCCGAGCCAAATATAAAACTGGGGCTGTCAAAGGTCCGGGCGCCACGCCAAATATAAAACTGGGGCTGTCAAAGGTCCGGGCGCCACGCCAAATATAAAACTTGGGCTGTCAAGGGTCCGGGCGCCGAGCCACATATAAAACTGGGGCTGTCAAGGGTCCGGGTGCCACGCCACAGATAAAACTGGGGCTGTCAATGGGGCAGTGATTTCATTCGGAGCATTTCACGCTAAACGATGAGCTGTATCTCATGGCTATTTCTGGCGGCTATTTGAGAAGGGTATTCTGGTGGCTATTTGAGAATGCTTTTCTGATGGCTATTTCTAAATGCTTATATATCTGAACACCGTCACACGCTTTTATGTTAACCGGTTAAATGCCGTGACACCCCGTTTACAAAGTCGTTGATTTTAGCTACATTAACCCAGTGATCTGAAACCAGGGAAATGTGACCGCCGCCATGCACTGCAGGGGTCGGGGCGCCTGATTGAGGCGCCGCCCTCTTCCCCTGCGGCTCTTAGTCCACCCTGGGCGGGGGGTGGGGTGGGGG
>MUZC01001050.1:135445-150058 GCA_002072015.1 Radix auricularia
CACCGCCTTATATTTCACCCCACCCCTTAGAGCAGTGGTTCTTAACCTTTTGAAGTCGGGGAGCACTTTTGATCTTGACAATTATTTGGGGAGCACCAAAATCAAAGAGTAAAAAAAATAAACAAATACACATACGTACGACTTTTATTGAAAATAAAACATAATATAAGAGTTTAAAATTATAACGTGACAAACACATTTTTAATAAACATAAATTTAATAAGTAAAAAAATAACATTGAGCAAAATTTAATTCAGAAAAATAAAAAGATTTAATGTGAAACCCGAGCTTTAAATTTTGAGTTTCATAATTTCGTGGAGCACTTGCAACTACCTCGCAGAGCACCAATGCTCCGCGGAGCACCGATTAAGAACCACTGCCTTAGAGTCATATTATGACTTATTTCTACACTATTTTACAGCAGTGTTCATTAATTTATTTTGTAATATTCATATTCAGATGTTTAGAGATTGAAAAATTGTATAAGTATAAGCAATATCAATGTTCCCTTTAAGCAGTGGCTTCACAGCCTGGCTGGCAGTAATCTGACCCACTCCTGGCAGTAGTTTAGAATTACAGTGGCTGCAAATTGTGTTAAGGATTGTATAACATCTGTTCATGTGAGGTGTAACATTTTGCACAAAAAATGGATGCACGCAGAGTGCAGACCATTGAAGCTTAGATGGAACATTGCTTATTGATAATCATAATTTAGAATATAGTAATATTCTTTAACTTTTTCATTCATTTTAATTTTGATTTTTTAAGGCTTTAAGAATTTAAAATTAAAATGGTATAAAAATATCCTAGAACATGATCAATATCATGGTTATAGTAATTGCAGTAGTAGATTGATAGACAAGAATCATTCTCAAGTAGGTTAAACTGTCATTGATATTAGACTTTTAAATAAAAATAAAATTGAAATGGTTTCATCAAAATTGAAATTTTATAAATTTCTTGTCAGGGCCTTATGGTAAAAGTAGCGGAATAAACTAGGGCTGCAGAAATTATGGATTAATTTCTCTATTAATCTGTAAAAAATGTATGGATTAAAATTATTTTAATTGATGAAATAGCGAATAAAATTAAGCAAAATATTTTTAATGATTTCGTGGATTTATTAATAAATAATTAATTATTAATAATTAACAATATTTAGCTTTTTTTTACATACAAACTTCTCCATTTCAAAAAAGATTTTTAAATTAAAACTTTAAAATAAGCTGTTTATAAGGAAAATGATACACAAAATGAAACATTGTTTTTATGCAATTAACAATAACAAAATTTAATGCATTGACATATTGAACTACTTATATTTAAATTAAAAAATGCCAATTGCCTGTTTCTGTTACTTCCCTTGAAATTTTTTAGTTTAATGATGTCATACATGTTATTTTTAGCTTCAATCAAAATTATCGATTAATTATTCGGTAAATTTTCAAAAGTTAACTATTAACTTTGAAATAATTGATGACAGCCATAGAATAAACAGATGACAATATTATAAAACATAACAAGCTGACCCTGCCAACAAAACTTAGACCTTCCCCATTTATAAATGTTTTCTATACTTAAACTTCAAACAAACTAACACTAACTCACATGTAATTATAACACAGATATTTTTCATCGAAATATGTTCAATTAAAGTAAGAATATCTAATGTTACAAAGACATGGTCAGCATTGCTCAGCTCAACATTAACAAAAAAGTTTGTATGTGCTCAAAACTATAAGAGTTGCCTCAATGGTATGAGTGTTAGTTATGTCCCACATGTTATTACTCCTGTTGACATATCATAGAAATATGATCAATTAAAGTAAGAATATCTAATTTACAAAGTAACAAAGATATTGTCAGCATTGCTCAGCTCAATATTAACAAAAAAGTTATTATGTGCTCAAAACTGAAGAGTTGCCTCAATGGTATGAGTGTTAGTTATGTTCAATATGTCATTTCTCCTGTTGAGATATCATAGGAATATGATCAATTAAAGTAAGAATATCTAATTTACAAAGATCGAGCCAGCATTGCTCAGCTCAACATTAAAAAGTTTTTTGTGCTCAAAACTTTCAAGTTGCCTCAATGGTATTAGTATTAGATATGTCCAATATATAATTTCTCTTCTTGACATAGAAACACGGACTTAACAATTTTGAGCCTAATAACATCTACCTGTTACTAGCTGTGCAAGCTGTTAGTTTCTATTAGAATCATAATTTATAATTTTATAATCTTAATTAGCTTGAATAATTAACACAGAATAATTATGATTGATTGTTACATGTAAATGTGAGGTTGTCTGGAATGTTGCATTTAGCTCTACTGATACAGTCATACCAGACCCACACACATACCAACATATATATCTTCTCTGTCTCTGCCCCCCACCCCACACACACACAGAATAATTATGATTGATTGTTACATGTAAATGTGAGGTTGTCTGGAATGTTGCATTTAGCTCTACTGATACAGTCATACCAGACCCACACACATACCCATATATATCTTCTCTCTCTCTGGTCCCCCCACCCTTTCCAAACACACACAAATTATTTGCTAGAATAAATTACATAACTTATATTCCTTTACTAAACTTGGCCAGTGACTTAGGCAAAGAGTTATGAAAGGGGCTGTCTGGCCCTAGCCAGGTGTTTTTGTTAATTATAATGAGAGTGAGGAGCAGGTTTCTATATTTCTTTTTGTTGGAAGGGGATCAACATTTGATCCTATCCTAGTGTTGCTCTGAGCCTTGCTTGAATCACTGGCTAGCGTCAACAATGACATCTTTATGTTGTTAGAATTACCCAGGCATCCCAGATTTTATTATTTAAAAAGCTGCCCTGCGATAATATTTCAACAACTTTACCAGAAGATAATTTAAACTGTCCCAATAGTAAATTATTAATAGAAATGCATGGCAATGGCTCAAGAGATGAGTAATTGTTAGAAATTCATGACAATGGCTCAAGAGATGAGTAATTGTTAGAAATTCATGGCAATGGCTCAAGAGATGAATAATTGTTAGAAATTCATGACAATGGCTCAAGAGATGAGTAATTGTTAGAAATTCATGGCAATGGCTCAAGAGATGAGTAATTGTTAGAAATTCATGGCAATGGCTCAAGAGATGAGTGATTGTTAGAAATTCATGACAATGGCTCAAGAGATGAGTAATTGTTAGAAATTCGTGGCAATGGCTCAAGAGATGAGTGATTGTTAGAAATTCTTTAACCTAAATAGATTTAACCAGTCTTTTATCATTAAGTCACTGATGATATTAACTATTAATCTAAGTTACAAATATAGAAAGCCACATCAATATTTCATTAACTTATATCTTTTTTTTTTTTTTTTGATGTCCCATAACTTTGTGGTTGTTGGGGGTTCTAATATTTCCATTAGAACTTTCTCTGGGCTGGGTAGACCTCTCCAGGTCAGCGGAGGACTTTTTAATAGCGATAGTCATTCATCATTCATTATATCTTTTGTAGGACTAAATGCACATGTGTTTGAAAGATAAAGTTTAATTACCTCTACAAATATATAAATAATAACGAGGCTCATTTCTTGTGTGGAATAATTCTCGCTTCAAACATACAAAAATTGGGTCAAAGAACAAAAATATTTTACAAAGATTTCCATGGACATTTCTTCTGTAATTTTTAAATTAATAATTGCCTTCTTTGATAAATTTTTAAAATCAATGGTTTTGTCTTTGAATTCAATACCAATTTCTTGTTCTTTTTTTTTCTTAGCTTTATTTATAATATTTTTCCTTGATATAAGAAGTATCCTTCTGTCCTGTTACTGTTATATAAATGTCAATTTGACCTCAATTTCAAATACCCCAATTAATGATATATATATATATTTTTTTTTAAATGTGGGTGAGAATGAATTCTTTTTTTTTCTTCTTTTTTTAGAAGTTTTAATTAACCTCACTATTCCTTACCTGTTTACAAAGCCTGTTGGAATATTACGCCGTCATGTTTTTGTACAACAATTAAATATCTGTCTTCATTGACCGCACAAGTTGACATTGAGGTATACAGATGAATTTCTAAATACTCTTGTCAATTTTATCTTGTCCTCACCCATTATGTAGTAACTTACCATTTAAGTTCATTTGCTACCCCCACTGCCCCCCCCTCACCACCTACTTTCCCCCTTTATGTTAGGTATTACTATTGATTTTTATTTTTTTATTTTATTCAAGTCATCCCATTATATGTACATGATAAATACCCTAAACCAGTGATGGTAAACCTATGCCACAGACGGCACACAACTGAAATATTTCCTTATTAAAAACCCCTTTGCTTGCAATTTGTGTTGGCAATTTGCTATATATATATTATATATTGTATATATAAGTACATGTAGTTTTGTTTGAATTTGGGCACGTGGTCCCAAAAAAGGTTCGCCATCACTGTTCTAAACTGTCACTAAACCCAAGGTATATCTATAACCTTTATGTCAACTGACAGAGTTAAGGACTGGGTTAGTTTAAGTTTGTTAACTGATTAAACTAACTAAACCCAAGGTACATCTATATATCTTTACGTCAACTGACAGGGTTAAGGACTGGGTTAGTTTAAGTTTGTTAACTGATTAAACTAACTAAACCCAAATTATATCTATAACCTTTATGTCAACTGACAGAGTTAAGGACTGGGTTAGTTTGAGTTTGTTAACTGATTAAACTAACTAAACCCAAGGTACATCTATATTATCGGCATCCTTCCGTCTCGCGAGACGATGGTGCATCACCGTTGGGTTGGGTTGCATTTTCTCGTGTGGCTGTGCAGTCCTATCCGTGAATGACAGTCTTTACCACAGTTTTTACACACGAGTTCTGTGCATCCAAATGTTTTGGCCTTTCTCCTAGCTCTTCTGTCTGCAGCCTCCTCCATTCTTCCCTCCTCGGCTACTATGACGCCCTCTTTGACAACCGTGCGCCACGTAGAACGGTCATCTGCCTTACACTCCCAGTCGCTTGTATGGATTTTGGCTGCTTTCATGTCCCTTTGACAGACATCTTTAAAACGCAAGCGTGGACGACCTGTTTTCCTCTTTCCTGAAGCAAGTTCACCATATAGGAGGTCCTTCGGGATGCGGCCGGGGCTCATTCTTTTTACATGTCCTAGCCATCTCAGGGGTCTTTCGCTAAGAATTGAGAACATGCTTTGGGTATTGGCATGCATTAGGACCTCACTATTTGGCCTCATCTATATATCTTTATGTCAACTGACATAGTTAAGGACTGGGTTAGTTTGAGTTTGTTAACTGATTAAAACCATAATAATCGCTGTGAACTCATTCTATTAAAATATTATAATTATAATACATTAAAAAAAACAATTTTAACTTTAAATGGTAAGGGAGAAAACTCAATGTTTGGCATAACAGCTGTATAGGCATGTATCAATCGCCCCCCATATCAGTTGACACCACAAGGTAGGCAATCGTAGATGTCATATTATTCTCTGTTGGTCCTTACATATCATTACATATCACTTACTTCTTATAGGAGAGGCTGATACATATATGAACTTTGAATTTAAATTCTCTTTGCTTCTTTCAATTAATTCTTTGGGATTTGTTCTAATTTCCTGTAATCAGTTGTTCTTTGCTTTGCATGTTTCATCTGGACCCCCCCCCCACACACACACTTTTTTGTGTGTTTTTATCTTATTCTCAAATAAGCGTGTAGATTACTCATCTTTCTCGGGAACAAGAACCCAACGCATGAGAACTTGATCCTCCAGCAGCCACTTGTAGGTCGTACTGTTGAAGTGACCAACTTACATGCTTGTATACTTGACTTGCCTTCTCTCTACTCGAGTGCAATCACTCAAAAGTTATCTGTCAGTAAAATATTTAAGGACCCATGTCAAGTTGGGATGGTTTCAATAGCTCGATGCCTTATTTTTTTATTGTGTTGATACGAAGCCAAGGCACGAGTCGCTTTCATTGTTCTCACCGCTTTCATTGTTCTCACCGCTTTCATTGTTCTCACCGCTTTCATTGTTCTCACCGCTTTCATTGTTCTCACCGCTTTCATTGTTCTCACCGACTAACTAAAATATAACATCTCAGAGATGTTTTAAAGACGCTAGATAAGAACTTACATACCGTCCGATAGGTAGGTAACCGTGTAGTCAAGACTGACTACAATCAGGTTTCACCAGGAGACGGTGGTAGGTAAAGCCGTGGCTCTGACCTGAGTTGTCCTACCACTAGTTACTACTGTCAGGTTTCACCAGGAGACGGTAGGTAACGGTATGGTTGTCCTACCACTAGTCACTAGACTGACTACCGTCATGTTTCACCAGGAGACGGTGGTAGGTAAAGCCGTGGCTCTGACCTGAGTTGTCCTACCACTAGACTGACTACAGTCAGGTTTGACCGGGAGACGGTAGGTAAAGCCGTGGCTCTGACCTGAGTTGTCCTACCACTAGACTGACTACCGTCATGTTTCACCAGGAGACGGTGGTAGGTAAAGCCGTGGCTCTGACCTGAGTTGTCCTACCACTAGACTGACTACAGTCAGGTTTCACCAGGAGACAGTGGTAGGTAAAGCCGTGGCTCTGACCTGAGTTTCCACGACCTATTGTGTGAACGGAGCAGGTACGTTACCTCCCACACTATCGCCCAACTTTTGCACGGTTTGCGTAATGTGTACTTTTTTACCGAGAGGCAAAGGTTCTGAAACCTTTTTTTGTATCACTGACCCCAGAACCCACAGTGGTCCCCATGTTATAGTTATGACCTCTTGGCGGTGAAATAAAGTCCTTTGTAGCTCTTATCAGTCTCTTTCTTATCCCCAACCATTTCACGGATATTTCAAATGAAGTTCTATGTATCCTCAAGTTATACCAGGTGACTGTTGGACTTCTCCTAGGATTTTATGTTATATTTTCTCATACATAATCAATGCAAGACTTCTCTTGGATATTCAGACTACATATTTTTTGTTCAAATCAAAATGTCTTGTGCAATGGCGTCGCTAGGGGGTGCGGCGTGGGCGGGCCTCCCCGGATGACACCATTAGGGGGTGACACCAAAATGTAATATTCTGTATTGTCCCGTTATTTGGCACTGGAAAACTGTGAGGAGTTCTATGGGTTAAGTCGTGAGGGGGTGACACCATGAGCTACCTCCTTGTGACACCAACTCTAGTGACGCCACTGGTCTTGTGGCTTGTATGTGCGTATCGTAAAAGCCCAGAGAGTTGAGTTTACTTCTGCCAAGACCTTTGTTCGCCCGTGTTTCATCCGTCAACAGCACATCTGTGGCCTATTAGCAACCACGGCGCCACAAACAATATGTTTGCTCCCACAAACAAAAAAGCCAGAAAACAAATTTTGACAATGATTCTAAGTCGCTTGGTCTCGCTCCCGTCCAAGATGTGTTTAGTTTTGAGCCAGTCCCTCCCTAGCTGCTGTTTTGTCTTTTGTGATATACAAGGTGAGAAAATCTTTATCATGGGGTGTGGCGTACCAATTTCCGGGAGTCTTTGAGGGGTCCTTGAGTTGCACCCTTCCTTTCCCATGTAAAGAACCACTGGGTACCACGGATTGCTTCCCAATTTTTTTTAAAAATTGTTGACAGAATTCCGTATCCTAGCAACCCTTCTGCCGAGCTGATGACGTCATGCAGGTGGTGGGGTAGGTGTCTGTGGCCCTCACTTAGCCTCGCATTGTTGTGTGCAACCACTGCATTACCTCGCAGACTGCCGGAGACGTAGGATAGTCTCTCGCTTCATTGAGAACCCCCCCCCCCCATATTGTTTACATTCGAACATTCCTACAGGCCATTCCTACAACCGCTTTGGCAACACACCTGCTACTGTTAATCGTTCTACTTAATTTAGAAAGAAAGTGGAGAGATGAGAAAAAAAAAAAAAAAAGGAAAAGGTCAATTTCTTGTATCAGACAAGGAAACATTGAGTTTAAAAAGTTTAATGCCAATAAAGTATAAGATTCGATTAAACGGCCGTGTTGAGTATTCGGTGTTGAGGTCTAAAGCCCTTATCGCACCTCTTCCTATTGTAGGGTTACTTCTATTGAGATGTAGTTCTGTAGCCCACAACTGAGGCGTTTCTATTAGGTTTTTGTTCGATGGTCCTACAGCTAAACGCTTTTCTGACGCCACCAAGCCGCCAAATGTTTTCTTTGACGTTATTGTCAACGTCACGTTATATAAGAGATATCTCTTGGACGGTCGGCCATCAAGAAGCTAAATGTGTTTATTTCTAGCGTTATATTTATGTGATGTTGGTATTTGTTGATAGCTGCCATGGGGTAGTATCGCTTCGACTTCGACGGTCATCATGAAACTAAGTCGGTTTATTTCTAGTGTTATATTTATGTGATGTTGGTATTTGTTGATAGCTGCCATGGGGTAGTAGCGCTTGGACGGTCATCATGAAACTAAGTCGGTTTATTTCTAGTGTTATATTTATGTGATGTTGGTATTTGTTGATAGCTGCCATGGGGTAGTATCGCTTGGACGGTCATCATGAAACTAAGTCGGTTTATTTCTAGTGTTATATTTATGTGATGTTGGTATTTGTTGATAGCTGCCATAAGTTTGTCTTATTTTCACCCTGATTGGTGTAGAGATTATATGTGTACTTTGTGAAGACGGAGTTCTCTAGAAGTTTACTATAGAATGCGCGTCAAGGTCTGGCGCGTTCTTATAGCGCCGGTGTAAATACGTGTAGCACTATTGTCATTGTTGAAAGTTCGTTCAATCTTGTGAATGATCGAGATGAGACTGACGTATATCCTGCATCGTGGGGTGTTTGTTTTTTTCAGTTGTATATAGATAGTAGATAGACCTGCTTGTTGCACATTAGTATTTTCAAGTTCAAGAATTCAATTACTTTTTCGGGATTATCCAAGTGAACCTTGCCCCGTGGCTGTAACAGTAGATAGGAAATAGAGGTTAGGGATTGTGGCAAGTTGTCTCCCCTTGGCTGTAACAGTAGATAGGAAATAGAGGTTAGGGATTGTGGCAAGTTGTCTCCCCTTGGCTACAACAGTAGATAGGAAATAGAGGTTAGGGATTGTGGCAAGTTGTCTCCCCGTGGCTGTAACAGTAGATAGGAAATAGAGGTTAGGGATTGTGGCAAGTTGTCTCCCCGTGGCTATAACAGTAGATAGGAAATAGAGGTTAAGGATTGTGGCAACTTGTCTCCCCTTGGCTGTAAAAGACAGTAAATAAAGGGTAGTCTGCACTGCCTGAACTTGATTGACAACCCATTGGACCGCGAAGCTCGCAGACAATGGCTCGGTTTGATTAGTCCCGCCAAGTAGGTCTTAAATTTCCGTTGACGCTCGTCAGTACGGGGTACCAAACACTTTGACACGGTTCACTAGCTGAGCCGTACAGGCAATTTTACGAAAAATCTTTACAGACGGCTGGCAACCCTGGGATCAGTCCCAGTTCCTTGGGTTAACTCTCACACTTGTAATTCCTACTTTTAACATTCTAATTTCGATTATTGTTCTAATTCCGATTATTGTTCTAATTTCGATTACTGTTCTAATTCCGATTATTGTTCTAATTCCGATTATTGTTCTAATTCCGATTATTGTTCTAATTCCGATTATTGTTCTAATTCCGATTATTGTTCTAATTCATGTCCTTTGAATCACAGTTTCAGACATTTATTTGCATTTAAATTGTATATACTAACCTCCCTTGGGGGATATAGCGATGTTCCGTCTGATTCTTTCCTCAGCCCTGTTTCAACATCTTCGTGTAGTCTGACCCACCACCACCACCTACTCCACCCACGCCTCTGCTATTGCGTCAAGAACCCCCTCCCCAGCTTCCCAACTCCAGACAGCACACCCCAATTCCCAGACACTGCGTTGGACGTCACCAATTGGGTCGATGGCCCAACCAACCCTCTGTACCCGATCATTTGGGGGTGGGGTGGGGGTTGGCAATTGATCAGAAATAAATCAGAGCTTGTTTTTTTGGATGTTGTTGTTGTTACCTTTTAGTTGACGTAAAGATTGGTTGGTGTGTTCTCAAACTATAGGAGTCAGGGTACTTATTGAATGTTGTTACCTTTTAGTTGACGTAAAGATTGGTTGGTGTGATCTCAAACTATAGGAGTCAGGGTTGTTGGATGTTGTTGTTGTTACCTTTTAGTTGACGTAAAGATTGGTTGGTGTCATCTCAAACTATAGGAGTCAGGGTTGTTGGATGTTGTTGTTGTTACCATTTAGTTGACGTAAAGATTGGTTGGTGTGTTCTCAAACTATAGGAGTCAGGGTACTTATTGAATGTTGTTACCTTTTAGTTGACGTAAAGATTGGTTGGTGTGTTCTCAAACTATAGGAGTCAGGGTTGTTGGATGTTGTTGTTGTTACCTTTTAGTTGACGTAAAGATTGGTTGGTGTGATCTCAAACTATAGGAGTCAGGGTTGTTGGATGTTGTTGTAGTTACATTTTAGTTGACGTAAAGATTGGTTGGTGTGTTCTCAAACTATAGGAGTCAGGGTTGTTGGATGTTGTTACCTTTTAGTTGACGTAAAGATTGGTTGGTGTGTTCTCAAACTATAGGAGTCGGGGCTTTTGGGTGTTGTTGTTACATTTTAGTTGACGTAAAGATTGGTTGGTGTGTTCTCAAACTATAGGAGTCAGGGTTGTTGGATGTTGTTGTTGTTACCTTTTAGTTGACGTAAAGATTGGTTGGTGTGTTCTCAAACTATAGGAGTCGGGGTTTGTAGGATGTTGTTGTTGTTACCTTTTAGTTGACGTAAAGATTGGTTGGTCAAAGTTGGTGTGTTCTCAAACTATGGGAGTCAGAGAGCCCACCCATTTGATGAGGTCGTACATCAGACTTTAGGGGTCAATGGTAGCGGCATCATTAGAGACACACGACTTTGTGTGTCACAGTAGCGGCATCATTAGAGACACACGACTTTGTGTGTCACAGTAGCGGCATCATTAGAGACACATTGATTTGTTTGTCATTGATACATCACATCTGGAATGACGCAGCTACTTTGCCTTGCCATCTGTAGTACCAACACACTAGGACGGTGTAGATCAGTGCTTCTCAAACTTTTCATATTTGCGGACTGATAGGACTTTGTCTATTGCACCAGAGACTGGTGCGCTATTTTCCCTGTACTGGTGTGGTTGCGAATTTATAATTTATTTCATTTTGTTTCAGTATAAGTGCTCGTAGTCAAAACAAGTAAATAAAAACTCGAATCAGCATTGAAACGCAATTACCAACAATAAGTTTTACATTTTTTTTTTAAAATTCAAGGCAAATCATTCTAGATGACATTAAAAGTCATTTCAAGTCTTATCTTATCTATACAGACGCTCCTTCTATGCAGAAGATAACTGCGTCCACAGACCATGAGAGATGATCTGTTGGCAAGTGATGCAGCGGTCACAGGCCACGGCTATAGGGGTTCCGCGCATTGCCCCGGCCGCCTGGCTGTTGTCTAGTTGGGTGCCCATTCGGAGCTGGGTGACTCGGGGACTCCTCAGGCCCCGAGAACAAATCCTCACCTTCGTGTGGATTCGAACTCGTGACCATCGGTATGACAGTCGAGAGCGCTCCCTCTCGACCACCACGTCCCAAGTCAATAATTCTGAAAGTAAACAAAACAATTGCTATCTACAAATTGCTGATAAAATTACATGAGTCGAACGGAAAGAGATTTATAGAAAATTCCTTCCAATATTGTTCTAAATATTATTAACTATCGTTTGGCGTTTGTTTTAACCGGATAGATGTTATGGTTGGCGAGAAATTGACAAAATATTGATATTATATTCTATTTTATTTTTGGACCGTACACATGATTGGGACCTCCTTAACATATTTGCATAAGACCCGAACCCTCTATCTGGTATGGTTCAGGAGTAGTTGCATGATCAAGCTTGAACGGACAGGACAGACGTTTCAAATATATAGATCTAAGCGCAATTTTTCCCATGAGGAAATTGCGTTAAAATTACAAATTCTATATGGTTAGTGTTAATGGTTGTAAATGAAGGATTATAATTATAATTTTCTGTCCTTTTTTGGTAACCCTGCGGACCGGTGGCGGAGGGCCCACGGACCGGCGCCTGTCCACGGACCATAAGTTTGAGTAACACTGGTGTAGACCGGGGTAGTAGGATAATGCAGTCACCATTGTCTGTGGCGGTTAAGTGACTTAAAGGCCCAACAACTGATGTAGGTCAAGAATGCTGGAGAAGAAATGTTCTAACAACATTTAGTGAGATAAGGTTTAGAGGTCAAGTGCTGGTGATTCTCAAACAATGGTGGTCGATGTTCGCACTTAACGAGCATGACGATATATTATGATATCCTCAAAAAAATTGAGTGCATGTTATAATTTGTTATGGACAATGGGTTACAATTGTACGTTTACCTATCTTTATCTGGCTTATCTGTTTCGATGTATTGAAATATCCTTGGTTGTGTTTCCTTCACCCCCGCCCCTCTCCAAATGTCTCCCGAACTCTTGACAATATGAGAACCAGTGGCCTACACTGCCATATTACGAGCCCAGCAAGCCAATGTTTGTCGTAAAACAGGCCAAGATTAATGGCTCAAAATGGGTCTCAAAATGTGATTAGACACAGAGACACAAGGAACTCTGACAATATGAGAACCTTTGGTCTACAGTCTTATACACTGTCGTATTACGAGCCCAGCAAGCCAATGTTTGTCGTAAACCATGCTAAGGTTAATGGCTCGTCTAGGGCCTGGGTCTCAAACTCTAGAGTGACATAGAGACACAAGGAACTGGGGCCTGGGTCTCAAACTCTAGAGTGACATAGAGACACAAGGAACTGTGGCTTGGGTCTCAAACTCTAGAGTGCCATTGAGACACAAGGAACTGGGGCCTGGGTCTCAAACTCTAGAGTGACATAGAGACACAAGGAACTGGGGCCTGGGTCTCAAACTCTAGAGTGACATAGACACAAGGAACTGGGGCCTGGGTCTCAAACTCTAGAATGACATAGAGACACAAGGAACTGGGGCCTGGATCTCAAACTCTAGAGTGCCATTGAGACACAAGGAACTGGGGCCTGGGTCTCAAACTCTAGAGTGCCATTGAGACACAAGGAACTGGGGCCTGGGTCTCAAACTCTAGAGTGACATAGAGACACAATGAACTGGGGCCTGGGTCTCAAACTCTAGAATGACACAGAGACACTACGAACTGTGTTTTGTGCTTGTACGACTAGCGACAAGTTCGCGTGTAGGTCTCAAACTCTAGAGTGACACAGAGACACTACGAACTGTGTTTTGTGCTTGTACGACTAGCGACAAGTTCGCATGTAGGTCTACATTGCTGCTTTGTTCCGTGGAATCACAAAATCTACTAAGTCTACCTCCCGGTCTAACAGACAGTTTGACCCTCGGTCAGCGCAGAATGTAGTGTCAACGTGTATAGAAACAAAGTTGGTCTAATCACTTGCCCACTTCTCTCTTTGAATTCTCCGAGTACTTACTGTACACAGATTTCCTACACAGATAAACGATTCAGTCAATGTATGTTGTTGGTTTGTTGTTTGTTTTTTCGACTAGAAGTACAAGAACGTAGTATACCAATGCGCATATCAAATGTTTCACTTGACATCGTTTGTTTGAGTCGCGCCATTTTATTTCCAAAGTTGTTTAAGAATCAAAGATTTAATATGACACGACTTGATTTTGTAGTGGTGGTCTCCAATGTTCCCCACTAAGGTTCCCTTTTACGTGTGCAAAGGGAAATAAACTGCTTTTCAAATTTGCACAGCATCCATTTTTTTATTTTTTTTGCGCAGTATGTTATAAAACTTGCGGCGCGGTAATTTTAAACGGCTGCGCAGCGTCGGTCAGATATCTGGGCAGCCGCTCAGGTTAAAGGTAACATTGATGTTCGCCTCCCCCCTTCCCATTCCCAACGCCCAGAGCTACCTAGTTGAAATGATCTGATAGTCTAATATGTGCTGATTGTATTACCGTTACCTTATCCATGGATGAGTGTAGTCAATCAGTATTGACCACCCCAATAGTGACCCACGTTACCTAGTTGAAATGATCTGATAGTCTAATATGTGCTGATTGTACTACCGTTACCTTATCCATGGATGAGTGTAGTCAATCAGTATTGACCACCCCAATAGTGACCCACGTTACACAATTATGACACAATAATGTTGTCTCATTCCTGTATTCCCTGGCGTGTTCTGGCAGGGGCGGATTAAGATTGCACGGGGGGCCCCTGGCTGCAATCCCACACTGGGCCCGGTCCAGTCACCTTTATTATACAATATAATGAGTTTGGGACCATTTAATATTTGTCCCCCTGGCTTTAGCCCAATCAGCACCCCCGTTAACCCGTCATAGTGTTCTGGCCACTGGTCATGTTTGAGCCGAGTTTGGGTCAGCCTGGCATTGTTAGTGTTATACCCCACTTACTGTAGCACAATTTTTTTTCTTTGGTATTATGGTATCATATCGCTCCAGATTGACTAAACCCTAATTTTCTGTCTATCCCCCTTTCTCTCCCTCCCCTCCCGTTCTCACTACCATGTCGCTTACACTTTCACGCCCCC
>MUZC01001050.1:193289-209643 GCA_002072015.1 Radix auricularia
GTTTTGTTGTGTGGTCAGCCAGCCGGCCAATGTAAGTAGTTTTGTTGTGTGGTCAACCAGCCGACACAGGACGTCTTTCTGTCAAACACACAGGACGTCTTTCTGTCAAACACACATGACGTCTTTCTGTCAAACACACAGGAGGTCTTTCTGTCAAACATACAGGACGTCTTTCTGTCAAACATACAGGACGTCTTTCTGTCAAACATACAGGACGTCTTTCTGTCAAACATACAGGACGTCTTTCTGTCAAACATACAGGACGTCTTTCTGTCAAACATACAGGACGTCTTTCTGTCAAACATACAGGACGTCTTACTGTCAAAAATACAGGACGTCTTTCATTCAGACATACAGGACGTCTTTCTGTCAAACATACAGGACGTCTTTCTGTCAAAAATACAGGACGTCTTTCATTCAGACATACATGACAACAGTAAACAAAATGTGAATATCAAAAAAAAAAAAATACACAGCAAAATTTGAATCTACAAGGCGCAATATTAATTCTTTTCCAGGGACTTTGAATATCCATCAAATTCTATCCTTAGCCCCCACCCCCTCGCCCCCCCCCCGAGCTAGAGATCCGTCTTCCCAGTTTGAGAACCACGTCTCCCCAGTTTGAGAACCACGTCTCCCCAGTTTGAGAACCACGTCTCCCCAGTTTGAGAACCACGTCTCCCCAGTTTGAGAACCACGTCTCCCCAGTTTGAGAACCACGTCTCCCCAGTTTGAGAACCACGTCTCCCCAGTTTGAGAACCACGTCTCCCCAGTTTGAGAACCACGTCTCCCCAGTTTGAGAACCACGTCTCCCCAGTTTGAGAACCACGTCTCCCCAGTTNCCCACTCCTGAGATAAGACCTACTTTTTGCCTTTCAGTTAAAGGTGATTGTGCCTTACCTTTAATAGAAGAGAACAAGGGTCCTCACACTTTTATGAAACCTGCCCATGGAGTTGCTCCATACATTTAAATTTAACCATTGATGATTCTGAAACTTGCCCAAAGTTACACCCACTCACACCCTACCAAGTTCATGAGAATAAGACTCTAAGTATATATCTATATGGGGCTCATGAATTCAGTGATACTGTCTGAACTGAAATGTGATGATGCGGGACAATTTTTGTGCTTTATAAATGAGAAATAATTTCTTTTAATTAAGAAAAACATTTTTTAAAAATTTCCCATCCCCAAAATTGCCAGCACAATTGTTAAAATGTCAAAGCTTAAAGGTCAAAGTTTTCTCATGACCCTAGGCCCAGGAGCATAAATGTTTTAGACTTTGATTTCAAAGATCCACGACTTTGTTTATTGGTAGATTGCATCCTACAAGAGCATCAGATGTCTTTGACCACCAATAGATTCTCTGACCACCAATAGATTCTCTGACCACCAATAGATGCTCTGACCACCAATAGATTCTCTGACCACCATCAGATATCTCTGACTACCAATAGATTCTCTGACCACCATCAGATATCTCTGACTACCAATAGATTCTCTGACCACCAATAGATTCTCTGACTACCAATAGATTCTCTGACTACCAATAGATTCTCTGACTACCAATAGATTCTCTGACCACCAATAGATTCTCTGACCACCATCAGATATCTCTGACCACCAATAGATTCTCTGACCACCAATAGATTCTCTGACCACCAATATATATCTCTGACCACCCAATAGATTCTCTGACCACCAATAGATTCTCTGACCACCAATAGATTCTCTGACCACCAATAGATTCTCTGACCACCATCAGATATCTTTGACTACCAATAGATTCTCTGACCACCCAATAGATTCTCTGACCACCCAATAGATTCTCTAGACCACCCAATAGATTCTCTGACCACCAATATATATCTCTGACCACCAATAGATTCTCTGACCACCCAATAGATTCTCTGACCACCCAATAGATTCTCTGACCCCCCAATAGATTCTCTGACCACCAATATATATCTCTGACCACCAATAGATTCTCTGACCACCCAATAGATTCTCTGACCACCCAATAGATTCTCTGACCACCAATAGATTCTCTGACCACCAATAGATTCTCTGACCACCCAATAGATTCTCTGACCACCAATAGATTCTCTGACTACCAATAGCTCTCCGACTTGTCACATACCGTTGTACATAATTCCAATCACTGATCACATTTTTGTTCTTTTCTCTTCTGTAGGAGAATGAAGGGAGGACAACCCTGGTCCTGGTCCTCAGTGTCACTGTCGCCTGCCTGGGAAACTCATTCCTCTATGGCTACCAGATTGGTGTGGTCAACCAGCCGGCCAATGTAAGTTGTTTTGTTGTGTGGTCAGCCAGCCGGCCAATGTAAGTAGTTTTGTTGTGTGGTCAGCCAGCCGGCCAATGTAAGTTGTTTTGTTGTGTGGTCAGCCAGCCGGCCAATGTAGGTTGTTTTGTTGTGTGGTCAGCCAGCCGGCCAATGTAAGTAGTTTTGTTGTGTGGTCAACCAGCCGGCCAATGTAAGTTGTTTTGTTAGGGTGCGGCACATTTGATTTGGTGTGGCCAACTATCTCAGTCAACACTGTGGATAGACTGTAAACAAAAACATGGCTTTATATTTAAATTTTTTTGTTCAACTAGACAAGAACTCAAGGGGAAAAAAAAAAGTTGGTATGTTAATGTTAAGACGTATAGCAAGACATAATATAAATCAGAAGTTATAATATTAGTCTCTCAAATTCAACTTGAGTTTTGTCCCTTGCAGCTCATTCAAGAATTCTACAACAAGACCTACTACGAGCGCAGGGGAGGTGTCTGGGAGGGCATGCAGCGCTACAACGCCTACCTGAAGGACAACATCTCTGAAGCAGACGCCAGCATCAAATACGGGGTTAATGTCAGCACTGACCTCTCGTCCAATCAGCAGGACCCTCCGTGAGTCCTGTGTCTGTGTCATTTGATGTGGGATGGGGCGNAAGGGTCCATCTGTTAGGGAGTGGTCAACACCTCAGTCATGGGTCATCATTTATTGCCCTAACTCTTAATTTAATTCTAGCTGCACCACCCTGTCAATTTGGTCAACTTATTTATATATACATATATATATAATATATATGTATATATATATATATATTAGGGCTGTTATCGATTAATTTTAATTTAATCGTTAACTTTTGAAAAATTACCAAATAATTAATCGATAATTTTGATTAAAGCGGAAAATACGATGTATGACGTCATTAAACTGAAAAGTTCATAAAATTTCCATAACTTAAGTTTTTAATAAAAAATATAGTTTTCTAAGGAGATATATTTTAATATAAGTAGCTCAATTTATGTCAATAAAAATTTAAATTTTTTTATGGTTAATTAAGTAAAAACAATGTCTATTTTTTAAATATAATTTTCCTTATAAAAACTGCTTATTTTAAAGTTTACACTTTGAAAATCTATTTTTTTAAAGAAAACTATTAATAATTAATCATTTTTTAATAAATAGAAAAAATTATTTAAAAGATTTCCGTAAATCTTGATTGCTATTTATCGATTAAAAAAATTTTAATCAATAAAAGTTTTTACCGATTAATCGAAAAATTAATCGATAATTTCCACAGTCCTAATATATATATATTTTTTTTTTTTTGGTTGGGGATGTATGGATTAGCCCCAAATTGTCACTGGAAGATATAGCTGTAAGGATCTTCTAAAAGAACACTTGAAGAAATGTCTTCCATAACTTGCATGTTTCTCCATCTCCATTGTTGCCCACCTGTTAATGACTTGCCTGTTTGTGACCACCAGGAACAATGGGACCAAGCGACTGAGACCGGAGCAGTTCAATGCCGACATCAGCCTGCTCCTGGAGTCCTGGGAGGTCAAGATCCTCTGGTCCACCACCGTGGCGGCGTTTGTCCTCTTTGGCATGATCGGGGCCTTCTGCTCGGCTAATCTGGCCGATTTGTTTGGCAGGTTAGTCTCATCCACTGGACATTGGTCAAACCGGGCAAGCTCAGGTGTGTTGGTAACAGGACTGCCGCAGTTTGCATGTGTCAACTTTGACCTTGTCTGGGACTGAACCATCGACCTGAAGGCACTGTACAATGAATCCACGGATAGTGATAGGGAGTGAATATAACTGAACATTTCCTCAATTAGAATTGAAATAAAACCTATAAACCTTTAGGACATCAGTCTGTGATATGCACAACAGTCAATAATGTTTGCCTCCATTGTCCCTTAAATATTATTGTCCCTTAGTTCAATTACTGGAGGCCCAGCAACTAATGCAGATGTTGCAGTGAAGCACCAGCATAGAATTATGTCTCACTTATCACCTCTAAGGTCCTTGCATAGAATTATGTCTCACTTATCACCTCTAAGGTCCTTACATAGAATTATGTCTCACTTATCACCTCTAACTGTATCCCAGTATAACTATCCCTGTATAACAGTACAACTTCTTTCATTTCAGGAAGCGTGGTATGATCGGGATCACTTTTCTCATGTTCATAGCAGCTCTTCTAGGAGGAATAACCCTGATCGCAAAGTCACCCGAATGCCTCATTTTGTCTCGTGTTTTTGTTGGTTTTCATTCAGGTAATTTTTAAAAAAATTGTCTTTGAATCATGCCATTTGCAATGTTTTTTTTAAAATTTCAAACACATTCTGCGCCATCTTGTTTATGTAAAATATCGTCAAAGTTTAATTGCTTGAAAGTAATTTTTCTAGTCGGTAAAAAAATTTAATTTTTAATTTTGTTTAACTCTTAATGTGCCATAAGGTTTTTGGAAAACTTCCGCCTCAGTACCGTAAGAATTTTCCCGAATTGCGATCAACCGGTTATTAAATTAAAAAAATTGCGTAAAATCCGTTTTTATTATTATGGTCATACTGATGTCATCTTTTAGAATAAGAATGGTTATTTTATGTATCCGAGAGACCATTTTGAGTTTAAAACTATTTTTACCTGTAGTTTAGTACTATTATTTTAGTAATAAAGTATAGCAAAATCGCATCTTCGAAAAAAAACCGTAAAAACTTTCAAAAAACATCGCGAATCGAGCGATAACACTAGCGAGGTAAACAGCCGCCATTGCCGGAAGTCGAAAACATCATTCATCCCGCACTGAATAGTTTTTATTTTCTGTAATTTCGTTTCTAAAGAGAGCTCTATCCAGTCGCGCATTACCGCTCTTTGGTACTAAACGGTAAACCGCGGATTTCCGCGCTTTGGTACATTAAGAGTCAAATGGTTAAACACTTACGTGCACGGTAAAAGTTGTGGAAAAAAAGAAAAGAAATTGCTGCCTGGGAAAAGTTCAGTAAGATTTAGTCCCTCGATGGTGAAGCAAATAACTGTGATCCACATAACTGTGATCCACATAACTGTGATCCACATAACTGTGATCCACATGACTGTGATCCACATAACTGTGATCCACATAACTGTGATCCACATAACTGTGAAGCAAATAACTGGGATCCACATTTTGAGATTTGATCTGAAGTGTAAGGCATTATGAAATGGTACGGCATATTACCAAGTGCAATAATTTATTTCAATACTACTAATATATGGTACGGCATATTACCAAGTGCAATAATTTATTTCAATACTGTTAATATATGTTACGGCATATTACCAAGTGCAATTATTTATTTCGATACTGTTAATATATGGTACGGCATATTACCAAGTGCAATTATTTATTTCAATACTGTTAATATATGGTACGGCATATTACCAAGTGCAATAATTTATTTCAATACTGTTAATATATGGTACGGCATATTACCAAGTGCAATAATTTATTTCAATACTGTCAACACCTGGTCGGTGAATGTTCCCTTTAAGGTTTGTTTGTCCCTGTGCAAAATAAAAATGCTCATGTGCAAATTTGCTCAGCATCCTTTTTTTTTTTTTGCATTATTTTTTAAAATTTGCTGCACGGTAATTCTTAACTGGCTAGATATGTGCATGGCTGCACAGCTTAAAGGGAACATTGTAGGTGATGTGTATGTTGTCATATAGTTACCGCGATACGTTGCCATGTCTAAAGCCGTGTGACTCTGATATTTCTGCAGGGCTAAACATTACGCTGTGTCCGCTGTACCTGGCCGAGATATCCCCTCGGAAGATTCGAGGGGCCATCGGCACGTGCCACCAGCTGGCAATCACCATCGGCATCCTGGTCTCACAGATTCTTGGCCTCAAGGAACTGTTGGGTAGGTCATGGGGAGGTCAGGGGTACGTCATGGGCAGAACTGATGGGTAGGTCAGGGGTAAGTCATGGCCAGAACTGATGGGTAGGTCAGGGGTAAGTCATGAGAGGTCAGGGTAGGTCATGGCCAGAACTGATGGGTAGGTCATGAGAGGTCAGGGTAGGTCATGGCCAGAACTGATGGGTAGGTCAGGGGTAAGTCATGAGAGGTCAGGGTAGGTCATGGCCAGAACTGATGGGTAGGTCAGGAGTAGGTCATGGCCAGAACTGTTGGGTAGGTCATGAGAGGTCAGGGTAGGTCATGGCCAGAACTGATGGGTAGGTCAGGGGTAGGTCATGAGAGGTCAGGGTAGGTCATGGAACTGATGGGTAGGTCAGGGGTAGGTCATGAGAGGTCAGGGTAGGTCATGGCCAGAACTGATGGATAGGTCATGGCCAGAACTAATGGGTAGGTCATGAGAGGTCAGGGTAGGTCATAGCCAGAACTGATGGGTAGGTCATGGCTAGAACTGATGGGGAAAAGAACACAAGAGTGGGAAGAAAATGGGCCTCAAACTAAATGAAGCATTTCTTTAATAAATTATTTGTATAAAGTTGGGTTATGAGGCAAAGTAAAAATTACTGTAAATGTAGCACATATAATTCTTCATTTGTTTTGGTGTCGAGGGTACAGTAGGGGTGTGTGTAAAGGTGTGTGTCTAATGCACCAACATAAACAACCATCCCCTACGCTAAATGTTTCCATTAATGCTGAGTTTTTATCTTGCACCATTCCAGGCACCGAGTCGCTGTGGCCGTACTTGTTTGCGTTTAACGCCATCCCCTCCCTGATGTGTCTGGTCCTCATGCCCTTGTTTCCAGAGAGTCCCAGATGGCTGCTCATCAAGAAGGGAGAGGAGGAGGAAGCTAAACTAGGTCAGTACACACCTTATGTCCACCCAGACTAGGTCAGTACACACTTTATGTCCACCCAGACTAGGTCAGTACACACCTTATGTCCACCCAGACTAGGTCAGTACTCCTCATAGCCTGACAGTTTCTAACCATTTAATTTCATTTTATCGCAAGCAAAAATATATCAGATGATAGAACTATATTTCCTCTTTCTAAATCAATTGGTTTATTTTGTGTAGGTTTAATCAGATAGAAGCATTGCAAATTGGTGCGACTCGACCACGCAAGAACGATTTTGCGTAAATTTGGGCGGCTCATTTAGAATACCTCCTATAAGTTGATGTCATGCAGTACCCAGAACTGATCCTAAACTGACAATGTACATTTCAGCCCTGAAGAAGTTCCGCGGCACAGACAACGTTTCTGACGAGATCGAGGAGATGAGAATGGAGGCCAAGAAGTCGCATGGAGTCAAGAACTACAGCCTGAAAGAGCTGCTGACAGCTCCGGAGCTTAGGATGCCCGTCATCATTGCCTGTGTTCTGCAGATCTCCCAGCAGTGGTCTGGAATCAACGCTGTGAGTTGGCCAGTTTGTTCTAGCTCTCACTAGTGTAACCCTTTTAATGAAACATTTAATAAACCTTTTAAATTTAAAACATGGTGGCCAGGTAAGAAATGTCACCAGTCAAAGGGGAATAACTCCAACCTTAAACATAGACAGCATTTAAAATAATAATAAAGAGCTGCGGAAATTACCGATTAATTTCTCGATTAAATTGAAGAGGTTGTTTTAAATAATATTCCCGATTTATTAATCAATGATTAGTTATAAATAATTAATAATCGTTTGTGTTTTTTTTTTTTGCGTAAAAACTTCTCCATTAAGAAAAAAATATTTTCAAAGTGTAACGTTTAAAATAAGCTCTTTTATCTTTAAATGAAAAATAATGTTAATGGCCTGTTTTTGTTACTTCCCTTGAAATGTTCAGTTTAATGACGTCATACATGTTATTTTTAGCTTAATTAAAATAATCGATCAATTAATCTGTAATTTTTCAAAAGTTAACGATTAAATTTAAATTAATCTATAACGGCCCTAAATAATAATAATAATTGAAACAAATCTTTAAAGATCACTTTCACGAAATGAAATTGTTGGCTTCCATCATTGTTTTCTGTAGTAAGCTGGGCTTAACTTTATTTGTCAATGGTTCTGTTAAGTACAGTCTTAAAATTCAATTTGAGGCCCAGTCCCACACGACTAAGGGTCAATGTATTTACATAGAATCTGATTTCCTTAGAATGATTATACCTAAAAGAAAATTGATGTGAGGTGTAAATGGTACAAATATTCTTAGAGGACCCAGATATAGTTGTTGTAATAATATTTCATACTGTGGACTGTGATCTGATGTGTTGTGTGGCCCCCCCCCCCTCCTTCCCTCCAGGTGATGTCCTACTCAAAGTTATAGTTGTTGTAATAATATTTCATACTGTGGACTGTGATCTGATATGTTGTGTGGCCTTCCCTCCAGGTGATGTCCTACTCAAAGTTATAGTTGTTGTAATAATATTTCATACTGTGGACTGTGATCTGATATGTTGTGTGGCCCCCCCCCCCCTTCCCTCCAGGTGATGTCCTACTCAGCCATGCTGTTTGGTCAGGTCAACATTCCAGAAAACACCATCCCGTACATCGTCGTGGCCACAGGGACCATCAACGTCTTATGCAGCGTCATTGCCGTAAGTTGGCTGGTCTATAGCCTCAGTACTCTTTAGCATTTATCTGAACATTCTTAATTGAGAGATAGCAAAATTAAATAGTTTAAATTTGTTTAAAAAAGTCGGAGAATTCAATTTTTTTTAAATGAGTAATTTCCCTTTGATTGTTTGCCAGGTTCCCCTGATGGAGAAGGCCGGCCGTCGTCCTCTGCTCCTGTACCCCATGGTCGGCATGTTGGTCTCCTTCATCATCATGATGATATTCCTCAACCTTCAGAAGAATGCCGACTTGGTGGTAGGTCACTCGTTGGGTCACTCGTTAGGGCACTAATTAGGTCACTCGTTAGCTCACTCGTTGGTTCACTTGTTAGGTCAAACGTTAGGTCACTCATTATGTCACACGTTGGATCACTCGTTAGGTTGCTCGTTTGGGTACTCGTTAGGTCACTCACTCATTAGGGCACTAGTTAGGTCAATCGTTAGGTCACTCATTCTTTGTGTCAGTGGTCAAGCAGAGCTTTGCTGGGGCTACAAATGTTTGACAAAGTCATTTTATCCAATAGAGATTAGTTAGACAAATGTTTGACAAAGTCATTTTATCCAATTGAGTTTAGTTAGACAAATGTTTGACAAAGTCATTTTATCCAATAGAGATTAGTTAGACAAATGTTTGACAAAGTCATTTTATCAAATTGAGTTTAGACAAATGTTTGACAAAGTCATTTTTATCCAATCCAGTTTAGACAAATGTTTGACAAAGTCATTTTATCCAATCGAGTTTAGACAATTGTTTGACAAAGTCATTTTATCCAATTGAGTTTAGTTAGACAAATTTGACGAAGTCATTTTATCCAATCCAGTTTAGACAAATGTTTGACAAAGTCATTTTATCCAATCGAGTTTAGACAATTGTTTGACAACCGATAGATTTGAACCAAATTCCATGTTTCAGTTTACTGTCTTGTGTATCAGGGAGAGTAAAAAAAAAACTTGTGACTCTGAATGTATTTCTATATATTATCAGTCTTGATATGAATACATCTTGTGTTAAAAACCTTGAAAGACAGTCGAGCGTTATGTATTATGTACGTCATTAAATTATGAATATTACTATTATTGAGCTACTTATAGTTTATGTTGTATTGATGGTAGATTTTTGCCTATGCTGTGTTGTGCTTAACTGATCTGTTGTTACGTCCCCTTCATGACGTGCTTAACTGATCTGTTGTTACGTCCCCTTCATGACGTGCTTAACTGATCTGTTGTTACGTCCCCTTCATGTCGTGCTTAACTGACCTGTTGTTACCTCCCCTTCAGGACTCCCACAAATACTTCGCCTACATCTGCATCATCGTCATGCACACCTACATCATTGGCTTCGCCCTGGGTCTCGGTGAGTCCGACTGTTCATTTCTTTTATTGACCGAGTCAAGGGTACCACCACTGGTGTCCGTGATTCGGTCTTGTGTTCATTTTACTACTGCCACTGTTACTGTTTTTTTGCAATCTTTTGAAAAGTTTATAAATTTCAAGTTTTTGTTAAAGAAATTTTTCATTTAAGTTGAAATGTTTGTTTGTGCACGTGTCAAAGTTCATTATTTACAGTTATCATCCCATCCTCATTGTCCCGTCCTCATCATCCCGACCTCATCATCCCATCCTCATCATCCCATCCTAATCATCCCGACCTCATCATCCCATCCTCATCATCCCATCATCATCCCATCCTCATCATCCCGACCTCATCATCCCATCCTCATCATCCCGACCTCATCATCCCGACCTCATCATCCCAACCTCATCATCCCGACCTCATCATGCCGACCCATCATCCCATCCTCATCATCCCATCCTCATCATCCCGACCTCATCATCCCATCCTCATCATCCCAACCTCATCATCCCGACCTCATCATCCCATCCTCATCATCCCATCATCATCCCAACCTCATCATCCCATCCTAATCATCCTGACCTCATCATCCCATCCTCATCATCTCAACCTCATCATCCCATCCTCATCATCCCATCATCATCCCATCCTCATCATCCCAACCTCATCATCCCATCCTCATCATCCCATCCTCATCATCCCAACCTCATCATCCCGACCTCATCATCCCATCCTCATCATCCCAACCTCATCATCCCATCCTCATCATCCCAACCTCATCATCCCATCCTCATCATCCCAACCTCATCCCATCCTCATCATCCCATCCTCATCATCCCAACCTCATCATCCCATCCTCATCATCGCATCCTCATCATCCCAACCTCATCATCCCATCCTCCTCATCCCATCCTCATCATCCCAACCTCATCATCCCATCCTCATCATCCCAACCTCATCATCCCATCCTCATCATCCCATCCTCATCATCCCAACCTCATCATCCCATCCTCATCATCCCAACCTCATCATCCCATCCTCATCATCCTGACCTCATCATCCCATCCTCATCATCCCAATCTCATCATCCCAACCTCATCATCCCATCCTCATCATCCCATCCTAATCATCCTGACCTCATCATCCCATCCTCATCATCTCAACCTCATCATCTCAACCTCATCATCCCATCCTCATCATCTCAACCTCATCATCCCAACCTCATCATCCCATCCTCATCATCCCATCCTAATCATCCTGACCTCATCATCTCAACCTCATCATCTCAACCTCATCATCCTGACCTCATCATCCCATCCTCATCATCCCATCCTCATCATCCCAACCTCATCATCCCATCCTCATCATCCCATCCTAATCATCCTGACCTCATCATCCCATCCTCATCATCTCAACCTCATCATCCTGACCTCATCATCCCATCCTCATCATCCCATCATCATCCCAACCTCATCATCCCAACCTCATCATCCCATCCTAATCATCCTGACCTCATCATCCCATCCTCATCATCTCAACCTCATCATCCCGACCTCATCATCCCATCCTCATCATCCCATCCTCATCATCCCATCCTCATCATCCCATCCTCATCATCCCATCCTCATCATCCCATCCTCATCATCCCGACCTCATCATCCCGACCTCATCATCCCATCCTCATCATCCCATCCTCATCATCCCGTCCTCATCCCATCCTCATCATCCCATCCTCATCATCCCATCCTCATCATCCCGTCCTCATCCCATCCTCATCATCCCGACCTCATCATCCTGTCCTCATCATCCCATCCTCATCGTCCCATCCTCATCCCGACCTCATCATCCCATCTTCATCGTCCCATCCTCATCCCATCCTCATCGTCCCAACCTCATCATCCCGACCTCATCATCCCGACCTCATCATCCCATCCTCATCATCCCGACCTCATCATCCCATCCTCATCATCCCATCCTCATCATCCCGTCCTCATCATCCCATCCTCATCATCCCGACCTCATCGTCCCGTCCTCATCAACCAAGCTTCGTCACATTTTGTTGTATATTTATTTGAACCAATCCGTCCGACCTATTTATACAGGCCCGATACCATTCATCGTTGTTGGTGAAATCTTCCGCCAAGAGCCGAGAGCTGCCGCCATGAGCCTGTCCTTGGCCTTCAACTGGATCTGTAATTTCATCTTGATGATAACCTTCCCTTTCCTCAAGGTAAGGACACGAGGGAATCTGACACGAGGGAATCTGACACGCGGAAATCTGTAGTTTTGGTTTTTCAAATTTGTCTATTGGTTTTGTTAGTACCTTCTCCTTCCTCAATGTAAGGACACAGTTGGTTTTGTTAGATGACAACTTATATAAGCAGGTGCAAGTCGTGATGTCTTGCTGGGTTCATTAAAATTTTAAGTTATTCTGTGAAACTCCTTCAATTACAAAATGTCATGGTGGAAAAAAAATAAATTACAAAAGTTTATGATCATTATTTTCCCCTAGTTTATGGTCATTATTTTCCCCTAGTTTATGGTCATTATTTTCCCCTAGTTTATGGTCATTATTTTCCCCTAGTTTATGGTCATTATTTTCCCTTAGTTTTTGGGTGGCTAATGATCTAAACAAATTTTCCTAAATTATTCTGTTTTCTTCTGGGACATTCATGGCATTTCATTATAGATTTTGTTCAAGAACCCTAACCCTGTGTTTTAGATTTTGTTCAGGAACCCTAACCCTGTGTTTTAGATTTTGTTCAAGAACCCTAACCCCTGTGTTTTAGATTTTGTTCAAGAACCCTAACCCTGTGTTTTAGATTTTGTTCAGGAACCCTAACCCTGTGTTTTAGATTTTGTTCAAGAACCCTAACCCTGCGTTTTAGATTTTGTTCAAGAACCCTAACCCTGTGTTTTAGATTTTGTTCAGGAACCCTAACCCTGTCTTTTAGATTTTGTTCAAGAACCCTAACCCTGTCTTTTAGATTTTGTTCAGGAACCATAACCCTGTGTTTTAGATTTTGTTCAGGAGCCTTAAATCTGTGTTTTTGTTTTCCTGAAATGCACCCTGACTTGTCTAATAATTGTGTATTTCTTTATTCTCTGCAGGACGGACTCGAAGAATTTGTTTACATCCTGTTCTCCATAGTTCTGGCGTTTGCCATCGTATTCATCTTCTTCTTCGTCCCTGAAACCAAAAACAAAACGTTTGACGAGGTGGCCAACTCCATCTCCTTTGGCGGGAGAGCTCGCGGCCCCAAGAAGTCATTCAACGTGGAGGAGAACGAACCGATGGACGTCAGCAAAGTTTGATGAACCCGGAAGTCATTGAATAACAACACAACAACCTCAGTGGGTGGAAATGTCGCTCTGACATTTTAAATTTGGGGANGTCTGTCTGTAGAATAATGGGGTCATTAGAGATGGGATACGTGACAATGGGTTCATTGTAAAGGGTTTATGTCAGCTAGGCTGTAATTTGTTGTCAAGTCAAGTCAACGTTTGATTCAACTTGAGTCTCAAATGACCAACAGGCCAGGGGGGGGGCATCTACGTTTCTCTGGTGGGGTCATCCAGATTATCTTGTGAGACCCCCTCTTCTTGATCACTGCTGTCCCCTTCCTTTAGCTGATCTTGTCAAGGGAGGTTACATTCAAGTATTCTCTGTCACTTTGTGGGACTATTGAAGTTGGGAATATGGCGGACGGTTGTTTCTCCTGCTGATGGATGACTTAGGGGAATCAAGAGAATCTGGGACGAAATGTTGTGGGGATGGGGTAATCGTGTCATAGCCAGCTGTTTTATGGACCATCAAATGAATCATGAACCATCACGAACTACGAAACATCAACATGAATTATAAACCATCGCATCAATGAAGGACCACCGCCAGATACATCACCATTCATAGCAATGTGGTCCAGAGACTTTAAAAAACACAAATTTGTAGATGTATGAAATAATTAAGTACAGCCAAGCGTTTAGTTCACTCATTCTAGGCCTCCCCCCCTGCCCTTTGCCAGTAAAGATGAGAGAACTCTTTAACAACTCTTCCTATGATGGTTGCCGAGTTCACCACTATTCGCCTGCCACCCATGGTAATCACAGACGAGTACAACCAACCTCATCAAACACGGATTATCTGTTCCTGTCATCTTCAGGCCAGCAGGCGACCTACTTCTCCATGTATCAACTGAATGTCCCCGGGGTGGGGGAAGGGTGCGCGGGGGCAAGTCTGTGATTGAGTCTAGTTTCGTACGTGTTGCATGGTTTTCCCCATACGAATTATTCCATACCGTAATTAATCAGATGTAGATTTATGTTTGACCCTATAATCGTGTAGTCTTGTTGTTGTTTTTAAAAATTCTTGTGTCCGGTGTTGCTGCATAGACTGCCATACGTGGTGTCCATTTTTACGTGAGCCCGTGAAGCTTATCATCGTTAAATTATGTGGCTTCCTGTGATTCATGTATAGATACGGTGGTCAGTGTTTGACAGGTGTGTATGTCCTGTACACACACATATTGTGTTATGTGTACGTCCTGTATACACACATTGTGTTATGTGTACGTCCTGTACACACACATATTGTGTTATGTGTACGTCCTGTACACACACATATTGTGTTATGTGTACATCCTGTACACACACATATTGTGTTATGTGTATGTCCTGTACACACACATATTGTGTTATGTGTACGTCCTGTACACACACATATTGTGTTATGTGTACGTCCTGTACACACACATGTTGTGTTACAACTTACCTGTGTGTGGCCTGATGATTTCTTATTGATGTGCAAATCAGAAAATATTTTGATAATTCCAATATGTTCAGCTTGTAATGCCAAATAGTTTACACCCGCAAAAACAAAATGTACCTACTATAAGTGGCTAGATATTTATTTATAATTGGTTTGTATAAATTGTCTTTACATTTTAGAGGTGGTCGTCCATAAAGTGTATCACGCTGCTTTGAGGATTTTTTTAAAAATCCCGTCACAGACCCGCATCCCGCATCAAAAACATACGACCTCGTTAAATGTCCTTCTCCACTGCCAAAACGTAGACTCCACCAAGTGACGTCCGTCACAACTCGTCCAACCGTCAGTTTTACCTTTTACACTCATTGACAAATCCATACTGGTAGAGAGTTTTGATGTCACATGATCAAAGAGCTTGCCCCCCCCCCACAACACACCCACACAGACACAGACATGCCCACCATCCAACACACAGACACACCTGCCACCACACACCCACACACAGACACACCCACTCACAGACACACCTGCCACCACACACCCACACACAGACACACCCTCACACAGACACGTCCACCACCACACCACCACACACCCTCACACAGACACGCCCACACACAGACACGCCCACCACACAGACACACCCACCACCACACACCCACACACAGACATGCCCACCACCACAGACACACCCACACACAGATACACCCACCACCACACACCCACACACAGACCCACACACCCACACACAGACAAACTGTGAGAGCCCTAAGGAGCGTCATGTACTTTATGAAGGACCCCCATCTCCGTGTGTGTACATAAACACTTATTGCTGGACTAGAACTATTTTTTACATTTGTAAATATGAAAATAATTCAATAAATATAGTTTACAAATGTTTTTTGTGCTTGAAAATATTTATTAAACAATTTTTAAACACATAAAAAAAAATAATGCAAAATATTTTTAAAGAGTTTTATTCCCCTTATAAATAATGTAATGTAAAAAAAAAAATACAGAGGGTCATGAATTTAATGTTGTGAGGCTATTTTTAGACATTTTTGGTGAGTGAGTGCTTGGATGTCAGAGGAACTGTAAGCTTGTCTTTCTGGTTGTGTCGCAGACATTGGTGGTGTTGGTGGCCACCAATGACATGTCTGACATCTGCGGTGTTGGCCACCAATGACATGTCTGACATCTGCGGTGTTGGCCACCAATGACATCTATTGTAGCGTATGGACAATCAAATTTACTCTCAGCTCTTTGAATTCATGGGGGGTGTCCATCTTAGGTCCAGGGGTGTCCATCTTAGGTCTGGGGGTGTCCATCTTAGGTCCAGGGGGTCCATCTTAGGTCCAGGGGTGTCCATCTTAGGTC
>MUZC01001050.1:267778-286499 GCA_002072015.1 Radix auricularia
ACTGACCATAAACCCAAGACTTACAACTGACCATAAACCCAAGACTTACCACTGACCATACACCCAAGACTTACAACTGACCATAAACCCAAGACCTACCGCTGAGGCCAAATTGGCAGCAAAGGCCGCCGCTGTAGTGAAAGACGTAAAAAATGTGGCCACCCCGGCTGTCTTGAAGGTGTAGAAAATTCTCTTGACCTGGTCCTCAATGTGAGACGCCTGGCGGTAGATGTTGATGTAAACAAAGACGTCGTCGACTCCTGGAGTTAAACAAACAAACAGTTGAACATAAGTACACATACGGGACACATCGTATGTTGATGTAAATATTACATCGTCCACTCCTGGGGTTATACAAACAAACAGTCGAACATAAGTACACATACGGGACACACCGTATGTTGATGTAAAAAAGTCATCGTCCACTCCTGGGGTTATACAAACACATGAACATATGTACACATACGGGACACACCGTATGTTGATGTAAACAAAGTCATCGTCCACTCCTGGGGTTATACAAACACATGAACATATGTACACATACGGGACACACCGTATGTTGATGTAAACAAAGACTTCGTCCACTTCTGGAATTATACAAAGTCGAACATATTCAGCATCCTTCCGTCTCCCGAGACGATGGTGCATCACCGTTAGGTTGGGTTGCATTTTCTCGTGTGGCTGTGCAGTCCTATCCGTGAATGACAGTCTTTACCACAGTTTTTACACACGAGTTCTGTGCATCCAAATGTCTTGGCCTTTCTCCTAGCTCTTCTGTCTGCAGCCTCCTCCATTCTTCCCTCCTCGGCTACTATGACGCCCTCTTTGACAACCATGCGCCACGTAGAACGGTCATCTGCCTTACACTCCCAGTCGCTTGTATGGATTTTGGCTGCTTTCATGTCCCTTTGACAGACATCTTTAAAACGCAAGCGTGGACGACCAAGTTGAACATATCTTACATTCATCATATGTACACATACGGCACACACCGTATGCTTTGACGAGACTAGAATTAGGTTCAGCACTTACCTATTCCAATGATGACAAAGGCGGCCGCCCCGTTGAGTATACCAAGGGCATCAATGCCAAAGACGACGCGGTAGAAGAACAGGGAGATGGGGAAGCTGAGGGCGATGATGACCACGCCCACAACGGTCAGGAACAAAGACAGCGACAGCACCAGCATCAGCAGGAAGATGGCCACCAGGGATATGATGGCCAGGCGGACGTCGCTCCAGAAGGACATGGTGACCTCGTAGTCGAAGATCTCGTTGCCCCCGTACAGGACCTGGACTTTGCTGGATTGATGGACGAGGAATGGCGTTTATAGCAATATGGACATTCCCAGTACAAATAAGGACATTCCCAGTACCAATATGGACATTCCCAGTACCAATATGGACATTCCCAGTACATTTCCAGTACCAATATGGACATTCCCAGTACCAATATGGACATTCCCAGTACCAATAAGGACATCCCAGTAACAATGTTGACATTCCCAGTACCAATGTGGACATCCCAGTACCAATATTGACATTCCCAGTACCAATAAGGACATCCCAGTACCAATATTGACATTCCCAGTACCAATGTGGACATCCCAGTACCAATATTGACATCCCAGTACCAATATGGACATTCCCAGGACCAATAAGGACATTCCCAGTACCAATATGGACATTCCCAGTACCAATGTGGACATCCCAGTACAAATAAGGACATTCCCAGTACCAATATGGACATTCCCAGTACCAATATGGACATTCCCAGTACCAATATGGACATTTCCAGTACCAATATGGACATTCCCAGTACCAATATGGACATTCCCAGTACCAATAAGGACATCCCAGTACCAATGTTGACATTCCAAGTACCAATATGGACATTCCCAGTACCAATATGGACATTCCCAGTACCAATGTGGACATCTCAGTACCAATATTGACATTCCCAGTACCAATGTGGACATCCCAGTACCAATATTGACATCCCAGTACCAATATGGACATTCCCAGGACCAATAAGGACATTCCCAGTACCAATATGGACATTCCCAGTACCAATATGGACATTCCCAGTACCAATATGGACATTCCCAGTACCAATGTGGACATTCCCAGTTCCAATAAGGACATTCCCAGTACCAATAAGGACATTCCCAGTACCAATGTGAACACTCCCAGTATCAATATGGACATTCCCAGTACCAATATGGACATTCCCAGTACCAATGTTGACATTCCCAGTACCAATGTGGACATTCCCAGTACCAATGTGGACATTCCCAGTACCAATGTGGACATTCCCAGTACCAATATGGACATTCCCAGTACCAATATGGACATTTCCAGTACCAATATGGACATTCCCAGTACCAATATGGACATTCCCAGTACCAATAAGGACATCCCAGTACCAATGTTGACATTCCCAGTACCAATGTGGACATCCCAGTACCAATATTGACATTCCCAGTACCAATAAGGACAACCCAGTACCAATATTGACATTCCCAGTACCAATGTGGACATCCCAGTACCAATATTGACATCCCAGTACAAATAAGGACATCCCAGTACCAATATGGACATTCCCAGTACCAATGTGGACATCCCAGTACCAATATTGACATTCCCAGTACCAATAAGGACATCCCAGTACCAATATTGACATTCCCAGTACCAATGTGGACATCCCAGTACCAATATGAACATTCCCAGTACCAATATTGACATTCCCAGTACCAATATTGACATTCCCAGTACCAATGTTGACATCCCAGTACCAATATGAACATTCCCAGTACCAATATTGACATTCCCAGTACCAATGTGGACATCCCAGTACCAATATGGACATTCCCAGGACCAATATTGACATCCCAGTACCAATATTGACATCCCAGTACCAATATTGACATTCCCAGTACCAATATTGACATCCCAGTACCAATATGGACATTCCCAGTACCAATGTGGACATCCCAGTACCAATATTGACATCCCAGTACCAATATGAACATTCCCAGTACCAATGTGGACATTCCCAGTACCAATATGAACATTCCCAGTACCAATATGGACATTCCCAGTACCAATATGGACATTCCCAGTACCAATGTTGACATTCCCAGTACCAATATGGACATTCCCAGTACCAATAAGGACATTCCCAGTACCATTATGGACATTCCCAGTACCAATATGGACATTCCCAGTACCAATGTTGACATTCCCAGTACCAATATGAACATTCCCAGTACCAATATGGACATTCCCAGTAACAATGTGGACATTCCCAGTACCAATAAGGACATTCCCAGTACCAATATGGACATTCCCAGTACCAATATGGACATTTCCAGTACCAATGTTGACATTCCCAGTACCAATATGAACATTCCCAGTACCAATAAGGACATTCCCAGTACCAATGTTGACATTCCCAGTACCAATATGAACATTCCCAGTACCAATAAGGACATTCCCAGTAACATTCCCAGTACCAATGTTGACATTCCCAGTACCAATATGAACATTCCCAGTACCAATATGAACATTCCCAGTACCAATGTTGACATTCCCAGTACCAATATGAACATTCCCAGTACCAATGTTGACATTCCCAGTACCAATGTTGACATTCCCAGTACCAATGTTGACATTCCCAGTACCAATGTTGACATTCCCAGTACCAATAAGGACATTCCCAGTACCAATATGGACATTCCCAGTACCAATGTGGACATTCCCAGTACCAATATGAACATTCCCAGTACCAATATGGACATTCCCAGTACCAATATGGACATTCCCAGTACCAATATGAACATTCCCAGTACCAATATGAACATTCCCAGTACCAATATGGACATTCCCAGTACCAATGTGGACATTCCCAGTACCAATAAGGACATTCCCAGTACCAATAACAAACCACAGTACCACTAACACACTACAGTACTACTAACAAATGGAGTTTTAACAAACGTGCGTATAGTTTAGTTCACTCACTCAGTGGAGGCCTTGGACAGTAGGTTTATGTAGGTCACCACGAAGTTCCTAAACTTGTCATCCTGGTCTTTTCTCCTCTGATCTCCGACACATGGGAAACCTGGCCAAATAGAGGCAACAGTCAACAACACGTCAATGGGACTACACAATCTACACAACATTACTCTACTACACACTATAAATAACAACATTACTCTACTACTACACACTATAAATAACAACATTTCTCCACTACACACTATAAATAACAACATTACTCCACTACACACTATAAATAACAACATTACTCCACTACACACTATAAATAACATTACTCCACTACACACGATAAATAACAACATTACTCCACTACACACTATAAATAACAACATTACTCTACTACACAATATAAATAACATTACTCCACTACACACCATAAACGCCTACCTTGTAAAGGTGCCCCAAATAAAATTTCCGACCTGAGCAGGTGAGACTTCTGGTAGGTTTTGTTGATTTTCTCATCCACGTAATAATAGAAAGTCTCGTGGTTCATGGCCAGCTTCAAGGCACTGTCTATATCTCCCAAGTTCTTCCCCATGCCGTCATAGTAGATGGTGCCCTGCTCGTCTTGTGACGGGAAGAAGTAGGTCAGCAGAGAGTTGGGGGGCACGCAGCCGTGCATGTTCTGGATGGAGGGGTCAAACTTCTCCACGGAGTGATCCCGCAGGCAGAAGCTGGGGAAAAGGGGGTGCTCTATGATCTTTCGCTCGATGTCGTGGGCGGTCCTCAGCCTCTCGCTGGTGAACATGTTGCTCTCGTTGTCTCCCTTGGCCAGGTAGACCACGTGCATCTTCCACCTGGTTTTACTTTGGTACTCACGCAGGCAGTCAACTTCAGTCACTGACCTCGCAAGCCGCCTGTTTGGCCTCTCAAGTGACCAGTAGCGTCCAGCATCAGAGCCGGACTGCATCATTGGAAAGACACCTGGCCAAATGGATTTCGGCTTCCTGTTTGAAAATATTTTTTGGTCGAGGTCAAGGTTCTTCAATGCCGACTTTGTCCGTCTCAACATTTCCCGCTCTTTGGCCTCAAAGTTATCCCTCCCCATTGATACCTGGTCTGTAAAATGCGGTGCCTCGTCTGTGCTTCTCCGAAACCGGCCCGATGCGTTATTCTTCCTGGCCAGCATCAGCGCCTCGTAGTGGCGATAGGCTTCGTGGTTGGGGATGCTGAAAGACTTGACCGACTTGTCGATGACCAGCTGATCCGGTTTGTAGAACACCAGGCTGTATACTCCCAGACCCACGTTGGTTCCGATGAAGGCGACAAAAACAAAGAAAGACAACAGAATGAGATACCATTTCCTTCGGGGGAACACCAGCTTGGGGAGGCTGCAGGAGCAAGACAGGTTTAAGGTCTTCTTCAAAGTGTGGCTCAATGTTTGATGTAGTGCGGGACTCGCGGCTGACGTCACTGCGGCCGGCGTGACTGCGCCTGACGTCACCGCGGCAGGGGACTGGTGAAAGACAGGCTCGAGGTGGTCACTCGGTTGGTCAGACGTCCCTTGACCGGGCTCGTGCTCCTGGTAATCTCCCATCGACATCCTCATCAGCTCGTCCATCCCCGTTTCGTCGTGGTCATCTGTGTTGGACACTGGTGTCCAGTCGTTGCCAGGTCGACTTTGAAATAGTGAGAACCACCTCATCTTGTACCTGGCACATCAAAGCCTGAGGGGGAAAAAATGACCTCATTATCTTTGTAAGAACTACATTACATTACATAATCTCAAGCTTTTTACTGTCATTGCCTCTATGGCGGATTAAGGGGGGGGGGGCTGAACGGGCTAAAGCCACGGGCCCCTGACGGTTTAGGGGCCCCCAAACTTTTTATATTTTATAATAAAAGTGTACAAAAGTTTGCACGAACCCTTGAAAATATAATAAATTAATTAATACTATCTATACAACTTATCGCATTCAGACATGATAGCATTGATAGTACCTAATAATCGATAAATTTTAATTGATTCACTTCGCATGATATAAAATATAGTTTATATTTTTAAAATTTCCCATTTTCGAGAAGTTCCGCTGGCCGTGTGGGTATAGTACATGCTCGTGGGGCTACCGGTGTCGGGTTCCATTCCCAGCAAGGACATATATTTTTTTTCTTTTCACACTCAATTATAACTACCGCGAACACATCAAACAGTTATTTCTTCGTGTTCGTTTTTTTTTCATTATTAAAATTTAGTTACAGTCTTATATTAGCTGATAGGGCCCCCGTTTGATTGCAGCCCAGGGCCCCGTGCAGTCTTAATCCGCCCCTGCATTGCCTAATCTTGTCTTATCTATACAGACACTTCTTCTATTCAGAAGATTAATGCGTCCACAGACCATGTCGGTCCGTTGGAAAGTGATGCAGCGTTCACGGGCCACGGCTATAATGGACCCACGCATTGCCCAGCCATCTTTATTTCCCTAACAAGTGTTAGGTACCCATTTGGAGCTGGGTGGACTCAGGGACACCTTAGGCCATGGGAAAAAAATCCTTGCCTTCACATGGATTCGAACCAGTGACAATCCGTACCCCAGCCGAGCGCGTATGCCACTCGACCACCGTGCCCCTGTTTAACTCCTGTGGCTGACAGTGTCAGAACTAGGACTGTGTAATCCCGTTGTGAAACGGAATTCAAACGGTATGACCAATGAACAGGCAAGGCACAGGCAGCTTTAAGATGGGGCTCATTAGTAAGGCAATCTGGCGCAGTGGTCACATGCGATAGTGATAGCCCCGCTCCCTGTCTATCTGTCTGCTCACCAGACATTCCCATAGGCGACAGCACCGCCCCCTGTCACTGTCTATCTGTCTGCTCACCAGACATTCACGTAGAAACTTTGTTCTATAAGTATAAGCATCACTTCCATTTCACTAATTATATAATTTTTATTCACTGATAGGTAGATAGATAGATAAGATATACAGACGCTCCTTCTATGCAGAAGATAATTGCGTCCACAGACCATGACAGATGATCTGTTGGCAAGTGATGTAGCGGTCACAGGCCACGGCTATAGGGGTTCCACGCATTACCCCAGCCGCCTAACTATTGTCTAGTTAGGTACCCATTCGGAGCTGGGTGACTCGGGGACTCCTCAGGCCCCGAGAACAAATACACACCTTCGTGTGGATTCGAACTCGTGACCATCGGTATGACAGTCGAGAGCGCTACCTCTCGACCACCACGTCCCACAGGTAAGTATTAGTATTAGTAGTGCTACAGTAGACTGTAACAGTAGACTGTAACTGTAGGCTGTAGGCATAGCAAAAAGACTGGTTACAACTTAAACTTTAACTATTTTACTAAGTCAAAACACAACAATGACAGTAATAACATTAATAATAAACTAACTTAAAACTCGTCTCAGAGTAACACTGAATGAAACAAATCTGTTATGATTCCACGATCACTGATTGATAATTGAAAAAATTATGCTACAACTACAAGCAGAAGCTTTCATTTTACTTTTAATACTACACTACTCAATTACTCAACTCACTACACTTAAACTTAACTGGCCTAGGCCCTAGGAAACAGTAACCGTCTGGCGTCTCAAACACACCGTCAAGTTCAACTTATGTCTACCAGTACTACCACAACCAGAAGCGTGACCCCTGTAACTTTATACGGACGTAATCCTGCTTCAGTTACTCATATTAAATGTCAGGGTATTATTCGTATTGTTATAATATTTTGGTGTTAAATCCCTTCGTCGCCGTTTTCATTGTTGTGGATGTTTGTGTGTTGTGGTTAAAGTTCCTGTTGTAGTGCACACGAATTGTTGACGTCATCGTGCATAAAAAGGATTGTCCATTTCTCAATAACCTATTTCGGTTTTTTAAAATAAAATCATTGGGCTAGAAACACCAACATCAACATGACATAAAATGGACAAACTATAAAAGCCTTTCCCAAGCTTAAATTCTTTTAAAATATCTTTGATCTATTTATTCTTAAACTTTGAAGAATTTTTTTATAATATTATTAATATACAGTAACAATGACGACGTAAATTAATCATTAGTTAATTAAGTTAATGATTAATTAATGAAATGATTCGGCTTCGGACCAAATCTAATTTAAAAATATAGTAATTATAGTTCAATCAATCTCATATTGTGTCGTTGCGGTTCTCATTTCTTCGACAATTTTTTATTTTTTTCAGTTTTTTTAAAAAGATGAATTTAGAACAAATGTGTACAATGTACAAACTAAATAACTGGAGTCTATCCAATGTTGACATTCCCAGTACCAATATGNCCCCCCCCCTTTAGCCCGTCAAGAGGAGTAACTCTTGTGGTCTTGTTTACAAAAAGATCAGGGTAAAATGGTAGTGATTACTCGCTCGTCTGGTTTGTTGAATTCTGTGATGGCCGAACACAAAACTGTAAGAAAATGAGGGACATTGACTTAATCTTATCTTATCTTATATGTTACAGA
This sequence comes from Radix auricularia, assembly GCA_002072015.1. Taxonomy (NCBI): domain Eukaryota; kingdom Metazoa; phylum Mollusca; class Gastropoda; family Lymnaeidae; genus Radix; species Radix auricularia. The sequence goes on from MUZC01001050.1 coordinate 276,284, forward strand.
CGCTCCTTCTGTACAGAAGATTATTGCGTCCTACGTATTTCTATGGTTTGTGTTTAGTCCTGTATTCTTACTAGAGTTTTAAAAGATGATAAAGTGGTGGCTTTCCTGGTTTCTTCAGGCAACCCATTCCACGCCCGAATACCGGACGGAAAGAAAGAAAACTTGTATGTGTTTGTTCTTGCATATGGAATAAGAAAGGTGTTTTTGTCTTTATGTCTATTTGAGGGTTGTATTAGGTTATCTTTGTGTTGTATTTCTAAATTAGAATTTATTGCCTTGTGTATAATTACTAATTTACTCTTGGTTCTTCTATCCTCTAGTGTTTCAAGGTTTAATGATTTAACTAATGGTGTTACTCTTGTCAGTTTTGAATATTCTCCAGTAATGAATCTGGCAGCTCTTTTTTGTATTTGTTCTAACTTATCAATATTTTCTTTGGTGGATGGGTCCCATACTGAAGATGCATATTCTAGTATAGGTCTCACCAGGGTGAGATAGCATTTTAGTTTTATATCTTTGTTACATTTGTAAAAGTTTCTTTTTATAAAGCCTAAGGTTTTGTTAGATTTTTTAATAACTTCATTGACATGGGGATTCCAAGATAGTTTCTCATTTATTATGACTCCTAAGTATTTCGCATCTTTAGCTTATGTCTTATACTTACACGCCTAAGGGTAATTTCTTAATTTAGCGCAAATTATTTAGTTAGTTATAATATATTTATCATTCTTTTATATAAATTATTTATTAAAAGAAATTAAGGCTAAATCAGACTTGTTCCCAATCAAAAAGGGCTTATATTTATATTAATAATATTATCATTTTGTTTAACACAGACTGCCGAACATTTAAAAATCTTCTCCAACACAGTTTTACACAGATAAACTACTTTTCAAGATATCTGATAATAACAGTAACGGCTGGTTCTCAGACCATCAGCACGACCTTTCCAGGGATTCCCAGGACATGGACATTTTGTCTAGTGCTCAGTTTCAGGTAACATAACAGTAAGCTAGAAAGATTGAAGTGAATTAAAGTTAGTCAATCTTCTCCAAGCCATTTGCAATTTTCACATCTGTTGCAATGGCAATACCATCAAATTGAGCCACACCATTCCAAGTGGGTTCAAAGACAAACTCTTACCTCTATTTCTATCTAGGTACGCTTTATTATCAAGCGCAATATCATAATTTGTGTCCTACATTGTAATGCTCTTTAATATATGACTGGAGCAATAGCAGTAGAAATAAGCCCAGCTGCAACTAAAATCACACATTTGTCCCCTAAATTAGAGTGCCCTAAACCTTTGGCATTGCCCCATGGGCCCGTATTTGTCTCCTTCACTGAGTGTACTACCGGATCATCCATAAAAATATTATGTCTGAATTTATGATTTATTGGCCACTCATCTGCCTACTGTTTTATTAAGTCTTTTGAAAACAGCTGTAGTGAACATTTTTGGGCTCATTCATATTGGTCAGTTATCAACTAATAGACAAATTGTTCATCAGGTATGTCCTAGAATATTTAGGTAAAATTAATTATGAATATCAACGGTAATCCTGCAGTTTTTACACGTATATTATTTTACAGTGGAATTTATTTTTCTCGTGAGAACTTCCGATTTTAATTTATTATATACATTTTTATATGTTGTATTGTAGATATTACAATGGTAATTTGTAATTTGTATTAATTTCTAAAGCATTTTTTTTGGGGCACTCTATGATACATAATCTGGTCACAATACTTCCATTTTGTTTACTAGGGCCGGCTTGCCAGATGATTTTTACCCATGCTAAAATAAATTTAATGAATTGAAGAACTTTTTAAAAAATGTATAATTCATCTTTGTTATGTTCTCTTAGAATATAAATAAATATTTTAAAGACAATTTCATTTTTTAATTCATTACTAGATGTTCGATTTTTATTTATTTTGTTTTGAAGTGGAAAAATTTCATTTGGCATCTTACTTTGACGATCCGGCTAGTAGGATGCTAGATAAACAAAATGGATGTATCAATTAATAGTATCATACTCCAGTTAAGTAGCTTCAAAGGCTGAAAAAAGCCTTAGAAATGCAGCAACAAAACATTTTTATTAGTCAGTCATGAATTTTCATATTTAATTTTAAGACTTTATTTTTTTTTAATAGTCAGTTCCTGAAAGTGTAAATACAGAACTTGACTTACAAGTGGTGTCTCGTCAAGATGTAAGTACCTACAACTACAATTAACTTCTATATTCTATGCATCTTATCAATAAATGTGGTTTTTCTGTTCCTAGAGATTTTTTTGTCATTTAATTTACTCATATTTTAAAAAAATTATATTACTCAACGCCAGTGGTTTTTTTCAGAGGGAACTCATGGGAACTGAGTTCCCATACCTTTTTGGCTAGATTCGTGTATATTTATATAAATAGTCGGCATTTTACTTTCTGTCAGTCCTTTTTACAGTGGGGACTCACGGCAACGACGTAAATTACAGTTTACAAATAAACAAACCAAGTGGCAAATGCTGTTATTCTACTAATATGATATCTATGGACCATAGACATCATATTAGTTATTATTAGTAGAATAAGATTAACAGCGTTTGCCATGAGTTAAAAAAGAGATGTGAAATGAGTTCCCAAAAAAAGCACTGCTCAAAGCCAATATTAAATTTTTCAATACTAAACTTTTATTATTAAATAGAAAAGTAATTACAATTAACTTCTACTTCTATACATCTTATCAATAAATGTGTTTTTTCTGTTCCTAGTGATTTTTTAATTTAATTTACTATATTTGTTAAGTTATATTACTCAATGCTAATATTACATTTTTCAATACTAAACTTTTATTATTAAATAGAATTTTTTTGGCCAAATCTCGTTTACCATCGCGACTATTCATTAAAATTTTGCTGAAATTTCTTAACAAACAGTTTTACCCCTTATCATCAGATTCTTCTAGTGATAAAACCAACAGTATTTCAAGTGTGTGATTCTGTTAAAGTAAACTAGAGGCAGCTAGTATGATTAGTATTTGAACTAAATTATTATTCCATGAGTAGTATTTTTTAAACAGTAAACAGGGTTTTTTCAATAAATATCTTATGTACAGATCAACTTAAGAACCATAACCAAGCATTGATAGTATCATTTCAGTGACTGGGATACCCTACCCTTAGACCCGAGTCTCACCTGGAGCTACCCATGTAGACCCGCATCCCACCTGGAGCTACCCATGTAGACCTGGTCTAACACCTGGAGCTACCCATGTAGACCTGGTCTAATACCTGGAGCTACCCATGTAGACCCACATCCCACCTGGAGCTACCTATGTAGACCCACATCCCACCTGGAGCTACCCATGTAGACCCGCATCCCACCTGGAGCTACCCATGTAGACCTGGTCTAACACCTGGAGCTACCCATGTAGACCTGGTCTAATACCTGGAGCTACCCATGTAGACCCACATCCCACCTGGAGCTACCCATGAAGACCTGGTCTAACACCTGGAGCTATCCATGTAGACCTGGTCTAACACCTGGAGCTACCCATGAAGACCTGGTCTAACACCTGGAGCTACCCATGAAGACCCGGTCTAACACCTGGAGCTACCCATGTAGACCCGCGTAGCACCTGGAGCTACCCATGTAGACCCGCGTCCCACCTGGAGCTACCCATGTAGACCTGGTCTAACACCTGGAGCTATAATCTTTGATGTTAGAGAAGACAGAAGCACCTTTACTGTTACCATTACAACTGCAGCATTGAGCCCTGTGCCTGAATCTTGGGAAATTCATGTTCTACTTGATATCGAGAATATCACAGCTGTCATGTAACTATAAAATCATGTTCTTCTTACACTTTGTCATTCCAGCTAATAGGATATTTTTAAAAGAAAACTTTCCAACACTTAAATAAGTAAAATAGATAACTTATAGATTGTGTTATAAACTTGTCGATGCTAGTTTTGCAATCCTGACCAAATGTTGAAACCAGTACAAATTAAAATAGTTAAAATTGATTGAATAGAGATATTAATTAAAGTTAAAAGTGGTAGGGAGTATAAATGGTTCGTCCATCTAATAAATTATTGGTTAAGTAGCTTACTATTTTATTAATTTGATGACAGTGGGAATCTACGACTTTGGTCAGAGTAACTTGCCGCCAGCTGATACCAGCTGAATAACTTTCCGCCAGCCGATACCAGCAAAGTAACTTGCCGCCAGCCGATACCAACAAAGTAACTTGCCGCCAGCCGATACCAACAAAGTAACTTGCCGCCAGCCGATATCAGCAGAGTAATTTGCCGCCAGCCGATATCAGCAGAGTAACTTGCCGCCAGCCGATACCAACAGGCTACTGGCAAGAAACATCCACAGAGAGCTGGCAAGTTGCTACCTTGACCTTGGACGGAGGAGGGCTCATTCATGATCGGCCACTTTAATGGGAGGGTAACCACGGTGAGCATGTAAACAAAGAAACAGTTTTAAGTATTTCTTATGAGGCCGCACTCAGTACAGTTGTAAAATGATTTAACACTCGACTATAAATTCTTTGGCTTTTTTTAAATTTTGAGCTTATGACACCCTCAGTCTTTTACATATTTCATCATTTTAACCAAAAATTTAATCTATTCCCGGCACTGGTGAAAATTGGCCTTGTAGTTACAAAATCAACACAGGATTTGTGTTATGGTGTGTTTTAAAAGAAAGTTAAATGAGAACCAATCATGTCAGGGCTGCACTTTGTGTTACCATAGTTACGGCACTTATCAGTGATGTCAGAGCTGCACTTTGTGTTACCATAGTTACGGCACCTATCAGTGATGTCAGAGCTGCACTTTGTGTTACCATAGTTACGGCACCTATCAGTGATGTCAGATTGAAATTTAGAAAGTAACAAGTATTTTGATTGGCCCAGTATGGTGTTATCTAGTATTTCAAGGTCTGTGAGATGAATGAAATTTTTTCTTTTTCCTCGACATTTGAATATACCTTGACATGAAAAAAAAATTAATGAAATTTTATGGATATAGACAATTTTAATTTTTTGGATATAGACAATTTTAATTTTTTGGATATAGACAATTTTAATTTCATGGATATAGACAATTTTAATTTTTTGGATATAGACAATTTTGATTTTTTGGATATAGACAATTTTAATTTCATGGATATAGACAATTTTAATGTTTTGAATATAGACAATTTTAATTTTTTGGATATAGACAATTTTAATTTTTTGGATATAGACAATTTTAATTTTTTGGATATAGACGATTTTAATTTTTTTGTTTAATAGGAAGCACACCACAATATGTGATCAGATCAGATTTAATTAAGTTACACAGGATTTCTAAGAAGAATACTCTTTTCTATTTTCAGTAAAGTGGTTTATCTAACGAGAAATTAAAATTGATTTTTACAGATGATATCTGAGAGGAGATTCTTTCTTGGTCAAGGACAGAAAGAAAAAAAAAAACAACTGCTGGTTTGAAGTAGGTAGTCCAAACTGATTTTATTTTTTTAGGATTTTATAATTTTGGTGTATTTCATTTTGTAGTACTTTTTATTCTAAGACATTGGGGGGAAAAATAATGAGTTATCTTTAAAAAAAAATAAATAAAAGGTATGCTTTTTAGCGCATTTTCGAGAAGTCGAATGCGCTATTGCACCCGTTTTGTCCGTACGTCTGTCATCACCCTAGATCTCAGCAACCATAAGTCCTAGACCCATGATGTATATATGTTTTTTGTATGTCCTGACCTGCCATTTGTGCATCAACACTCAGTTACTCGATCCGTTAAAAAACCCTGTTAAAACTACCAAAAAACATTGCAAATCGAGAGATAACACTGGCGCAGGCAACGGCCGCCATTGCCGGAAGTCGAATACATCGTTTTTCAAGCATTGAAGAGTTAAAGTTATTGGTTAGTGGTGCGAAAGCGTGCAAAAGAATTAGTTTTTTTTTGTTGACGTCATTAGAATATGTGTAAAAGTTTAGAGAGTTTTACGTCATCATTTGTGGTTACTTCAATCAAGATCTTAGCGGCTCAGGGGCAGAAATTGAAAACTTTTTCGAAACAAGCTTCAACATTCAACTACTTTCAACAAGATTGGCAACCACGATCTATCAAACAACAATTGATGGAGTATTTGGGCGATTAGCTGATTACAATTTAGAATGTTTCATTTATGAGTCCTATTTCAGTGACCACAAACCACTTGTAGTTAGATTAAAGAGAAAATAAAAAATTTTAAAATGTAAAGAAATGACTTTTAAATAAAAAATTTTCAGGTATATTCATTACACAAGAAAATTCATAAAAATATGTCTAAAATCTAAACACAATTACTGATAACTACATAATGCTGATAACTAACATAAGTACTGATACATAATACGAAAATGCGCTAACACATCCTGAGTCCAAAAAGGGACCAGGCTTAACATGATTTTTTTTTAATAAAAAGGGCCAAAAATGGCATTTTTTTTACTTTTCAAAAAATGTTATTTTCAAAGACTGTCTTTTGGTAAAATAGTAAAGTGAGATGTGTAGAAATTGATCAAGTGAGGCTACAACAAAGTTTATTATTAATAAGCCCAATTTTTTTATTTTGAGGCATCTACATTGATTCATTCAAAAGTAAAAAAATATTTAAAAATTACAAACATCAATTTTTATTTTCCGACCGAAAAAGTGTAAAATGCCCAATTTAACTCTTAAAGTGCTATAAGGTTTTTGGAAAACTTCCGCCTCAGTCCCGTAAGGATTTCCCGTATTACGATCAACCGGTTATGAAATTAAAAAATTTGCGTAAAATCCATTTATAATATTATTGTCATACTGACTTCATTTTTAAGGCTAAGAATGGTTATTTTACGCATCCAAAAGACCGTACTGAGTTTGAAACAATATTTACCTGTAGTTTAGTACTAACGAAAACGTATCTTATTGGGGGGGAAAAAAAATTGAAGTGTTTCAAAAAAAATCATTTAAAACGCTTGGCAGAACACAATTTTATCAAGGGCAATTTAAAATGTTCTCAGATATATCTAATTATAAAAAAAAATGAAATGACAGAAATATTATCAATGCTTAACCCCATAAAAAAATAAATTTTAAAAGTGGCATGAAATGATACAAAAATGTAAAAATAAAAATGTCCCCTCGTCACAAAAATCAATATATCCGACATCACACATCAAATGAAAGGTAATTTTAATAAGCCTGACAATTTCTGTGAATCAATTTCAAGATAGAGACAGTTTCATCACTTTAATTGATAAAAACCTTAAAACTAGCGCACTCATAAGTACTGATAACTGATTATTGAAAAATGCACAAATCTAACAAATTCATTAAAAATTTGCATTTGACATAACTCAACATACCATACATCAAACTAAAGATAGTGTTGATCAGCAAAGTAAGCAGTAGTAAGGAAGTGTTTGAAGTCAATACTTTAACATTAAAAGATTTATTATTGACACTTAAAACCATACTTACAATTTACAATACTTACATATTAGCTTTCTTATGATACTCAATGAAGAGTTCATTCATTCCAGCTACTGGTACTGTATCTTGGTTACCATTGCCATCAGTGTCAGTAGCATTGCCATCAGTGTCAGTAGCATTGCCATCAGTGTCAGTAGCATTGCCATCAGTGTCAGTAGCATTTAAGTATATTTACATGAATTAACTTAAGTTAAAACATACCCACCACACTTTATTTTTAAATAATGGAGGTTTTTTTTTTTTAAATAATTAAAAATGCTGTGCATAATTCAATGGGATGAAAAGCATTTTAAAGTGTTCTCAACTATATCTACTTATTAAAATATGAAATGACAGAAATATCATCAATGCTCAACACCATAAAAAATATTTTATAGTGGCATTAAATGATACAAAAATGTAACAATAAATGTCTCATTGTCTTTAAAATCTACATATCAAACACCATGATTGATAAGGTAATTTTAATAAACACAACAACTTCTGTGAATGTATTGCAAAAAGAAACAGTTTAGCCACTTAAATTCATAAAATTCTTTTAACTAGTACAAGTACAGAACTTATAAATTATTGTTAAAAAAAACTGATTGAAACTTCATTTTATTTTCCTGTTTCAATGTGCGAGTGCAATATTTTGAACTTCACCATACCTTTCGGCTTGTTTAGTCTTTACCTGACTTAAGATTAAATTAGCACAAAGAAATTTCTGCAAGTCATCACTTTTCTTCCCCACTTTTATTTTAAGAAATGTTTTATAAGTCTTTATTATACCCTCTACTGATTTTTTACACCTCAAAACTATAGTGTTATTTTCTGAATCATTTTCATCATAATCATAAGGCAATAAATTTAACAGCCACTGAACAATAAATTTTGATTTGCACAGCCGTTCCTTAGATCTGAACGGTTCTAAATCTATAACAATTTGGTTGGTCACATTAACTTTACTACAGGTTTTATTAAGAGGGGTAAATACATTAGCTAAAGTAATACCGCACTTATCCAAGGCTGGAGATAAGGAATCCAGGTTCAACATCGTTGCTAAATAATCCATCAAAGAATCTGTCCCAGAAAGTGTCACAACACTAGAAACCACACGTTCCATTTTTTCTGACAAATCAATCTGGCCGTTAGATACTTTTTGGAAACAGTTTCTTGAACCAGTTTGCAACATCCTTTTTGCTCTTGTTGAAGTGTTACATGAAAATTAAACGGTATGTTCTAGGAACTGGTGGAAGCTGTGGCCTTCTAGCCAGAAATGATGCCCACGGGCCATCAAATATTTCCCCCGCTGAGGAATGAGGAATATACTATTAAAAACATTTTTATTAATATACCATCAAAGTTAGAATTATGCGTAATCTTTGGTAAGGAAGTGTTTGAAGTCAATACTTTAACATTAAAAGATATTTTATTGAACTTAAAACTATACTTTTTAACTTTGAACTGTTTGAATACTAGCTCAAATTCAGATTAGTTTATTTGATATATTTCACACTAATTAATGAATTGGGCGAGTCTATGTTATCCTATTTATTTGGTATGCACAAGATTCACTGTGCACAGCAAACACGTCTAAATATTATTTAAGTATAATAATATTAATAACTATTTAAACCAAGTAAATAATATGAATGAAAAAATTCGAATTAGTTCCTATGACTTGTAAAATAAATATTGTTTTTAAAAAAGATTTCATTGATGCTCAAGGCTATCACCCCTAAAAGAATGCGAGTCCGTCCGCAATAGCAATAGATAATTAAGATGTCAATAAAAATAACTTTGTATTTTATTATTTTATTCAAGCACTGACACTAAATGAACCCACAGTCCAACTAAACTACGATTGGCTCACAACCAGCAAAACATCAAATCAGTGATGGAACCAGCACCAATCACTGGTGGGTTCAAATTTTATTTATATTTTTTAAAATTTCCTTACCAGTTTTTACAAGGGTTCAATTTTGTTTACTTCTCCTTTGAAATCAATTTTAGTTTTGAAATGTCATGTACATTTGAATTACTAGTTATGCTTATTAGGTTTCAAGGTCTAAATCCTTGAGTCTGTTTAGTCAACACTCTTCTTCAAATTTTAGCAGCTAATAAGGTTAAAAAAATATATTTATTTATGTATAAATATTCCTTTATAGACCTGGTTACGTATAAACACAGCTTTATAGTTCAGGTTATAAATAAACATACCTATATACCTATTGTGAAATTGCTTGTTATTTTGTTAATAATTGCTGTTTTATGCACAATTTTCAAGCTGCCTGGAATGGCTGTTGTATTACAAAAGTTTTGAAATAAAATTTTCTTTTTTTTTTTTTACCATGTAGCCGAGTATGAGGGCTGAGCCCTGGGCAGCCTAATAATGTCAGTACACTTCATTGCTGCACTAGCACCATCTGCTGCTGCCATCGCCAACCATTGATGCCCTAGCACCATCCGCTGTGCTGCTAGCACCATCCGCTGCTGCCATCACCAACCGTTGCTGCCCCTGGAACCATTCGCAGCTGTCATCACCAACCAATTGATTCCTCACCAGCACCTCAAACATTTTAAAAGTTACTACACATTTTTTTAAAAAATTCAACAAATGTGTAAGTTTAACAACTCAAAAGTGTATTTTTGGCATCCTCTGTCTTCTAAAATAAGTTTTCTTTGTAGTTTTTTTTTTTTTTTTTTTTTTTT
>MUZC01001051.1:0-14897 GCA_002072015.1 Radix auricularia
TATATATATACAGAGAGACATATATATTATAGTTATATTCAATATATATACGTGTGTGTATGTTAAATTAGATAGTGTAGTGTAAACCCTCTTACACAGTAGTAGTACTTACAACGCGTTTGACTGCTGGTATAAATTTCAGACTGTGTGTAATAATAAAGTCATGAGTCTTGATATAAGAATAGCTAGGTTCCAACAAAATTATGATTTATGATCTAAGAGTATGTATTCAAATAAATTCATGGATCATGAAAGAATAGTCATTTTGTTTGAACAAATTAATGATTCATGACATAAGAGACATTATGTTCATCAATTTCATAATTTATTATTTGAGACTCATTGTTTTTTCTACATAGTAACGAGACCTGTATTAATGTTCCGAAACTTATTGTTTATTACACAATGAACAGATTGGACAGCCTCAGTAATAGACAACACACACGTACGTCCAAAGGGTTAACGACCTCAATGTTTCAGTTTCTTTATTGTTCAAAGGAATCAAGGAAAAAGTAGCCAGTAAGACGTTTCTATTTTTAGCAGATTTCTCCAAATGACGGTCTGCGCCAGACGATAACATTTGCGGTGCGTCTACACCAACAGTTTGAGACGCAATAGTCGGGTCGGCAATATGAGAACTTTGCGATAGAATGGGGACTATGGTAGGATAGTATCTGTCGTTGGCTAGGGTACAATGGCCAAGATGGGGTTCGTGCATTACAAAACTAAAAAAAAAAAAATATGTCAGGAAATAGTGAAAATCGTTTCGGACACAAATTTTCATGGGGTTTTATTCCTTCATGATTCATATATTTTTTATCTTTTACCTTTTCTCATTCATCTCTCGCCTCCTGTTTCTTTGGCGTCAAAAAAGTTTGCTCAACATTAATAGCCGTAACTGTTGATGATACATACCCCCTCCCCCCCACATACACTTCACGTTTCATTGTCTTTCTTGTGTCGCGACTGATCCTTTGATTATATTCTTGTGGAGGCTGTCTGAGTTTGTCTATATTTATAATTTGTCTTGTTTATCACTTTGATTTTTTTAGTAGAAAACTGTCATGTCCTTTATGATTGTATTTTAATTTTTGGATTTGCCGTATAAAATAGAAATCTTCACATAACCTCAACCCTAATTATATCTTGTATTTTAAAGACACTCTTTCTTTACAATAGATTATTACATCATAAGCTCATCCATGCTTCCTATGTGTATATTTAGAAAATGTCTTGATATAATTATTAACATTTGTTTCATTAAGTCGCGATGGTCTAAGTTGAAGTGCGCTGACTGTCGAACCGAGGCATGAACCCAAGCCTAGGGTTCGAGCAGCGGTACTGGCAAAGCCCCCGTGGCAATCATCTAACCACACCCTACTCTTGAGTATCAATCGCTTAACGGAATATTACATTTTGAGCTCTGCAAAGGGAGGATGGCCAAACCATCTGCTAAGCCACATTTTACCGAAAGAAAATAACAAATCTAGTCAGCAAAAGTTCACCAACGGATAGTAAGACAATCTAGTAGGCCAAATAGTTCCGAAGGACATTAAGACAATTTATTCAGTTTAAGATAACCCAAGGATGGAAAAAAGTCTACTAAGCTAAAGTTTACCGTTAAGGTAAACTAGAGAAACTTAGTTTTGTGTCTAATCTTTGAAAATGATTTTCTGTATTCCAACTTCCATCTCTATATCTCAAAATATAAATTTAATACTCAGTCCTCTTTTTTTTTGTACTATAGATTTATGCTAAGAAAGCGAAAGTGAAACTTCGGGAACTCTTCACATATCCATGCACTGCGTGTCAAACCATAGCCCCATAAACAAATAAAATATTTTACCACAGGGACATCGCGTCCGGCTAAGATTTGCAAGCGCTGAGATTTTATAATACAGTCGCTCCATACTCTGTACACAACAGTTTTTCGCTTTGTGGGTCGAAATTCATCTGATTTAAATAGAGTAATGTTATTGTCCTTGAACTCATTCGCCTGACCTTTAATTTTGACCATTGTAACAGTTTTCAGAATTACATCAAATACACTCCTCGTTTACATAAGCAAAATACGACTTGTTTACCTAACATTATGTCACTGGTTTAAAAAACAATGTATTACAGGTTAACAAAACGATATACTACTGGTATGCATAACCATATAATACTGGTATAAGTAATAATACACTACTAGTTTAAATAACAATACACTATTGGTTTACTTAACAGCATACTAATCAGTCGCCTTAAGTCTAAGAACGAACATTGACCTTAGCAGTAAAGTCCAATTTAGAAACAAATAACATCAATCTTAATTTATACACATACACACAAATACACACACAAATATATACATAATATAAAATGTATGCCCCGTCCGTGACGCTACTAATTTTAGAAAGCAGCGCAAAAATAACTGCACCAAAACTAACTTTTTTCGAAAGTCCACATAAAATTGTTAAATTTGGTTATAAATGACAAAAAATAAAATGTATGACATTTCTGTATTACATTATTTTTTTCTGATGTACATTTAAAAAAAGTAGATTGCAGCTGAAATGTAGATCTATTTGTTTTGAAAACTTTCGTCATTTTTGACGAATAATATCCTAGAATACATATAATCTTGTATATATATATTTAAGACGCATTTGTTGTCTGTCTGTCTGTCTGTCTGTCTGTCTGTCTGTCTGTCTGTCTGTCTGTCTGTTCCCTAATAACTCAAGATCCAGGCAACCAAATAACGTGAAATTTGATAAAAGTACACTCAATTACATGGGGAAGCTTCTTAAACAGGTTTTGTTCCATAAATTCAAAATTATGGGGGCCGGGGGCCCAAAAACGGTTTTTTCCTTATTTGATGTATATAAAAATGGTTTATAACTAATTCTCCTATTTCCCGGGTAGGCAGAAGTATGAAATTTTAGGAAACTGCTAAGTGCACTTCCGCAATAGTAAATGGCGAAAATATATTTAAATTATCTCTTTCGGGGGGCCAGGGGGCCCAAATGTTTTTTTTTCCAATTGACCGTGTGGGTTAAAACATGAAACTTTTGGAAGTTATTGCGCACACTATCCCGACAATAATGGGGAAAAGAATTTTTTAATTCTCACTCTTGGGGAGGGGGGCAAAATGTACTTTTTTCCTTAAATGAGCTATACAAACAAAATCCAGACAACCAAATAACGTGAAATTCAGTGCACTTACTCAAAATTACTTGGGTAACGTTCTTAAACAGGTTTCGTTTGAAATTCACGCTCATTTGGGGCCGGGGGCCCAAAAACGGTTTTTCCTTATATGTGCTATATAAAATTTGAAAATAACTAATTCTCATGTTAGTTGAGTAGACAGAAGCATGAAATTTTAGGAAATTGTTGAGTATATTTCCGCAATGGTAAGATGAGAAAATATATTTGAATTATCTCTTTGTGGGGGCCGGAGGCCCCAATGTCGATTTTTCCTTCTAAGAGCTCTATAAAAATTAAAATCAATAATTCCCCAATTTCCAGTGCAGGTAGAAGCATTAATCTTTTGAAAGTTGAGAAATACACATCGGCAATTGTAAGAAGCGTAAAACAAAACAAACAAATTATCTCTCCCCTGGGGGCCGGGGTTCAAAACGGAATTATCATGTATGCTCTCATTTTCCGCGTAGGTAGAAGCATGAAACTTTGGGAAATTGTTGAGGAAAGTTGTTGAGTATGCTATCACGACTTTGATTAAGAAGAATTTTAAAACTCCTGCTCATGTGGGACCGGGGGCCCAAAATCGTTTTTACCTTATGTGGGCTTTATAATAGTAAAAAATCACTACTTCTCCTTTTTCCGAGTAGATAGAAAGAATAACTTTTTTAGAATATTTAAATTATCACTTACTGGGAGCCAGGGGCCCAAATGTAGTTCTTTCCTAATATAAGCGTCGTACTATCCGGGGTCGAATCGTCCGGGGTCAAAGTGTCCGTAATTCTCTATTTTCCTTTTATTTCATACTCTCCACAAATCATCACGTAAGTTCACCGTTTACGAACACAAGTATAGATCCACTTATTTCACACTTTTCCCAAAACACGAGCTAAGTACACGAGCTACGTACACGAGTTTCTACACTAGCAGCGTATTCGAGCTATGTACAAGAGTTATGTACACGAGCTATGTCCACAAGCTAGGTACACTAACTTTGTCCACGAGCTACGTACAAGGGCTACATACACGAGCTATGCACACGAGCTGCGTGGACGAGTTTCTACACAAGCCACTTATACGAGCTATGTACAAGAGTTATTCCACAAGCTATTTCCACGAGCTATGTCCACGAGCTATGTCCACGAGCTATGTCCACGAGCTATGTCCATGAGCTATATTCACGAGCTATGTCCACGAGCTATGTCCACGAGCTATATTCACGAGCTATGTCCACGAGCTATGTCCACGAGCTATATTCACGAGCTATGTCCACGAGCTATGTCCACGAGCTATGTCCACGAGCTATGTCCATGAGCTATGTCCACGAGCTATGTCCATGAGCTATGTCCACGAGCTACGTACACGAGCATCGATCATTCCATGCCACTCTCTCCCCAATACGACCTAACACGGATACGTTCCCTCACCCGAGCTTTCATTAACCCGCAAGTGCATCCTTCAACAACTGTGTCGTTAACTGCCGTTCGTTTATAGCCATAATATGCCACCCCTCTTTATATGAATATCAAATAGAAACAATTTTTATTTCATGACGTGAAAGGGAATGTGACTGTCCACGTTTAAACTGTGTGGATCGTTTTTGAGGATTGAAGAGGCTTCTCGCGTAACTTATTATTGTTATATTTTTATGTCACTGCTATCAATTTATCGTACAGCAGAGTTATTTATAACTTACGCCACGTGATTTCGGCCGATTTCCCCCCCCCCCCCTTTCTCGTAACACGTCGTCACAAATAGTTAGACCCCACACCTTCCTTTCCAATATTATGTCACAAAGCTTTATACCCGCCCCCTCCTAAATATATAACCTTTTTTCTAGTTAAAAAAGATCATGTTTTATGCCATTATTTTTGCCATTTAAATATGTTTTTAGCGTAAGGCTGCACTCGAATATCGTAACACGCGTGAAGCCAGGTAAAACGTCATTGAAAAATTAAATGAAATGAAATATTTAAGTGGAACTTTAATATAAATTTGTGTTTTTTTAACTTGACGTCACAATTCTTAAACTCCCCCAGTCCCTTATCACTTCGTCAGTAATGTATAACCCCCTCCCACCCGCCACCCCCGGTGCGTTACGTCATTTATGGACGGATCCCGGCATGATAAATACAAAATACTTTGTATAGATTACAAACTCCCGGGGTGCAGAGTGTTGGGTTTTAATACAACGCGGTCCATAAGGCGCCCCAACCAAAACCTCCCTCTACACAATCCTATGACTTTCTTTATGTGGTATGTTATCGACTTTCAGGTTTTCCGTCACATTTTTTGTTCTTGCTTTCAATGATAGCCGTTTTATTGTGTACAAAAATATAATTTAAATCGCTCACCTAATCATTGTTTTCTTCGTTTCCAAAAAAGTTGGCCTTCGTTGTTGGAGATATTATTGGTAACTCCTTGCATTCACAGCTTACATGATTTTATCTTATAATTTTTTTGCATTTCGTTACCGATTGAAAGGTCTTTTTATTAATTGCGCCCCTTCAAGAGAAAGTTTTACTATATATATATATANAAAAAAAAATCATGTTAAGCCTGGTCCCTTTTTGGACTCAGGACGTGTTAGCGCATTTTCGTATTGTGTATCAGTACTTATGTTAGATATCAGCATTATGTAGTTATCACTAATTGTGTTTAGATTTTAGACATATATTTATGAATTTTCTTGTGTAATGAATATACCTGAAAAAAATTTATTTAAAAGTCATTTCTTTACATTTTATAATTTTTTATTTTCTCTTTAATCTAACTACAAGTCACCACAAATGATGAAGTAAAAATCTCTAAACTTTTACACATATTTTAATGACGTCAACTAAAAAAAACACTAATTAATTCTTTTGCACGATTTCACACCACTCTTGAATGCTTGAAAAACTATGTATTCGACTTCCGGCAATGGCGCCCGTTCCTTGTGCCAGTGTTAACTCTCGATTCGCAAAGTTTTTTGGTAGTTTTAACGGGGTTTTTTAACGGATCGAGTAACTGAGTGTTGATGCACCAATGGCAGGTCAGGACATACAAAAAACATATATACATCATGGGTCTAGGACTTATGGATCCTGTGATCATGGTGATGACAGACAGACGGACAAAACGGGGGCAATAGCGATTTCGACATCTCGAAAATGCGCTAAAAAACCTCTTGCATTTAAAAAACAATAAACCAAAAAATAAATTTTATCTGTATAAATATTAGGGCTGTTATCGATTAATTAAAAGTTTATTGTTCGCTTTTGATAAATTTACAAATAATTAATCGACAATTTGGATTAAAGCTGAAAATAAGATATATGACGTCATCAAACTGAAACTTTCAAGGGAAGTAACAAAAACAGGCAATTGATTATTTTTTATTTATATATAAGAAGTTCGATATAATGTCAATGAATTGAAATTTTGTTATTGTTAATTAAGTAAAAACAATGTTTAATTTTGTATATCATTTTCCTTATGCAACAGCTTATTTTAAAGTTTACACATTATAAAAAATATTTTTTAATGGAGAAGTTTGTACGAAAAAAAAGCAAACTATTGTTAATTATTAATTATTTATTTACAAATGGTAACAATTACGGCTACACGTTACCATAAACCAATCGATATTATATTGATTAAAATTATTGTAATTGATTAAATATTTACCGATAAATCGAGACATTAATTGATAATTTCCACAGCGCTAATAAATATGTATTCTTTTTTTTTTTTTAATATCTCAGATCTTTTCATTCCGTTTTCCATCTCTTAAAAATAATTGGATTTCTTAAAAAGAATAAAATGTTAATAATAACACTGAGAAAATTTTTGTCATATTTTTGTGGAATTTTAAAAACACACGACTTAAATAATTCACAGCTACAGCCATTTAAAACAGTGTTAAGGCTATACACACCGTCAAAATGGTTTGCCACAGTTCCCCGAGTTTACCAGTAAAATACTTCTAGCGAATGATCCATCAATCCCTATGTCACTACAGCCTGCCTCACGACCTCCTTCCACTACAGACCATTTAGGGCTTGGGCCTGCCTCAAGACCCCTTCCACTACAGCCCATGTAGGGCTTGGGCCTGCCTCACGACCTCCTTCAACTACAGCCCATGTAGGGCTTGGGACTGCCTCACCACCTCCTTCCCCTACAGCCAATGTAGGGCTTGGGCCTGCCTCACGACCTTCTTACACTCAATACTTATCAAATGATCAGCTCAAAATAATATTTAAAGTTTTATATTTTCAATAATATTTATTAATGATATTTTTGTATTAAAAATCTCGTATCATTTAAAATAATACATTTAAATGAAATGAAGCTTATAATTGTATTTTTAGTGATTCTTCGCTCATCATATTCGTATATTGTGGTCTATTCGATTTCTTTCTGGGTGTCTCATTTTTACATTAGAAATTAGTCATCAAAAGGAAAAAGCATTACTTGAAATTGAAATTCATTTTTTCATGGTTGTATGACAGGAGATTATTCTATTTAGCAAGTCAAAAGTTTCTTAATAATTTTTTTCCATAAGAGCAAGAGTAATACTCATTAGAAAAAAAAACACTACCAACATCAATAAATAAATGTCATAAATATTTTTTTATAATCTGTTTATTTATCAGTTACTGAAAAAAGTGATATGAAGTATTCATGTCACAATGCTTTAATTAAACTTACCCCCCCCCTCCCACGGTCTCCCATTACCGAAAGGTTATTATTTTTTAAAATTTCATATTATTTTTTTCTAATCTCATTCCATATTTTTGTTCTAATAAATTGAATAGCTAGCAATTGGAAATCACGGCAATCTGAATATCAGCGTCAGAAGTCGTGTCAATCATTGGACACATCAGTAAATGAAAACACTTGTTGTTTCCTTTATTGATTTTAGATCACGATTACAGCAACGAACCTTACCTGAAAAAAAAGTTCGTCGATAACTGTTGGTTGTTGATTAAATCCTGAAGAAAGTGTCGTATCGTGTTGTTCCTATCTCCTGTGTCTAGCCTCCTTGTCTATGGCCCCCGAAACAGATGATGTCAGTCTTTCTTGCGGTGTCTCGCTTCTGGTTGGAATAACGTTTGGTATTGCTTCTAAATGAATCCAGAGGTTAATAAATGACTTCAGCTAAGTTTCTAATCGGAAATTTAAAAAAAATAATAATTTAATAATGGAATTCTTTCGTTTCTCTTTCTTTGTTTTAATATTAAAGTTTGACACCTTCCTTCTTCAGAAAATAATGAGACATCATGGGTGGAGGTGCAACGTTTTATATGGCCGGCGCACGTGCTCGCGTGACGTCACAGATCATCCACACAATGAGTGCGGGTGGATGGCACTTCCGGAAGTTATCGAGTTAACCAATCAGGTTGCGCCGATGGCTTGTCGTCTGCTGAGGTTGAAAAATAAAGGGGAGTGGGGTTTTGTTGGGGAGGAGGCACACACTTTGGACGTCATGCCAAAATGCCAGCCCTCCGTTGGTCCCATGTCATTAGCCCCTCTCAGCGGCGTCAGGCCGGACGAAATAGTGGTGACGGGGCCTAAAACAAGAACCAACCGTGTCATGTGTATGTCATCGTTTTTTTCCAGATATGTCCGAGTCGTTCGTTGTTGATGGTGACTAGACGATGACGTATACTGCTGGAGATTACAGCGTGTTGTTGCTCTATTTTAAAATGTAATAACTATTTTAATACTTTTCTGGCCGCACGCAGGTGTTACAAATTGTGTATTAAACTTGTTTCTAATTATTAACTCATAATATTTTTTATACATTAGATACATTGCTAAAATCACGTGATATGTCCGAAGGCAGGGTAAAGATATCACAACAGTCCGTTTTAAGTTTTTTTTAAAAATATACTCTATTTACTTATGCTAGGGAACGTTTTGGCATATTTGTTACTATATTTAAAAATTTATTTTCCATTTTAAATACGAAAGCTGTATTATTTTTAAACAGCGAAACAATTTTTCAAAACTTTTAGAGAATCTACAAGTTATCCCTATAATTTAGATATATATTTTAGCAGTGGTGTTGCGAGGTGGGACCAGGGGGGGGGGGCAATGCCCCGGCAGGCACTGGGCTAGAGGCGGCTAATTCCTAGTCGTTGATTCATTTCTAGCAAAGAACAATTTTACAGTAAGGTGGATTTTTCATGGGAATAAAATAAAATCCAAATATGAAATTAATAAAAAGAAATAAAGTAAATATCCAAAAGTATGTGGCCTTTTCTCTGTCGAAACTTCAAACTCCTTATTGGCTATAAATTCTTCTGATACTAATGCTACTGTACTAAAAAACAAAACGCTAAATTAGTATGATAATTTGACAATGATGTTTGTTAACTTAGTTAATTTTTCAAATTTGAAAACCACCAGTATTGTAAAAGCAAAAATTGATGCTTCCTGTCAATTTTAAAGATGAGAAAAATCGAATGGCCCGTGTTGCCCATTTTTGGAGAGGGGCGGACGGGGATGTGGCGGTGGCAAAGTCATCGTTGCTGGTAAGCTGATAAGCTTGAAAAAATATACAAGAAAAACAAAGGTAAAAAATACAAGAAAAGAAGATACTATATTGAAATACGTAAACTCTTCTGATGCCAAAACTTCAAACTCCACAACGAATCTAAAGTCATCTGATTCTAATGCCACAGAACTAAAAAAAAAATAGGATCGAAGGCGAAGGTAGTGTAAGAACATGAACAATTTAAATTTGGGCACACATAAATTTAGAGTAGTTACTGATGAATATTTTGCTCAGCCTTACCAAAGTTGTTTTCAAATTTAAGGAATCATAAATCGGATTTAAAAAATAAACTATTAATAAATAACATTATGTTGCCGTAAAAGGAAACAAAACAAAGAGGCAAAAAAATAATGTTATAATGTTTACTATTGTTCAATCCTGGCAAATTCGAATGCTGCTTTTTGAAGTCACAGAGAGAACCATACTGTTGCAAATAAATTAAATATTCTTGAACTGCTCAAACAGATCGTTAAATATAATTTCTTTACATGGTAGTCGAACTGAAACGAACTATTTAGTACACTACAACGTTGTTACATATATTTATTTTTTAGGTTCATACACGTTTTGGAATATCTAATTGCTTCCACAAGCAAGTCATCAAACAGATTTCAGGACACACAATAGTGTATGAAATCTATAGAAAAATTGATAGATGCAGACGAAAAAAGCTCAACACATGAACAGACATAGGAACTTTGTTAGTAGAAATTAAATATTTTTATTTAAGAGTTTATTTTTAGCATTTGGAACTCTGTGAAATCAATGATGCCCGAAATTATTTATAAAAGGTTTTGGGATAAAAATGGTTTGTAGATGTTACTCATAGAGAAACCAATATACTATTTAAAGGATGTTTTGACATTTACTAAAATTTTATGTGAATACTTCATTCTTTTTAATCGAACCTTATAATAAGAGAACTTGAGAGCAAATTTTGGTGATTGAAGCAAATATATATTCATGTTATATATATATATATTATATGATATGATTTTTGAGAAGAAAGTTTAATTCTTCATAAGATGAGATTACTGTAGAAAGTCATGTGAGGTTTGGCAATTATAAAGAGATTGGAAATCATTTACGATGTTTGGACACCAGCCTGGATACCACAATAGTTGCAGAAATTAAAAAGGGCAGACTGCGCTGGGAACGACACCTAAACAGAATGTCATTTGATAGATGAGTAAAGAGGGTACACCACCAAAACCCCAGAGGAATCAAGGGGATATTGGTGGATGACGTAGAGAAAGATCTACAACAACTGGAATCCAATATTGGAGAAGAAAGGCGTTGATAATGTCTGAGTGAAAGGAGGTCGTGAGGCAGGTCTAGGCCCTACATGGACTGTAGTGGAAGGTGGTCGTGCGGCAGGTCTAAGCCCTATATGGGCTTTAGCGACACAGGGATGAATGGATGGATAGATACTAGCCAATCTACAGGACTTTGAAAATTTGCCTTTAAAATATCTCATGTGACATTGTCAAGCAAGGAATATTTACCTCACGGGTTTAAAAAAAAGAATTCAAAATCAGTTGATTTATTCAAGACTATCAAGATATTTAGGCTCGATGTTAACCTCCCTAAAATAAATATCATTAATTGTAACTTTTTTTAGAGCTGTCTAATGCCAGTTTTTAAAGTGGCGTCTATAAAATATATTTAATGAAAAATTAATTACGATCAATAATATTGCCCAATCTTTAGCTATTTCTGGTAATGAGCATGGCATGGCTGACAAAATTGATACATGAAAGTTTGTATCATGAAGAAAAGCAGAAAACTTATATTTTATTAAATAAATGGAAGCCTTTTTCTTTATTTCTAACATAAAAATGTAATACATCCTTATTTTTTTCTAGTACAAACTTTATTTTTCTGATAGCTTTTTTCACATAACTTTTTTTGTGAGGGGTGGAAAGTTTCGGCTCAGCCCCGGGCGGCACATACCCACGCAACGCTACTGATTTTAATATTATCTACTCTAAAATTAGAAATTAATTAAACGGAGAAAAGAAAAGCTATAACCACAATCAAATTACACACACACACACACACACACACACGCGCGCGCACACACACACACACACACACACACGCACACACACACACACATACACACACACACGCACGCACACACACACACACACACAAATATCAAAATATCGGAAAGGTTATGCAAGAGTGCACATTAAAACCAAAAGAACTGAAAGAAAAGAATCACCATGACTATACAAAGTTGTTTAGATTCATTAATACGAAGTCAATGTGCAAAATTATTTTGTTAATCAATTTAATATTTGTATTTCATGTTCTGTTTATACAATTATAATGACAGAAACTGCAATGCCCAAATCCCTTAGGGTATGCACTATTAATAATTGAATACAAAACTTTTGGAGCCACATTTCCCCAAAAGTGGGGTCAGGTGTCTCTGGCAAGACTCAATGGGTGATAATTAGAACAATATGTTGCCAAATATCATCCAATAAATGTTATTATAACACGTTGTTATATAATGTAAGATACAGCAGTGAAAGTGATTCATGAAAATTTAAATAAAAATATGGAGGAAATTAAGCAGGTAGATTAAAAATAAATAAATTTTAACAGAAAATTGAGGCTATTGATTTAAGACTGTGAGAGGTTTTTTTAATTTATTTTTTTATTTTATTTTTTTTTAAATGTCGATTTTAAGTCAAACAGTAGAAAGAAAGTTCAAGGTAATATTTTACTGCTTTTATCAGATAATTACTATAAATGTATCATCATAATAATTGCTCTTCACAGTCAGTAACAATGGAATATTTTAATGGGTTTAGTTGTAAATTATGCTAAGTATTTGGAAGGGAAAACAAGAGCGCATATTATCTTAATATATTTTAAATTTGATTAAGAAATATATTTTCGACTCCGATTTTTTTAAGTAGACGAACCGAATTTAACACTCATGTTGTGGGCCTAAACTTTTGGGAAAAAATTGTGCGTTAATGCTTTGACACAGCATACATCTACGACAGAACTTATACATTGGCTCTTTAATAGGAACTAAAGTATACTCCCAGGCTAAATCAGAATAAATTTTATTACCCTCAGTGTTCCAAACTCAATAGAATACGTAGTCTCTCTTTAAAAATAATCTTTAGCTCATCTTATCTTATTTACATCTATAAAGAAATTACGTCCTTCAAAATCTCTTTACCACACGCCTTGTCTTGCATTTTTGTTGGTTTTTTTGAGTGTTCATAATGTGCTGGTTTTTTTTTTGTTGGTATGTTCTCCAATCCCAACCGGCATGGCAATGCAGAATCAATTGGATTTGTAATGGTTTGTTATTGCATACAAAACTAGAATTTATTTTCATCCCTATGTCAGATTTTATCTTAAATCTACAGACGCTCCTTCTATGCAGAATATAATTGCGTCCACAGACCATGACAGATGATCTGTTGGCAAGTGATGCAGCGGTCACATGCCACGGCTATGAGGGTTCCACGCATTACATAGCCGCCTAACTATTGTTAGTTAGGTACCCATTCGGAGCTGGGTGACTCAGGGACTCTTTATGCCATAGGAACATATCATTTCCCTCGCATGGATTCCAACTCGTGACCATCGGTACGCTAGTCGAGCGCGCTTGCAACTCGACCACCGTATCCCAGATAGACATAGTAGAATACATTATGTCTGTGTTGCTATTTGAAATTAGAATCTAATTAAGTATCATTACTGCGTTGCTCTTTGTTCATCTATACACAAACTTTTTTTTATAGTTTTTTAGCTTAAAATGTTGATTTTTCTTAAAAGTGAAAATACAACAAAACGATTCTATTTTCATTCGTAAGTTAAGTCTCATACAGACGTCGCATATTTCAGTATAATTCGGACAAATTTAATTATTTAGTTTCTTGTTGTTTTTCATTAAAATTGCAAAAAGTTTTTAGGGGACAATTTAAAGCAATTATTTTACATTTGATTTTATATTAATGTTGAATTTATTTTCACTTTATTTTCTTTAGTTTAAATTACCTGTTTGCCATTAATAGCTTCCTTTATAGTTTGCTTCCTTTTCTTTGATAATATTAATGGTTGACCCTTTTCTTGAAGAAATCTAATGATCCGTGCTTTTTAAACAGGCAAATAAAAAAATTTCAAAAAAAAAAACAAAAAAACAAAAACAAAAAAACAAACAAACAAACAAACTGTAGACGCTTGATTTTGTTTTTCTGAAATTTAATTTGTTAGTTTTAGCAAATTCATAAAAGTAATTCAAATCTTTTTGACAGAAAATCAATGTTTGTTCCTTCAAGGAATACATTTTGCTTGCAATGGGGCAATCTTTGGTTGCTTGTACAGGACAAACCACCACGCACATATTATCTACCCTTGTGCAGTCCTCTCAAACGCTTGGCAGATGGCGCTTCCGGAAGTTCAACAACGTTCAGATCACGTGACTGTCCAAAATCCATCATGGCCGCTTCTTTAAGGCGGATGTGTAGA
Organism: Radix auricularia; assembly: GCA_002072015.1. NCBI lineage: Eukaryota > Metazoa > Mollusca > Gastropoda > Lymnaeidae > Radix > Radix auricularia. Next base: position 14,231 of record MUZC01001051.1, read on the forward strand.
AGTGAGGACGACTCTAGCGATGTCTTCTCAACATCACAAGTCAATCGCCGACAGGGCAACTTTAGGCCACGAGCAAATACCTAACGTAATCGATTATGAAACAAAGCTAAAACAATCTCATTTAAAGGCTAAACAAGCTTTACCTTTTGTGTTTTCGGGGTAAATATTTTTTGTTGAAACGATTGATTATGATACCTCAATATTTCCGAATTTTTATGAGTTTTTCGACATATTTTTTTGTGACATCACATTTTTTTGTGTAACATTCTGCAGTGTTTTATCACATAATTGATAAAGTGGCTTCTGTTTATTAATTGCTAAATGTTACTACTATAATAATTATTTTTTTCTTGTAATTGGTATTTCTGCTTTTCTACTACAGGACATGGTTGTGACTCAACGTTAGGAAATTATTGGAAGGAAAAAAGGATATAATCAAACAATAGCATTCTTTGATTTGAAAGCTTAAACTAATGTTATCAATAAGTTTTTTTCATAAATTATAAGTTACTTTGTTTCATACACAAGTGATTAAAGTGAAGACATCTTTTAACAGCGTTTTTGTACTTATGGCTTATGTCACTGTAAATAATAAATTCTTATAATATTTCAAAATATTTTTGGAATTTTATTTAATAAAAACATTATTTATTTATTTTTGGGGGGG
>MUZC01001051.1:24717-72904 GCA_002072015.1 Radix auricularia
ATAGATAGATAGATAGATAGATAGATAGATAGATAGATAGATAGATAGATAGATAGATAGATAGATAGATAGATAGATAGATAGATAGATAGATAGATAGATAGATAGATATACACAATATATTTAAATATAGTTCCAAAATTTACGAGGGGTGGATTCACTTAGAATTTGGACTTAACTTAATAAACATTAATTGGAATATCGAGATATCGTAATGAAGTGAAATATTTCGGCCGATCAAATACTTTTGGGGATTGTGGGGGGAAAGTGTGTAGGGATCGATGAGCTCATAATATCCAAACCACAATCAATTCAGTAGCCAGGCCCAAACTGTGAACATGATAAAGGGAAACAACCAGGTACCGGGTTCACATTGGGATCTTGAGGTTAACTGAAGGTGTTCAGAATTTGTTGTTTGGTGATAAATTATGTTTGTATTTTTAGCGCATTTTCGAGAAGTCGAATGCGCTATTGCACCCGTTTTGTCCGTCTGTCATCACCCTAGATCTCAACAACCATAAGTCCTAGACCCATGATTGTTGAGTACTGGGTCTATAGGGGTATAGACACCAGCACCTATATGACTAGTTGTCTAGGGTTAGATTGTACTAATAGTTAGCAACTCTTTCCTTGTTGAATCCTGTCCTACTGAGTAGGAGTAATACTAAATAGTAATGCTCTACTGGGTCTATAACTTACACTAACAAAGATTAACTATGAGACTATACGAATAACTCAAAAAACGCCTCTGTGAATATAACAGAGAATGACATTTAATGCTAAAGAATTAACAACAAATAAACAAAACAGATACTCAATATGTATACTGACAAACTAATTAATTAAGACAAATCTATGAACATGACCCGACTTCCCTGGTCAGTGGGGTGGGTCGAGTAGATGATTGACGGGTCGCCTATCGTCGCTGCTTCAACCGCTCCGCAGTCAAGCGTATCGTCTCCCAATTGGATCGGGCGATGTCTTCCCCTGACGTCCGTCCGTGGTCACGCAATGCCACTAGTACTGAGCGACAGCTAGGGTTGGTCAACGCGATGATCCTCTTTCAATGGTTCTTACACGTGAGGCAAGGCCACCTTGTCCCTTCCTCTTAACACCAGCACGTCTTCTGCCTGGTCTGCTCTTCTGTAGTGTTACTTAGTAGTTCTAACCTACTAGTACTAACTTTACTATACTAGCTGAAAACAATAATATCGACAAGCCTGAACTGACTATAAATACATCAATACATATATAAGACTGATGAGCATTTAACCCTATCCTATACACTATACATTTGAACTATTCAACTATTCTAACTATAACTACTCAAACCTGAAAACAGACTTCTCAGCTAGGCTCACAACTCCTCACAGTCCTATCACCTTAGGTCTAAGAGTGATCTGTGTGCTTCTGAGAGCGAGAGAACGCTTTAAGGTTTGGGTAGAGTATATAAGGACCCCTGGCCATGCCATGACGGCGTCTGTCCTACATTTCTAGCAATTCTATTGGTAGAATCTTAATAGTTCTGGGTGGTACCTGTGCCAACTTTCTTCTGGTTGGTCAGACCCTAAGTCCCAGTAACTTTTTGGTGACCCCCTTCAACATTGACTATCAGACTTTGTCCGAGCAAAAACAATGTAGCATCCCTACAAAAATGGCTAGCCTAAATATCACATTTTGCCCTTATAAACTGTAGGCGACCTTTCACCAGCGTCTCAAACTTTGCTCTTTGTCCCTCCAAAGTTAACTTAGCGTCCCTAACATAATTAAAAATACGTTGGTTGGGTCTAACACCTATCCCCAACGGTTCTAAAATATGTAAGCTTCTCAACCTATTATTGATGGACTCAACAATGATGTATATATGTTTTTTGTATGTCCTGACCTGCCATTTGTGCATCAACACTCAGTTACTCGATCCGTTAAAAAACCCCGTTAAAACTACCAAAAACATTGCGAATCGAGAGATAACACTGGTGCAGGCAACGGCCGCCATTGCCGGAAGTCTTAGTATTATCAAAAGTATTAGTTTTTTTTTGTTGTTGACGTGATTAGAATATGTGTAAAAGTTTAGAGAGTTTTACGTCATCATTTGTGGTGACTTCAATCAAGATCTTAGCGGCCCAGGGGCAGAAATTGAGAACTTTTTCGAAACAAGCTTCAACATTCAACTACTTTCACCAAGATTGGCAACCACGATCTATCAAACAACAATTGACGGAGTATTTGGGCGATTAGCTGATTACAATTTAGAATGTTTCATTTATGAGTCCTATTTCAGTGACCACAAATCACTTGTAGTTAGATTAAAGAGAAAATAAAAAAATTTAAAATGTCAAGAAATGACTTTTAAATATAAAAAAATTCCGGTATATTCATTACACAAGAAATTCATAAAAATATGTCTAAAATCTAAACACAATTACTGATAACTACATAATGCTGATATCTAACATAAGTACTGATACATAATACGAAAATGCGCTAACACGTCCTGAGTCCAAAAAGGGACCAGGCTTAACATGATTTTTGTTTCATCCATAGATTTTTTTTTTTTTGCAACGTGCTATGGCTTAAGAAATTTGCATCCATATACTTTGTGATCTTTTCTGCAGCACACACTGACAGCTGGGAGTGTGACGTCTGATCTGTCGTTGTAAAGACTCTGTACTAAATGTGTATTATAGTAAAGACTCTGTACTAAATGTGTAAGCACTATCGTAGTAAAGACTCTGTACTAAATGTGTAAACACCATCGTAGTAAAGACTCTGTACTAAATGTGTAAGCACTATCGTAGTAAAGACTCTGTACTAAATGTGTAAGCACTATCGTAGTAAAGACTCTGTACTAAATATGTAAGCACTATCGTAGTAAAGACTCTGTACTAAATGTGTAAACACTATCGTAGTAAAGACTCTGTACTAAATGTGTAAGCACTATCGTAGTAAAGACTCTGTACTAAATGTGTAAGCACCATCGTAGTAAAGACTCTGTAATAAATGTGTAAGCACTATCGTAGTAAAGACTCTGTATTAAATGTGTAAGCACCAGACTGTAAAGCATAATTACTAGGCTTGTCCATACTGGTCCATAGGAATGTTTTTTCCATGGGATTCCCATGGGAAACGTCCCATGGGATGGCATGGGATAGGCATAAATTGCCATTGGATGGGATGGGATGGGACAGAAAAAAATATCCCATGGACAAGTTATTATTAATAACGTTTTCTCAAAAACTTTCCTAAAAGGAATTAAAATAAATTATTAAAAAAAAACACAACACGTTAGTTCTTATGGGTGGTGTCGTAAAACATGTTGGTTACAGCTTTTCTTTGATTTATAACAAAATGATTTACAGATTATTTGCTGTGGATCACGTACGTGCTCGTGTGTGCAGCCCAGTGGCGTCACTAGGGGGTGCGGTGGGGGCGGGACGCCCCGGGTGACACCATAAGGGGTGTGACACCAGACTATAAAATTCTATATATTCCCATTATTTGGCACTGGAAAACTCAGAGGAGTTCTATGGCTTAAATCAAGAGGGGGTGACACCATAATCTACTGCCCCGGGTGACACCAATACTAGTGACGCCTCTGGTGCAGCCTGAGTGTGGATGCCGCACATGCTGTCATCCCATGCACTAATGACATGGTTTTTTTTCTCGATGGTAATTGTTTTGTACAACATGAACAATGCTGTTTTTAGGTACAAGTCTTATGTAACTTTTGTGACGACTAGGGGTTAACGGGATTTACCTACGTCTCCGGAAAATCAGGAATCCGATATTTTTACGATTTCGGCTCTGGCAGGATTTTACTTCATAAATCAGGCCAAATCAGGCTCCGGCCGGATTTTAAAAAAATTTGAATCCGGTACACACGTAGACACAACAGAAATGAAGAAGACTATATACGACGTTGTCATTCAAAATATATACAAGTCTTAAAGTCACTGAATAGTCAACAACAATAAATTTGGTATATTGAGCCAATATGCATCGGGTTCTTATAAATTTAATGTAAAAAAGGTTTCGGATACTCCTTTGGGGGCCCCCCTCTTGGGGGCTCATGAGGATTTCGAATTTGGACCCCCATCCCCCTCCCTTAGCTACGCCACTGAGACTAAGTAGATACCAGTGACATGTTTTTCATTTGCATTTATTTATCAGACTGTGTTCATTAACGTGGTGTTCAACGAGGCCTTGTTTATTGAGGCCTTGTTCTACGAGGCCCATTTCAGAAAGCCATTTTTGGTGAGATCCTGTTCACTGAGGAAGTTCCAGTTTCCATTGTGACCGTGTTTTTAACCCGATCTGTATGTCCTGGCGTCACGCTCGACTGAACCACGGGCCAGAGCGTGATCGCACTGCACCGTCTCACCTTGATAACTCACGTGTCACATCAACGTTTTCTGTCACACTGGATGCTTGAGGGGTTGGACATGTCATTTTCTCTGTATCGTTTCATCTTCTCTTTAAATAGAATGAGCAATTTCTTGCCTTTAACTTCTATTTTCTAATAAATCACTCATTCAAAAAAAAAAAAAAAAAATCAGTTTTTTATACAAATAAAATGTGAAATTTATAAAATATTTTTACTACAATATAGAGACCACTTTTGTTGGCATATGAAAAATATATACAAACATTTATTTAGATCAAAGTGACAGAATTTTCTCTAAATTTACTTTACAAGGCGTTTCTTCCAGATCATGTGAGAGAGCCCTCCATCGCCCTCATTACGAAAATTGAGATGACGTCATAAAATACAAACATAAAAAATGGAAACAATTTCATTATCTGCTTATTATTGTAAGCGGCTTGCTGGAAAGACAAAAAAAAACCTTACCATTCTGAATTGTGCATTTCTCATTTCATGTAGTCTAGTCTAGGTCTACAATTTTTTATTTTTTAAAAAAAATTATTTATTAATGAATTTATTTATTTTTTTTTATTATTTTTTTTTTCATTTTTTTTTTAAAGGAAATAATAAGCATCTAATATAATTCCCTGTTTCGTCAGTTCGTAATAAAGTCTAGAAGCACACGTTTTTGTCCTCATTTAACATTGAAATGTTTCACGCTTCAACTTCAAAGCTATAAAAAAACAAACACAAATCTGTCTATTTAAATGTTTTGGACATTCCCGACTATCGCCTTGTAATTGTTCGCACAGGTTAAATGCGGCGTGTGTCACTAGCTGACTCTGCACTTACCCGTACTCTCGCAGCCAGCCTTCACCAATGTTCATTTGTTTACAAACCTTTCGGGCCACGGGTTACAGAAGAGGCAGTTAGTGTCGTTTGCACTGAACTCTAAAACTGGTTCACAAATATTTCACTCTTCTAAATATGTGGTTACATAAAATGTTGTAAGCGTCTTCACAGATGCTCTCTCATTTATCTTCATCATTTGGAACGATAGATTTCATGCCTTGGTGATCACAGAAACATATTTTTACGTTAGGGGAAAAAAAAAAAAAGTACACCTAAGTAGAATTTGGGTTTAACCTGAAATCGAAATCATGACATGAATAGAGATGTAGTGTTTTCATATCGCTGATATCTTCTAATCTCTTTAATTAACATTTTCTGTCTGCTTCAAAATTCAGTAACTTACTTTGTATTTCTTAAAAATTATTTTGTGTGTTCTGAAACATGTGCAAGAAGAAAGGAAATAACCACACTGGCCGAATGTTTTATTTTTATTTTTAAAGCTATTACTACAAATGCACCAATAATCCTATATAATAAATGACAATTTTTCTTTCCGGTCATCGATAGCGATTGGTCCCTCAGTTTCCTACAGACTCCCACAGCGAATAAGAAAAATTAAATCTCATTTACATATTGAACACGTTTACGCGGACGCTCAAAGTGAGTTATATTTGTGCAGTATTTTTTTCCAAGACTTTATTTTGAGCGGTAGATACGCTTTGGGATTTATAGTAAAAAAACACTTTTTTTACGGGTTATTTATTATAAGTATAATGTATAGTATTTTTGCCGTGATGCACATGTATGGCTGGTCGAGATGTCTATTGAAGGGGAGGTACGAAATGCCACCGAAACGACGGTGGAACGTCATTGGACGGGCTTTGTTGCTCCTATTACATAAAATGTTATACAATTCATAATTTTTTCTTTAAAGAAAACCACTATTCGAGATCTTAATATTCATGAAGTCCCTTTCATCGTTCATCTTATTTTAATGTGTCTACTACTGACGCTCTTTCTAAGAAACACATTTAAAGCGTACCACGCTAATTCACGGTGTTGTCCTAAATTTTAATAATGGATTTATAAGTTGATTTAATGAATGTGTTTGTTTTTCTTGTTTGTTGAGACAATCCATTGTACCCCCATTGCCAGACGGGAAGGAGGAGGATTTGTGTTTATTTTTACTGCTATGTGGAACCAAATAAACGTGACTGCCTCGTGTGTGTATCAGATTTTTTAAAATTATTATTTTCTTGTTTTTTAAAGTTAGAATTTAAATACTATTATATTATTTATTATTTTTTCATTTATTAGCAATTTAGCTAAGGGTGCTACACAAGTCAGTTTTTAATATTCACCTGAAATGATTCAGCAGATTCTATTAAATTGATTTTCTTTTAAAGTTATTACTTGTAAAATTTGTTTATTTAAATTTAAGTCAAGTGAAATCCACGAATAGTTAAATATTTAAACTCATATTTATTTTATCAGTATCTTTTAAAACCGCAAATGTACGTTCTCAGGTAACGATGGTACTTCCCCACTGCCAACCTTTTCTCCTGCTTGCTTGCTCTTTTTCGCTCCTAGCTGTGAGGGTCGCTTCTGAGGCTTGAGTACTCACGCGTACCCTGTTGCATTCTCGTTCTGGATGAAGTAAGACTAAGTCTCGACTCTTGTCAATATATACTCAAGTCTTTTTTGTGACAACAATACAATCATAGCCACTGCTTCAGCAATATAATACAGTCATTACATCAATCAGGTACATCCAATAACAGGCTATGCACAAGGACTGCCACACCAGCAATATAATAAGATCCACTTCATCAGGTACATCCAAACATCAGGTTTCTTCATCATAGGTCTAGCTTTCCATGACTGTCTCTAACACTCGAGCACACCTCGATAATGTTCTAGACACTCCACCGACCTATGACTATCTCCTTCGCCTGCAGCCTGTCTCAACACACTGCTGTACTGACCGCTAGTCTTCGCTCTCCCACACTATATATAGGCCGGACTGTCATTCTTCCTAAATTCATGCGTAAATATCACTCTCAGTGTTATGTTTACTGAACTGTTTTGACTATCGCTCACAATTATTTCACAAATACTCGCAGTGATTCTCATACCTTGACATACCCCAGACCTACGTGTTGTGCCTACGCCTTGCAGTGAAACTGGGGTGGCCTCTCTAGTCTTGATAATAATAAACAATAATAATAATAATTGAATCTCGAAGTTTATTCATTAAATAATCCTTAGTTTAATAAACATGTTTTTGGTTGCCACATATAACTTTAGTTTATTGGGAGCGTCTTTGTACATGATTTCATTTGATGTTAGCTTTTCAATACCTAATAGGCAAGTTAAAGTTTTGACACTTACTTAGCGAACAACAACTTGTTATCCGTAGAGACTACTGTAGTATTTCCTTCCCAAACTGTAGTATTTCATTCCCAACTGTAATATTTCCTCCCAAACGGCAGTATTTCATTCCCAACTGTAGTATTTCTTCCCAAACTGTAGTATTTCCTCACAAACGGTAGTATTTCATTCCCAACTGTAGTATTTGCTCCCAAACTGTAGTTTTTCCGTAGTTTTTCCTCCCAAACTATAGTATTTCCTCCCAAACTATAGTATTTCCTTCCCAGTTGTAGTATTTCCTCCCAAACTGTAGTATTTCCTCCCCATCTGTAGTATTTCCTCCCCAAGTGTAATATTTCCTCCCAAACTATAGTATTTCCTTCCCAACTGTAGTATTTCCTCCCAAACTATAGAATTTCCTCCAAAACTGTAGTATTTCCTCCCAAACTCTAGTATTTCCTCCCCAACTGTAATATTTCCTTCCCAACTGTATTATTTCCTCCCCAATTGTAGTATTTCCTCTCCAAGTGTAGTATTTCCTCCCTAAATATAGTTTTTCGTCCAACGTTCCACTTAAGCTGTAGAATTACCGCGCAGCAAATTTTTAAAAATATTGTACAAAAGTTGATGCTGTGCCACTTCTTATACTCTGCCATAGATGACTATTGTATTTTCCTCCTTAACAGTAGGCGTACCTCCCTAAATGTATAATTTCCTCTCTTTTTCAATGAGTAATATTTGTAAAATAGGTTCTAACGCAGCGTTTGTCAACCGCTGTTCCGCGGCACACTAGTGTGCCACGACATGTTTCCTGGTGTGCCGCGACATGTTTCCTGGTGTGCCGCGGGATTCAAGAGAATTATTTTTATATACATATATTCAATATAGGCACAGAGGTAAATTTTTTTAACATTTTCTAATGGTGGTGTGCCTCGGGATTTTTTTCATGAAAAAAGTGTGCCACGGCACAAAAAAGGTTGAAAAACACTGTTCTAAGGTATCCAATTTTTCCTTCGTGTTCTATCTTTGTCCTCATACATGTACACGTTAGAATATTACAGAAACAAATTTCAACAATCTACGTATCACCGCCATACCAACATCAAAACTTTAGATGTTCAACTTGTCACAAACATACGCCATGCGTGTCATCGCTTCTTGTTATTACATCATCAATCTACACCTGGCCTGTGAGACTAACACTATCAGGCACCCACAGTTTGCTAAGTCCCTTTGCTGTTCAATCCCTCCCCCAGGTCACATCCACACTTTGGAAGAATAAAAAACACATAAATGCCAATGTTTTCTAGTCCCGCATATTTAACTCGGGGTCTCAAGGCTGTATTAGTATCCGTGTTTTTATATGTTTGAATCCATGGGTGTATCCAGTGGCGTCACTAGGGGGTGTGGTGGGGGTGGGCCGGGTGATACCATCAGGGCGGGGGTGACACCAGACACTAAAATTCTATATATTCTTGTTATTTGGCACTGGAAAACTCGGACGAGTTCTATGGGTTAAATCGTGAGGGGGTGACACCATGAGCTACCACCCCGGGTGACACCATGAGCTACCACCCCGGGTGACACCATGAGCTACCACCCCGGGTGACGCCATGGGCTACCACCCCGGGTGACATCAATCCTAGTGACGCCTCTGGGTGTATCTAAGGCATTTTCTCCCTCTCCGCCCCCCCATACAAATCAAAAAAATTTAATACTTTTATATTTAAGGAACACATTTTTCTTATGCCAATATAATAAAAATTAATAAGAATAAATAAACTGATAACTTTTAAGGCACTGTACCCAAGTAAGCAATAGGGCTCAATAGGCTTCTCATAAAAATTGACTACAACATATAACGACATTAAGGTACATATCTGCACCAATGTTCCCTCTATGGTTTGCTGGTCCGTGTGCAAAGTAGAAAAACACGTGTGCAAATTTGCACAGCAAACATATTTTTTTCATTATATTACTCAATTTTCTGCGCGGCATTTCTAAACTGCTGCGCGGCGTCGGTCAGATATCTGCGCAGCCGCGCAGATTAAAGGAAACATTGATCTACAAATATATATAACATAACATATGCAGATTTATCATTCTATTTGTCAACCATTTAAGTGTAATGACAATTTATTTAATCAATCTACAACATCGTCAAAAGATGCTCAAACGTTTATTCATGTCCTCCATCGTAGCTCCACCCCTGCCACATACCTTTCCTTAATAGTCCTTATTTTTCAAACCTCCAGGTCGATCACATGTGAACCACGTCCCTCCCTATCAAAAACACTCTCCCCTCACACATGTCAGGTGCGACCCACCCGAATGCCCGTGCATCACTCATGTGCGCTGTTGTTGCGCTGACCGTATATATAAATCAACGTCCGTCTTTACGAGACCAATCTTTTCGCTTCCTGTCGACATTCGTTGTACACCCAGAGCTACCTACCCCGTTGATGCCATTACAAGGTATTTCCAACAAGCCTTGACGGCAGGGAGCTATGAGAGAAATCCTGAAGACTCTAATCCTATTTTCTGGAAGAGTTTTGGTAATGAGAGTAAGTCGACACCCACGTCATCATTCTGCTCCTGTCCGGTGCAAGAAAAAGATTAAATTTGTGCATTGAACATCTGTGCCGACAGCAGTAGTCAAATCGAGGATTTAATTGTTATTCAAGTTTCATTCATCAACAGAGGAATTCCTTTCAACTTAAAGCATCTACATTCTAAATAAAAACTTTGAAGGTAAACATTTTGGCTTTAAAAAAAATAATTAATTAATATTAAGACTAATTAATAAATGCATTTTAGATGTTTGGTTACGCATGGATAGCAGTAGAGGTTGTGTGTGAAATAAATAGCTGCTTTATCCACGATAGGTTTAATGCAAGGGCCTCTAAACTATCACAAGTCCTACCTCCGATAGTCACGTGACGTCTCTAATTACCACAGAACTAATAAAAATATAAATTATAAAAATTATTAAAATTAACTACTCTTACTAAATTATTTTAAAACACTGTTGTATTTAAAGTCTGCATAGAATTTTACCTCTTATTCTGAGAGTAAGGCCAAAGAGCTGTGCTAAATAGCAGCTTAGTGTTGCTGGAAGCTGAGGGCTAAAAGCCTCAACTTACCTTTATCACTGACGTGGGCGTTGGATTTAAGAGTAAAGGGGAGAGATTTCCACCCACTCAATCAACGTCTTATATTTTGTGTGTAACAATCGTCGCTAAAAAAAATATTACTAACTTTATAAAGTCCTTGTATTTTTTGTTTACACTGAACTATTTTTTTGTAACAAAAGTCTTCCTCCTCTACAGCAACTCTTGCAAAAGCCTTTCGTCACTGATGAATATTAATAAGCGTCTTTTCGTAATAATTTTTTTTACACAATTTTTTAAAATAAATCTTAAGCTTTAGATCTACTACTAATAATAGATGTTTGCGTTCGGTTTAATAAGTAAATGGTGCGACAATTTTGACACCGATCTTTGTCACTAGTGTGGTAGGTCTAGCCCCGTGGTGATTCACTCGTGGCTAACGGGGACTTAAGACTCGGGATGTCGCCCCTGGCTAAAATGGGACAGGTACACGATACGCTTGAGTGAACAGATCAGATTTCGGTCTCGGGTAAGCTTCCACCTTAACACTATACATGTCTCAACAGCTTAAACGGGCCTTATGACGAAAGAAAAAAGTGAAAATTTAGGTGAATGACTTCAGTACTTCAACGTGGGTGAAATGAACAATGCAATGATCGTGTTATATGGCTATCTGATGGGAAATTATCTGTAGCTCATTTAACGGTATGACGTCACAGTTATAGAAGACAGAGATAATTTTGTTAGAAATAATCGCATAAAAATGACTTTCGTTACATATAAAACTATATGTAGTGTTGGAAAGCTATCAATTACATGGTTAATGGAATCAATGCTTAACATTTTTTTAAAAAAATATATTGTTTTAAAACTAGGGCTGGTTCTGATTACAAAATTTTTGTTCGATTGATATTGGAAAAATAATCGATTAATTTCTTAATTGTATTTTTGTAACGCAAATATAGATCACGTGAAATCGCGATTCATTATTTCAAGAAATCGGTTAGGTTGCGGTAATTCCATGGCCCCCAAGTTTGTGACGTAACACAGCAAGTTCGTTGTGCTATGCAAGAAATAAGGGAGAAAAACCATTTTGTTTCCGTGTGCACTTCCAAATAAATAATTATAATACGAGGGAAAAGTATGTAAGAAACAACAAATATAAATTCCTAATAAATTTGGAAAAAAATTGAAATATTTTCTAAAATCTAAAGCAATTTTTAATCGATAAAATTAATTTCTATCAATTAAAAATTTTAAGGAAAATTTGATTAATTGCTGTTAATTTCCGCAGCCGTATTTAAAAAAGATTTTTTTTTAAAAACTTATGACATTGCATTCGTAACGTATCAAATGTCTTTCATATTACAATTTAAATTTAAAAAAAAAAAATAAGAAGAAATTTAAAATTAATTTTTTAAAGAAAGAATTTACAACAGAGAGAAAAATGACATTGAAGGGGAGATAAGCGAAATAATTTATTGACAAAAACTTTTATCATAAAATAAAAATTTATAAATATTAAAAATAACCAGTCGTTAATTATGACCCATGAATCCTAATTTTAAATTGATTACTTCTTTTATCTTTGACTAAAATGTTTACTTATAGAAACCATAAAAAAATCACTTTCCTTCTTAATTAAGACGTTTGCTTGCATTGTGTACGTCGATATGTAGATGACATATAATATATTTCTTGGAAAATAATCCATCAAGACAAAAATACAGTTAGTGATCAACGAAAAGAAACTATTTAATCATGTATTCAAGCCTCTTGCTAATCTTTCTGTCTGTACCTAGCTCAAGCCTTAATTCACATCCAATGGAGGCGCTATTCAACGACTCTAGCCAGCTAGGCCACCTGGTTGGCAACTCCACAACACCAAGCGACATGTCACCCGGCCACATGTTGGGGCTCGCAGTCAACTTCGCCAGCACGAGTCCGTGGACAGGGAATGGGACAGGGGTCAAGAAGCCTTACGACGAGCTGATGCCACGTCACTACACTGACCAGCTGTACCTGCTGGTGTTTGGCATCATGATACTCTGTGAGTGACCGCTTCTTATTTTTGTCGGGTGGGCACGTGACCGGTGGTGAAAGTGGTTTAGATGTAGACTTTATTTAAATCACGGATAAACTTGGTTCTTTTTTTTTTTTTAATTAATTTTTTTATAGTCTTCTGAGAAATAAACATTAAAAAGTTGAATAACTTTTTGGAAAGTTGAGTGAAAAATGTTGTTGTTTTTTTATTGTTTAATGCGCGTCGATCTTCATCACTTTTGTATTTAATAACGAACATTGTGAGCTTCTCATACAATGAGTCGAAGTCTTCTGATGTTATATACCTGATTGTAATCATGATCCATAGAGCATTATGTTAAGTTGGTGACTAAATGTTACTGATTATGTTGTATGGCATAGTATTCAGTAATGTTAACATGGCTAAGTAATTAATGTTTTTGTGTGCACAATAGTGAACACAAGCCAGTAGTACATGAACGGTTAGAGTGTGAATATCTCTTCACCTCTGTCTTTAAGAATGTAACTGGTCTATGTAAGACAAGAAAGACAATCTCAAACAAAGCTAAGATAAGATTTCATTGTTTTTACACAGTTATGGACCTTGGCTTTGGTCTCATTGAAGCTGGAAGTGTGAGGACAAAGAACACAACACACATCTTAATCAAGAACATACTGGACTCTTGTAAGTGATACATTTCGTACCAGTGTCAGTAGTCAAACGCCAGTCTAGCTATTTGCATGTCCAGCTCAGTACTGACATAAACTGCATGTCTCCCTAAGTCTAAATTACCTGCTTGTCTACCAATATAAACTTCACTGCGCACATAACTAACTAACATGATGTCTATTATGAACCTATAAATCTAATATAGATGAACATGTCCTTAAATAACAATTCTCACATCCTTTACCTTGCTGTTCCGTAGCAATATAAAATGTATTGCCAATAACAACAAACTTTTTGTTATTTTGTTATTGCTGTAGCAATATATCGTCAGTTAACGTTATAAAAGCACAAATTAAATTATAGGGAAGCGAGAATAAACATTACCTCAAAGTGCAATTTTTATTAAGCAATGGAAACACAATAAAATATGGAACATCTGAGACTATCACTGCGCATGCCTTTTCCAGTCTACCATGATGCTAAATATACGTCATTCAATCCCTTTGTTGGTTTTATGCTTTAACTAGTCATAATATTCAACTATTTTCTTAAACGAATTTTTGTTTGTTTGCTCCAACAGTGGCTGCCGGTATTGCCTACTGGCTCTTTGGTTTCGCTCTCGCCTTCGGCAAGGGCAACGAGTTCCTCGGCTGGACAAACTGGGCGATGTCCGGCCTGGACGACAACAAGATTGCCTTCGCCTTCTACCAGGCGATGTTCGCGTCCACCGCCACCACCATAGTGGCCGGAGCCGTTTCTGAGAGATGCGAGTTCATCGCGTATCTCATCTACAGCTTCATACTAACTGGTTAGTACGGACAGATCGCTGGGAAAATATCTTGACTGAAATAATGGAACGAGGGACATATTAATTCACAATAGGACACTCAGTTATGGAATTATTGACTATGCATAAGAAAAACAAAATCAACCCTTTCTTTTCTATTTTTTCTGGATGGGGATTGGGGAGAGGGGTGGTGCTGGGCGATGGTATCAGCTGAGCTCTACACACATAGCAGAGAAAATTAAACATTACATTATAATTAGTGTTCTGGTGAATTTAGACATATAAGGTTATGATGTTTATCAACAGAATTTGCACGACAAAAAATAAATTGGGAGGTTTTTACAGTTGCTTTTTTCTAATGGGAAATTTAGTATGAAACAAAATGTTTGAAAAATGTTTGCCATTATGAAAAGGCCAACTTCTTTTTTTTTCTGTTAATTTCTGTTAGATAAATAATGAATGTTTGAAATTTTATCTAACTCCAGGTCTGATCTACCCAGTTGTCACACACTGGGGGTGGGACTATGCTGGCTGGTTGTACAAAGGTTCGATGTATGAATTTGATGGACACTTGGTCAAAGTTGGATATGAGGTGACGTGCTCAGCATAATTTTACGGCAGTGTCTCTATTTATAGAAATCAGTGGCAATATGCATTTTTAACGATGCAGACAATAGACTATGTAAAAGCCCATGCCATTCACTGTCTGTCTCAGTAACGCTGAGGGACATAGTACAACAGTTCATAGCAGTTTTAAAAAGCTCGTTGTGTTTCTCACCGTCAAATATTATACGACGTCATTCTTCAGGGTTATATTTTAATTTTGGAAAAGGAAACAGTGTAAAAAGGGGATTTGAGCATTTACAATTATAAAATACTTTGTGTAATTTCAGGAAATTTTATATTTCGTATTTCTCAAACAAGGATAAGTTACTTGGGCTTTTGAAAAAAGTGGGCGCCTTCGGCGCCCTTTAACCCCTAGTACAAAATACATGGCCCTTATAAACAATACAGAATTTATTCAACTTATAAACAATCAGTGGCGTCACTAGGGGGTGCGGTGGGGGCGGGTCGCCGCGGGTGACACCAAAATGTAAAATTCTATATACTCCCGTTATTTGTCACTGTAAAACTCGGGGAAGTCCTTTGGTTTAAGTCATGAGGGGGTGACACTACGAGCTACCGCCCCGGTTGACACCAACCCGAGTGACGCCTCTGTAAACAATACTGGAATTTAAACATTTTAAATACGTCTTTGTGGTAAAATTATTTTTTTAAAACTTTGAGTGTTATTATTTAAAATAAATTCGAAAATTAAACTTTTTCTTAGCATTCCGTACTATCACAAACGTTAAATTGTATAGAAATGCGTTTCTAGAGGTTTTATACGTGGAGCTTAAAAGTGTGCTTGTTGTAGGGAGTCGTTAAAATTTAGTTGAAGATTATCACTTTGTTTTCCTTCTATCAAACACACATAAATTCAACTATTCTCTATTTGAAGAAAGAAAATTATTTATTCAATGAATTTTTAAAAAAAAAAGGTTTTATATATTTATTAGGGACGATAAAGATTAATTACAAATCCTTCAAAACAATTTTTAATACCATTATTTTATATAATTCTTTAAAATCTTTAATACAGGTCCATAGTTAATTGTATTTCGCATATTTACTTTCGCCCCACAGGACTTTGGTGGAAGTGGACTAGTCCATTTGGTGGGAGGTACTGCTGCCTTCGTGGCTACTTGCTTCCTTGGTCCTCGTATCGGCAGATTTAATAAAGAGACAGGAAAAGTGAACTACTTCAAAGGGCATTCAGTCGCTGTGAGTAAACTATGGTCGAGGCCGTTGAAATGTCTGGCTTTAGTAACCTTGGCTCGTTGTTTAACGTTAAGCAACAACTAATGTAAGAATGGATCGGTAAAATGCTGCAATGTTATAAAGTGAATTAAAAAAATAAAAATAATTTCTTTACTTTTTCTAGCTACAAACCATCGGTATATTTGTCCTCCTGTTCGGCTTCATGGCGCTGAATGCTGCAGCCCAACACCACATCAGTCACCCAGGGGACGCCGCCACTGTCAGCCTCGCTGTCTTCAATACCTTGGTGGCCGCCTCTGTTGGTGGGTTCACATCTCTTATTACGCATAGGTAAGTAGTAGCCATTGTAGTCAGTGAAACATGATGTTATGATTTGATTTGATAACATTAATTAAATATCTGTCTGTTTAAAGTTTTGTGGACGTGTATACTTCGTGGTATGATTCATTGGTGTCGCTACTTAACTGTACGACCAGAGGATAGCTCGTGTGTGTAAAGGTATTCATGATAGATATAGGTATTTACTGGTTTAAATGTGCCTCTTCATGCTATGTACAAGTCTCAGTTTAATGCGTGTAATATATATATATATATATATATATATATATATATATATATATATATTTATATATATCAGAATTTATGCTTGTCTTACATCAATGAAGTCCTACACTTAATTTAATGTAAGCTTATGCTACGTGATTGCAGTCTCCCCTCCTCTTTGACTAATATATCTTATAGCAGTGATGGAGAACATATGGCACGCGTGCCACAGTCGGCACGCAGAGCCTCATCAGCTGGCACACTTCTAAAATATTACTTCTTTAATCAAACCAACTAACTCTTACGCACAATTCGGGTTTCATTGGAATTTTGGCACTTTGCTATATAAATAAGTGCGTTTTGGTAGAATTTC
The DNA here is from genome assembly GCA_002072015.1 of Radix auricularia. Lineage (NCBI taxonomy): Eukaryota > Metazoa > Mollusca > Gastropoda > Lymnaeidae > Radix > Radix auricularia. The sequence continues at coordinate 41,629 of MUZC01001051.1, forward strand.
GGCCACGCGACTCCAAAAAGGATTCGCTATAACTCTCCTATAGAATAGAATTTTAATAATTGTTGATACCTGTAGGACGAACCAGGCATTAATTTATGTGATACATTCACAGGATTGGTTTATTCGGAAATACCTGGAACATTCACGGAGTGATCAACGGAGCTTTTGTTTCTATGGTAAGTTCTACTTCTTGTATGAGACCTGTACTGGGATACACCAAACATACTGTATAATGCTATTTTTATTTCATTTTTTAATTGTTTTTTTTTTTTGGCCCGTCTTACACCCAAGAATTTCTACTCTTAAATGTAAGATTTCGCTAATTGATTGCAGATTCCCAACCTCTTTACTATCATTCAAATTCCCAACAGGTCGCCATTTGTGGGGGATGTAACTCAATGAGAATTTGGGGTGCAGCTGTTGTTGGATTAGTTGCCCCTTTCTACATGAAAGTAATAGAGCTGTTATTGATAAAGTTGCAAATAGATGACCCAGTTAATGCAGTTGGAAGTAAGTGTTTTGCTCTTGTTTTTTTTTTTAATTTAAGCTTTAGAGTTTATTAATTTTACTCACTTTTTTTTATTAAACATATTTTCATTTTTTTGGCCAAGTTCCAAATTAAATAACTTCAATCTCTCCCCCCCCCCTCTCCAATGATTTCATGAGTTCATTCAATCTATTTTAAGATAGATATTAAAATAGGTACTTTGCAAAAAATGGTCAACTCATGTTAAGATCCTGTGGTAGGCCATACCAGCCACCCCACTTTAATTTAGTTTCCACCCCAACCTTTATTTTAATATCATAAATCCTTACAAGGACAGAAAAGATTTTAAAAATTATTTATAACATTTGTTGTGTTATTTTTCAAATTAGTAACTACTTATTTTATTATTTTCTGAACAATTCAATATAACTATTGCACTGTTGAATCAATGTTCAGTAAATTTTAAAATAAACAGAACAAAAGTTTTAAAATGATACGATTATTTTTTCACATGCTTTTACGATTATTTTTTTAAAATTTGAATTTAACCGTCAGTTGTTACTTCAGAGATTCACATTTTCTGATCAGACACAAGCCTTTAAATTGTCTTCTGTGATTTTCAGTTCACTTTGGAGGGGGCTCCTGGGGTGCTGTCAGCGTGGCCTTCCTGAAATACGACACAGGAATCTTACTGTCCTGGAACAAACGATCGTTTTTGGTGAGTGGCGCCACAAATAACTTATACGGAATCACCAGATCTCACATCCCTTTTTTCTGTTCCTCTTGATAATAAATATATATTTCACTATAAGATTTGGATATTGATTAGCATATGTAAGAGATCTGTAATTAAATTAAACTTAAATGATAACCCAAATAATGATGTGACAAATTTAAAATGTTTCCAAGAGGGAAAAAAATGTAGATAATAAAAAAAACGACTAACATGAACACAAAAATAATTATAAAGATTAATAAAATTAATATAATAACTAAGAATATCTTACTGTAGAGAAAAATACATATCAGTAAACAAGAGAAAAGACAAAGTAAATCATTTTGTACAATTGTCTTCAAAATCTGTGAGAAAGTGTTAGGGAGTACAATGTAAAAACCAAACAGAAAAAGAATTGAGAGAATCATGTTTATAAAAGATTGTCTGAATCATGTTTATAAAAGATTGTCTGAATCATGTTTATAAAAGATTGTGTGAATCATGTTTATAAAAGATTGTGTGAATCATGTTTATAAAAGATTGTTTGAATCATGTTTATGAAAGATTGTGTATAGCAAGCGTCCGGAAACCATGGCTCGCGAGCCAGATGTTGCTCTATTGACAGCGGTATCTAACCTTCAGACACATGTTTGATTATTTATGTTAATTAAGACAACCTTTATTCAGTCTCCTTGATCTAGATATTTATTGCATATAAGAAACAGCATCACAAAGATTTTTAAAAGAATTCAGAGACATAATTATTAACATATATTATTAATATAAGATATAATTATACTTTTAGTGTTGAAATTACTCAAAATGCACATATTTACTTTTTAGTTTTAAACATAATGTATGCCTCTCTAAGAATTACTTTTCCGAATATATGGTGTTAATGGTTTTCTTATTAAAAAAAATTTCCCAACTCATATTTGACAGATGCGCTGAGGTGTCATATTTATATATCCTTCTTGCTCATGTAGATGCTGGGCTGGCAACTAGCTGGTGTTGGCGCTGTCATTGCTTGGACAGGTGTGTTGTCAGTGGCGCTGTATGGAACACTCAAGCTGGTCGGCATCTTCAGAGTGTCTGAGGAGGTCGAGAAGAAAGGTTGGTGCTACAGCTGAGCTAGGAACAGTTGATGTCTTCATTACTTATTGATTAATTTAATACTTAAACGAAATGGTTAATACAGCTGGGATGATTTGAAAAGATGACACAAGGTAATCAGAATGGGAAACATTTTGACACCTTGAAAAATATTTTAAATAAGTATTTCTCAACTCAAGAAATTGTATGACATAACCTTCTCAAGAATAATAAATGTTAATGTTACTGAAATGTATCTAAATATTTTTGAGATATTTGGATATTATGAAATATTTAAAACATTTTGACCTTCCTCTGCGGAAACAATTAAGGGAATATTTAGAAGAAATAAGAGCACGATGAACTGTGTTTCTACTAGTTTTATAGCACAAATGATCGTTTCTTATCTTTTATTCCAATTGTATCACTCAGGTCTTGACATCTCAAGACATCATCAACAAGCCTACCCCCATGAGGCTTATGGCTATGGGCATCTTCACATTGTTACTATGGGAGAGAGTGGGAAACTTTCCTCTATTGAGCAAGGTGAGTAATGTAATTTTGTAGAAATATATTATTTTTTTTAAAAATTTGTTTAGTTTCTCTTTAAATGTGAGAAATTAGTCTTAATTAACTGTATGCTTAACTTTAAAAATAATACAAAATTTGAATCAGAGAAATGCTGAAATAAATTTTAAAATGTTAATCAAGGGGTAATGGGATTACCTTACTTTTCATGTTTTAATTCTTGCAAAATTATCAAATACTTTAAAATAATATTTTTTTAAAATTTCAGATTTTCAAAAAAGTACATTTTAAAATCAGGGAACAATAAAAACAATGGGTTTTAATTTGATTTTTTATATTTGAAAGAAAGTGGCGGTAAATGCTATAATATTTTGTTTGAAATCATAACTTTGATAACTTCAGTAGTCTTGAAAATGTCTACTAATCCATTAAACACTCAACACTGTCTCTCTAGGGTACGTCAACAAAGTATTTGTCACCTATGAAGGACACGAACTCCATGACGCAGAGTCTAGGAGCATCCGCACAATCCACTCGGTACCATCCATTGTGGAGATGGAGTCCCTGGATGCCGAGGTCAGTGACGTCAAACCAGGTCACAAGGTCAAGGCTCTGCCACCATTGCAATGGAAGGAGAGACGTAACTACAAGAGCAAAGAGAGGAACCACCACAGTGAACTTATTCAGCTGAACCCTATAGGAGGGGAAAAAACAGTTCCTGTGTAATGTCTTGATCATGGGTGAAGAAAAAAAAATGTAATAACTTAAAACCTTTAAAATTCTGTGACTGCTATTTTTCAGTTTCATTGTTACAACCCTAAATGATTAGTCCTGTAAATATTTTTTTTTTCATTTTACTCAAACGCAGCTTTCATAACGTAATCTGCTCTGTTTGCCCTGAGAATTGTTTCCACAATCCTGTGTCTTTTAAAATCTCTTTCAGAGAGCAATTTCACCATCAGTATTATTGGGAGCCTTCTTTTTATTGGTGTATAGATCTATATATTTATTTATTTTTTAAAATTATTTTTATTTTTTAAAATTGTTTTAAATATTTTTTTTTTTATTTGACACTGCTGGGTTTTGAATTTTTTTTTTTTTTAAATATAATTTAAAAATATGTATAAACAAGAAATTATTTTTAAAAATCATATTATATAACTTTATATTAACTTTTAATAAATACTGTCTAATGTTTGGTTGGCCTCTCTTTTAGATGAATGGTGAATAAAGTGGTGTGAATGTCGGATCAAATATGATGTGTGTCCAATTGTTATGAATGTTTTGGCTAAAATTTATTTGAATTTCGCCAATGAAGAGTGAATTATTATTTTGTCTAATTTATTGGCGATGTTGAGGCCTCCGTTATAAATTAAAATGAATGTTAATGCTCAGTTGTCTCTTATAAATGAATGCTACTCTTCTATGAGTGTTGACCATTTCTCATTTGTAGTTTTAATTTATTGACTCATGCGTCAAAGTGATCAGAGAAGGATGCATAATTCAATTATTTTAGTCATAAAAATTGTCATGGGAAAATTTTTCATTCTAATTTCGAAAATATAATAAAGTTATATAGACATACTCAAAATACATGTTGCCTGAATGAGCAAATTAGAGGAAGCCATAACTGTGTAGCATAAATTATTGTATTTATTTCCCCTTGAATGTTCAAATAATTATTCTTTGAAATAAATGTTATAAATGCAATTGTTTTCTATAATGAAACATATAATTTAAAAAACAATATTTTAAATATAAAATGCTGCATTTGTTATATTTGGTCTTTAAAAAATGATTAGATAAATATTGATATTAAAACAATTCAAGTAACATTTATCACTTTAAATATTAAATTTAATGATTTAGCTATCATTATCTTTACAAAATATGTTTTATCTGGCAGTAGAATGGGGTAGCTAATGAAAAATTTCAAGTTCCTGATAATGTTGGAAATTTAAAATGTTTAAATTATTTATTGTTAGAAATTAGAATTCATTGACATTAAATTGAGCTACTTATATTTAAATATATCTTCTAAAAAAATATATATATTTTTTTATTAAATACTTAAGTTATGGGCATTTATGAAATTTTCAGTTTAATTTAATGACGTCATAATCTTATTGTCAGCTTTAATCAAAATTATCTATCAATTATTCGGTTATTTTTCAAAAGTTAACGATTAAATTTAAACTAATCAATAAGAGTCCTAATATATATATAAATATAAGTCAAGTATTTGCAAGATAAGACTTTCGTATTTCTAGATACTACTAGATCTATATGTGTTACAGTAATTGGCTGGCGTCCAAACGCCTCCATTTAAAAGGTGAACTATGATATAATGGTAAGGCGATGCTCAGATCACTTTCGGTTGAACTATGATTGGTCCACTATTCGTCCACTATTCGTCCACTATTGGTCCACTATTCGTCCACTATTCGTCAACTATTGGTCCACCATTGGTCGACTAGTATTGATCCACCACTTGCAGCGTCAAGTTTTCTTTTATAGTGCTTACCCTTGGAGCAGTCAGAGGCAAAGCTCTTGATGTCTTATTTTCTATTCGATAACTTATTTTAAAACATATTATGTTAGCATAGTTTATTAAGTGCTATTGATCTGTCGTGTTTTGGTTTTGTTAAGGTTATAAAATAATTTGCCTTAATAACGGCTGTTAGTTCTTCAACATACACATACACAAACACACATAAACTATATACCATCTCTAAAATACCAAATAATATCTTGACAATTTATTTGAGCTCAACTCAAATAGCAGGCTGCTTTGTTATTTAACGTGATACTTAAGTATTATTAGAAACGCGATCGCATGGTCTAAAGGTCATATTTACAACTAATTTGATTTTAAAAACCACCTACGTTGTCGCCGTCGGAGTCAAATTACCATAAACGAGACGGAGTGAAAATGTAAATACTGGTTTCATAGTTATGAGTTTATTACCCAATAAAATATAATAAATTTCAACATTAAAAGAAGGCATCAAATTCTAAAAAAATTTCTTTGAAGGAAATTTGTTATTTAAATTGCATCATATATTAATAAAATGCTATGTAAACATTTTGCGGGCCGCGGAGGTCTAAGTGGTAGCGCGCAGGACGGCCGAACCGTTGCAAGAACTCGAGTCAAGGGTCAATGAAACTTGTGAACGCTACTTCACTTGCCCCATTCGCAGTCAGGGTATGAAAAGGCATATTTTTTTATTTATTTATGTAAACATTTAAGAGTTTATTACACATTTCTTTTTTTTTTTAATCCTTTATTTTATTTAACTCGTGGTGTCTGCTTGAAGGCTAAAAATCTTTGGGTCGACTTTTAACAAAATTCCCCTATGCTGACTAATTGAAATGTTGCTGGTAGACTCGTGCCGATAATAAAAATGATGTATGCCTATCAAATTTTTAGATGGATCATTTGTACTGTAATAAAATTAATGAGTTTTTAGATTATCTCTATTTATTTCTATGTAGCATGTTAACTTTTGTGCAAGAGTGTCGCGGTGCGTAATATATTGAACAACTTTTTTAGCGCATTTTCGAGAAGTCGAATGCGCTATTGCACCCGTTTTGTCCGTCTGTCCGTCCGTCTGTCATCACCCTAGATCTCAGCAACCATAAGTCCTAGACCCATGATGTATATATGTTTTTTGTATGTCCTGACCTGCCATTTGTGCATCAACACTCAGTTACTCGATCCATTAAAAAACCCCGTTAAAACTACCAAAAAACATTGCGAATCGAGAGATAACACTGGCGCAGGCAACGGCCGCCATTGCCGGAAGTCTAATACATCGTTTTTCAAGCATTGAAGAATTAAAGTTATTGGTTAGTGGTGCGAAAGCGTGCAAAAGAATTAGTTTTTTTTTGTTGACGTCATTAGCATATGTGTAAAAGTTTAGAGAGTTTTACGTCATCAATTGTGGTGACTTCAATCAAGATCTTAGTGGCCCAGGGGCAGAAATTGAAAACTTTTTCGAAACAAGCTTCAACATTCAACTACTTTCAACAAGATTGGCAACCACGATCTATCAAACAACAATTGATGGAGTATTTGGGCGATTAGCTTATTACAATTTAGAATGTTTCATTTATGAGTCCTATTTCAGTGACCACAAACCACTTGTAGTTAGATTAAAGAGAAAATTAAAAATTTTAAAATGTCAAGAAATGACTTTTAAATAAATTTTTTTTTGGTATATTCATTACACAAGAAAATTCATAAAAATATGTCTAAAATCTAAACACAATTACTGATAACTACATAATGCTGATATCTAACATAAGTACTGATACATAATACGAAAATGCGCTAACACGTCCTGAGTCCAAAAAGGGACCAGGCTTAACATGATTTTTATACTTCCCTGGGCACTGCGTATTATATTGACGATACTTTAAAAAAATACATTTCCGATGTGTAAATGTAAATTCTATTAATCGCTAATCTGTCTCGCGGTGCGCACTATTTTGAACATGTTTTTGTAACCCTTTTCCCCATGATCAAATCGTGCTGAGATTTAGCAGGCAGACTGTAGAAGTATTTTTTAGCGCATTTTCGAGAAGTCGAATGCGCTATTGCACCCGTTTTGTCCGTCCGTCCGTCATCACCCTTGATCTCAGCATCCATAAGTCCTAGACCCATGAGGTATATATGTTTTTTGTATGTCCTGACCTGCCATTTGTGCATCAAAACTCAGTTACTCGATCCGTTAAAAAACCCCGTTAAAACTACCAAAAAACTTTGCGAATCGAGAGGTAACACTGGCGCAGGGAACGGCCGCCATTGCCGGAAGTCGAATACATCATTTTTCAAGCATTCAAGAGTGGTGCGAAGGCGTGCAAAAGAATTAGTTTTTTTGTTTTTTTGTTGTTGACGTCATTAGAATATGTGTAAAAGTTTAGAGAGTTTTACATCATCATTTGTGGTGACTTGTAGTTAGATAAAGAGAAAATAAAATTTTTTAAAATGTAAAGAAATGACTTTTAAATTTTAAAAAAGTCAGGTATATTCATTACACAAGAAAATTCATAAAAATTCTGTAGTGTCTTCCGGGTCTGGGGGCGCATTGCTGTCGTGAAAGTTTATTCGATGACAACGTATTGATGTACATTCCGTTATGGTATTATGGTAGCACCTGGGGCTGGTGGTAACATTGCTGGTATTATAGCAGCATCTGGTGCTGGTGGTAACCTTGCTGGTATAATGGCAGCACCTGGTCTGGTGGTAACCTTGCTGGTATTATGGCAGCACCTGGTGCTGTGGTAACATTGCTGGTATTATAGCAGCACCTGGTGCTGGTGGTAACCTTGCTGGTATTAGGGCAGCACCTGGTCTGGTGGTAACCTTGCTGCGACTGTGCCGAAAAAATCTTTGGATCGATTTTTAACCCATTTTCTCTTCAGCTAACTAGCTGAAATTTTGCAGGCAGACACATGCCAATGATAAAAAGGATGTGTCAAAATTTGATATCGATCGAATGGACAGTAATTGAATTATTGAATTTTAAAATTAGTTTATTTATCTCTTTATATCATGTTAATTTTTTAGATGGAGTGTTGTGGTGTGTAATATGTTCAACAACCTTTATGTCGCGCAATAAGGTGCGCATTACATTGACATTGCTTTTTTAAAATATATTTACGATCGGTGCGCATTATATTAAACACGTTTTACGAGAAATTAGAATTTTGTATTTCGGATTGTTTTGCCCTGCGTGTTAAAATGAAAATCCTTATAGTTATGTCTCGTATATAAAGAATTATAGTGAAAACATTGTTTTAACGTTTTTTTTTATAAAGTTTACTTTCTATTTGTTGTTCCCCCTTGTGCAAGTGTCATTTCGTTCAGTATCACCCCCTGTATTTATAGGGGAAAGTCTGAGGTGTCATGTATCCACCCAAGGATCACACATTTTGTCACGTCATTGGTGTTAATACTATTTATTAGATGTTCAAAGAAACTCTAGTAAGACTGCGACCGAAATTTGTCAAAGTAAGATTTTGTCAATTTTGCTTCTACTGACATTCAACTTACTAGCTAGTTATTTCGAATGTGTAAATTGCTTATTAATCATTTAGCGATTTGAATGAAAGGTATGTGTATTATACTTCATATTTGTTTAAGTTATCATGAAGAAATAAATTATTTAAAATACTTGAAAAAAATAATCGGAAATAGCTACATCAAAATTACATTAAAATGTAGCATCGGCACACGTTTTTCCCACCCTTTAGAAAGTTAATTAAAAATATGGTTCGTATGTAGTATTTTTTTTAAATATCATTTTTCCTTGCATGCCGCACATTTTATATGAGCGTATTACTAAGTGATATTTTTAATGATGATATTTTCTCATCAACCCTGACTCACTTTTTTAATTGCCATGATTTAAGGATTATTGATACACTTAGGAATAACTATTCAAAAGACTTTGCAAGTTAAAATAATTTTAATGCCTTTACTTTATTTAAAAATCGCGATTTTCAAAAGTTTTGTATGTGTAGTATCATTTGCAATCAGACATTATCCCATTCCAACGTAACTGGCAACTTAAATAGGATATTCCCCTTATCGAGAACGTGATATTTAAATATGTGTAACTTACTAAGAAGTCCTTCATTTCTGTGTAGTGAAAAACTTGAAAGCGAGGCTCCACAAGCTTGGTAATTCAATCAACAAGACAAACTCAACATGTTGCTCATATTTTTTAAAAAAATAATTCAAAAGACCAAAGATAACAAACTGAACAACACTCTGTTTATGATCTATTTGTAGTTTTTTCTCTTTTTTTAATTAAGTTTATCAGCAATGGAAGACACAATTAAAAATCGTATCCTCAAAACCATATAGTTGTATATAGAACTGCTTTTGTGAAATGAAGCGATTTATTGCAAGTAATGTATAATTAAAAACTGTTTGCTTAAGCTTTAATAGTGATATTTGTAACGATATTTATGGATTTCCCAAACGTGAAGTCAACCTATTTTTATGAACCAATGAGCTAGCGGAATATTCATCGGCCTTGTTCGGCTCCGGCATTTTCCGTAGACTTGTCAAAACCTATGTAATCTGCTCCAGGCGTGCGCCCAAAACGCATGTAGTGCCTTCTCTTCTCCTGCCTCTTGCCGTACCTGGGAAACGAACTTCTGTTCGGCCCGCGGTCGTAACGCTGGAACTGGTCATCAACATTATCCGGTGTCAGTTTGCTTTCGTCTTCGATGACGTAGTTTTCCAAGTTGTTTCGACCGAATCTAAGAAAGAGAAAAACCAGGGGTTGGCTGTATGAGCGTTGGTAATGAAAATAGCGAGCAACGTTTAAAGTAAAGGTGGCTGAATAGAAGTAGCTAAGGACTCCATGCCATCCTCTATAGTAAAAGGCAATTTTCTGTCCGGTCATCTATAGTGATTGGTCCCTCAAACTGCTACAGACAATCAATCAGAAAAACTAAATCTCATTTAAATATTGAACACGTTTACGCGGGCGGTCGAAGTGAATTATTTTTTATGCAATATTGTTTTCAAGACTTTATTTTGCGCGGAACGCGTTGCGATTTATTCTTTTTTACGGATTATTTATTATAACTAAAATGAATAGTATTTTTGACGTGATGCACATGTATGACCGGTCGAGACGGCTGTTGGACGTGAGCTACAACATGCCACCGAAATGACAACGGACTTTGTTGCTCATAATGACATACATTTAAAGGCATAGAGACAAAAATATCTTGGAGAGATAGAAAAGTAAAATGACATTATGTCTTTATGTGATAATGTAGAGAAATATCATTGTTTAAAGTACTAGGGACATGTGTAAAAATATGAATGAGCTTTTAAATAAAGGGGTCATCCTATCTTTTCCCCAATCAGTACCTCATTTACTTCAGGAGTCATTAAATCATTTCCCAAAATTAAAGCACCTCATGTACTTAATAATCAATAGTCTACTGTGTGTCATGTTTTATCATTACCTCATATACATGAGAAGTAATAGTCTACTGTCTGTTACCTCTTTACATTACCTCATGTAGATGAGAAGCAATAGTCTACTGTCTGTCATGTCTTAACATTACCTCATGTACATGAGAAGCAATAGTCTACTGTCTGTCACCTCATTACATTACCTCATGTACATGAGAAGCAATAGTCTACTGTCTGTCATGTCTTAACATTACCTCATGTACATGAGAAGCAATAGTCTACTGTCACCTCATTATATTACCTCATGTACATGAGAAGCAATAGTCTACTGTCTGTTACCTCTTTACATTACCTCATGTACAGGAGAAGCAATAGTCTACTGTCTGTTACCTCTTTACATTACCTCATGTACATGAGAAGCAATAGTCTAATGTCTGTCACCTCTTTACATTACCTAATGTACATGAGAAGTAATAGTCTACTGTCTGTTACCTCTTTACATTACCTAATGTACATGAGAAGTAATAGTCTACTGTCTGTTACCTCTTTACATTACCTCATGTACATGAGAAGCAATAGTCTACTGTCACCTCATTACATTACCTCATATACGGTTTATTTCGAATCTCCCTCGTCTCAAATTCCTCAGAACTTTTGACCTCATTGACCTTTCCCTTGGCCTCTGGGGCAGACGCCTCTCTCTGAGTTCTTGACTTCACTAAGTCGTCTGTTGATCTCTTGCGTCGGTTGTTCTTTTCATCTTCTGAAACTCTAATGTGAAGGTGAAAAAAATATATAAATTTAGATCAAATTTAGAAAAAAAAAAAAAAAAAAAAAAAAAAAAGTTAAATGTTTTGGAAATATAACTATAAATTTTAATCAGTTATACAATGGCTAAAAAAACAACAACAAACAATCATCGAAATAGCTTTTGATTGAGGACTCTGAAAAATGAAATGTCAATGTTTGTATTGACTAACCAAAAAGAAATGCCAGGAGAGCGCATTATATCAAACAGATTGATAGCTATCAACAATATTTTAATTTTTTAAAATATTATTTTAATCTCTGCTTTTGTTAGACATCTATATCTTTGATTATTAGCTAAGTTTAATAATGGTTATTAGTTATCTAGTATTCAGTTGTAATCATGTTCTTTTTCCGATGTCTTATTTAAAAGTCCTAAGTCTGCAACAAGATTGCCATTACTAATCCAAGTCATTAATACTTTCCTTACACACTATTTGATAAGTAATGTCTCGTGGAACACCCCCAATATAATATAGCCTACATACACATACGTATTCGCAGTTTGCTTTATTTAATTAGTTGTAATCTGTAATCAGTTTCATTGCGAGTTACAGAGAAATAAATGATTTCTTGCAATGACAGAACCTTAATTTTTTTATGTACAAATAATTTTGGTGAATCATTTAAATGATAGGAAATGGTCATTCTTACTCTAATTATTATTCTGTGACTTGGATTTTTGCTATAAAAATATCAATGGCGCTTTGCTATTAGAAAATACTATTTCTTGAACACCATAATAAAACTTATCATACTTTTTTCTTTTAATGTATTTTTTAGAAATATTCCAACAAATGAATTTACATACAACTTTTCAACGGTATGCAGTCCTTTTTTTTATCTCTGTACTTTATAGGTTGTTTTTTTTTTTTTTTTTTTTTTTTTTTTTTTTTTCTAGGGCCAAAAAATATTTTGGGACAAATCTATAAAATTGTCATGGCAGTAATTACCTGGATAAAATATCGTCATCAATATCGTTGCTGTCGTCTGTATCCCCTTGTTTACCAAGCCTGAACAAGGGATCGCTTCGGCCGAACCTTAAAAATGGGTCACTTCTTCCAAACCTGAGGTAAGGGTCACTTCTGCCAAACCGTAGAAATGGATCACTTTTTCCAAACCTTAGAAAGGGATCACTTTTGCCAAACCTTAGAAAGGGATCACTTTTTCCAAACCTTAGAAAGGGATCACTTTTGCCAAATCTCAAGAATGGATCACTTTTGCCAAATCTCAAAAATGGATCGCTCTTTCCAAATCTCAGGAAGGGATCTCCCCTTCCAAACCTCAAGAAAGGGTCGCCTCTACCGAACCTCAAAAAGGGGTCTCCTCTTCCGAACCTCAAAAATGGATCGCTCCGCCCAAATCTGAGGAAAGGATCCCCTCGACCGAATCGAAGAAAGTGATCCCCTTTTCCAAATCTCAAAAAGGGGTCTCCTCGTATTTGCCGCTCTTCAAGATCCCCATCTTCCGCACGGGTCTGGTAGAACTCCTTTTTGTCTAAATCCGCAGAATCTAAAACGAGGGGAAAAAAAAGAAAAAGTGTTTAGGTATTCTCCAAAGCATAATTTTAAAGAAAGAAAACAAATGTCTTCTTTATTGACAATAATAAAAAAAAATATTTAAAAAACAAAAAATTACTTAAATAGTAATAATTGTTATTACTGCTGAGTTTATTATCTAACGACAGAAAATAAGTCAGATTAAAATGTAAGCATTTGGCAAGCATTTTTTTTTCTACAAAAAAATTTAATGACGAAATAATGTATTCCAATATCAATGTATCTTTTTTAAAAAATCTAAATTCTTTCAATAGAAAATTGTTAATCTTCAAGTTCGCAATCAATTTATCATTGAATAGAAAGAATTTATTAAAAACCATGATCCCAATAGAACAATAGATATATCATGTTCATACCAACCCTGCTCTTTTGTGGCTGTGCTTGCGAGCCATTGCTGCAGCTAGTCTTAAACATTCAGCAGCGCCATGAAACAAGCCACAGCAGCCTCGTGGTAGAGCGATGCACACAGCAGCCTCGTCGTAGAGCGATGCACACAGCAGCCTCGTGGTAGAGCGATGCACACAGAAGCCTCGTGGTAGAGCGATGCACACAGCAGACGAGTGCTAAGACATAGAGCTTTGCAAGTGCTTCCCCCTGATAACCTGGTTATGGCGCTTTGCCTTTGCGAAGACGCTTGTATAATCAGCTAGGGTACAATAGATAATTTGAGAGGGGAATGCGGTGGTATTCTGCATTCATCTAGCGAGTGTACAGTAGACCATGGGAGGGGGAGATTTAATTTTTTTTAAAACGATAGAACCTCAGAGAATTATATTTTAGCAGTAATTAATGTTTGATAGAAATCATTTGAAAACAATTAGTTGAAATGGAGTTAAATGTTATATTATCTTTTTATTTAATGTTACATTACATGTTTCGAAATATGGAGATCTATAATTTTAAGAAAATGACTAAAGATTATTTTCAATAATGTTTTTAAAACACGGTAAATTTTTTACAAATATTTCCTATATGTTTCTGTATCTAATGGAAAAATCATATCAATTTTTATTTTCAAAAAAGTTAAATTAAGACAGGTTACTTATAAAGGTTGTTTTTTTATTTTAAATATTATAATATATTTTAGTGCTCCGTCATTTATCTTAGATATACAGGTGCTCCTTCTATGCAGAAGATAATTGCGTCCACAGACCATGAGAGATGATCTGTTGGCAAGTGATGCAGCGGTCACAGGCCACGGCTATAGGGGTTCCACGCATTACCCCAGCCGCCTAACTATTGTCTATTTAGGTACCCATTCGGAGCTGGGTGACTCGGGGACTCCTCAGGCCCCGGGAACAGATCCTCGCCTGAGGCGTGGATTTGAACTCGTGACCATCGATACGACAGTCGAGCGCGCTATTTCTCGACCACCGCGTATTCTCATAAACTAAATTTACCCCAAGCCCTAAGTTAACTACTGGGAAAACAGTTTTGCTAGGTAATAATTTTGGTTTTTCGTTTTCAAATCTAAATATCAACATAGTAAACCAGAACAAAAAGTAATTTTGCTACCTGAATTTATACTTGCAATTCATAAGATATCGTTATTTATCTGTAGAGATAGACCTATGTGACGGTTTGATATAATTTATTTATTTAATTGTTCAAAGATAATAAAAAGCCGTGTCACGCCAAGTCTAAATCAACCACCGTTCACGTAGGTAAAGCAAAACTAATAAAGTAAATCTTAAATAGATTTTTCTTTATAATAATGCGTTTAAAAACAAAACAAAATTTTTGCGAGTCATTACTTATGATAAGTAGATGTAGTGCTTGAGAGAGTTGCTGATTGTGTAAACATCATCGCCAGAAATAATCTTTAAAAAAGAAATTTAAAAAAAATCATAATTAAAATTATGTTAAATAAAATAAATCGATGATGTCACGGGAACTCGTTAGAGTTTTTTGTGACCACTTCTCAGAGACACTTTATACATTTTTTAAATTTTTGAAAGTTTTTGAAGCGGAACACCTTTGAACAATCTATTCAGTAACGTAAGCAAGATAAAGGTGGCTCCAATGCGTTGCAATAAATGTTAAAATAATATTTTATTAAAAAACTTATATATTTCTTATTAAAACCCATTTTCCGATGGAAAGTTTAAAGTTTAGGGGCGTGGGGAGGAATCAGGTGGACTTAGATTTGAGATATATAAGGAGTTGTTTGTGAGTCTCTAGAAAATTCAATGAAAATGACAAAAAAGATATTTAAAAGAAAGCAATTTAGGAATATGATGCTCTATGAATGAGTATTTTATTTTTATAAAATGGCCATTTGTGCCTGGAAGCAATCAAAAACGTTTTTTAAAGTGATTTTTTATACATATAAATATTGAGACATAATCATTTTAGAGAATAAACCAATTCTGTATAAAACTTTATTGATCACATACATAATTTTACGAATAAACAGGCAATATGTAGGTATAAGTCATCTCTCTTTTTTGTGGTTAAAATTCTCCGATGTAACATACTTTTCCTTTCTCTTTGCTTATTATGTATGAGGACAATAACCCTATCTTTAAAGAAAAAAAAAAGAAAATTAAGATCAGTTTGATTCCATACGAAATAAATAAACGACATCTTGATAAAAATTTCGAAATATTCCACTTTTATTAGCCGGTGTCATATTTAGGCTTGGAACTGTTCACAGCAGCTGTCTTCTAACACCTAGCCCCAATTTGTATTACGACTGTTTGACAGCTGCTGCGTGGCTATTGTTTTCTTCTTCAGCCGACCTTGACTCTCGTTTGCCTATACGCAAGAACTCTTTCTTATCGGCGCTGATCGGGTCTTGGCTTTTCCCGATTCTCACGAACCGCTTCTCCTCCGCGCTTTTGCCGAAGCGCATGAATCTCTTCTCTACCTCATCGTCTGAGTCCGCGTCGTCACTCTCGTTGTAGTACAGATCGTCATCGTTCTCCTCTTCACCATCTAAGCTCTTGCCGAACCTCATAAATCTTTTCGCTGTTCCAGGTTCCCTTCCGAACCTCATGAACCTCTTGTCTGTTCCAGGTTCCCGCCCGAAACGCATGAATCTCTTACCGAATCTCATAAACCTTTTATCCTCGTCCTTCATGTCTCTTCCGAAACGCATAAAACTTTTTCCGAACCTCATAAATCTCTTCTCGGCGTCCTCGTCTCCTCTTCCGAACCTCATAAACCTCTTCTCTTCGTCTAAATCTTCTGTACCGGTTTCTCTTTTCGCCATCTCTCTGCTCTCTGATGCGGCGTCTGTGGCTGATCTAGCGGTTCTTCTCATCGCTTCTGATTGGCCGTCCGTCTCTGCGGATCTCCGTTTCCTGTACAACGGTTCGTCTGATTGGAGCACGACGTCTCTGATATAGTCATCGACATCTGGCTGTTCAGAGCGGCCGAATCGTAAAAATCTTTTGTCCTGGTAAGGTTGGTAGCCCCCTCGGCCTATTCGATAGAACTGTCTTCTCAGCCTCAGGAAAGGGTCAGTGGTATCAAGCCCTCGGCCGAATCTCAGAAAGCGCTTAGTAACTGCAACGTGAAAAGAATCAAGAACCACGAGTAAGTAGTGGGTAAGGATGTGTAAAGAAACGAATAAACAAAATGCGACATTAAAATAGTTGTAATAAGGAGAAACAATTTTGTCCTAAGCATAGTTCCAAAACAAAAGAAACTACTACATTCCTTAACATTAATAAAAATAAAAATCGTATTGTTGCATTTTTTTGAAAGAGCAATTTTGATTTCTATCCTTTTTTTTCTTATCCACTGAATATATATTTAAAAAAATATCCTTGTTTATTCAAGATAAAAAATTTTTTAATGAAAATATTTAATTTTAAAAAAATAGAAGTTTTCGAAACGAAAATACAGAATATAGTTTTTATCATTGCAACTGTTTGTGTAGGATAATCTCTTTGAAACAAAGAATCTTATTTTCAATATATACATGTGCATCCTACACTTTAATTCGTTTCAAAACATTCATTAACATGTCTGCTTTAAGGTATTTTTGTAACTATTGATTTTTAAGTAATTAGATTTCAAAATTCATTTTAGTAACAGCTATCGGCGTGCTGCGTATTCGACGCGTTTTTTAAGTATAAACATATCACTTTCTTTTATTTATTTACTATATTCAGACTTATGTAAGCCATTATTAAAAATTCAATTTTACATTAATGGCAGAGATTAGACCCACGTTAGAGAAATGATATGATATTACTGCAATTTGTTGCCGGTGTTGCTTCATTTTAAATCCTTCCCTCGTTTGATTAAACGAACATGCTTCAAGAATTGTTTCCTATAATCCGAAATTGTCCGAATGATAAACGGGCATATGAAAATGTTGAAGCACCTGGGCCAAGTATCTGTCAATCCAATCATCCTAGGAACTTACCGCTATGAGAGACGATCTCGCGTGGGGCATCGACCACGAGTCTACGTCTTCCTACGATTTCCGGTCGAAGTGTTTTAAAAAACCCAAACCCGCGATACTCGATGATTTAACGAACCTATATCAAACAAAGAATACACAAGATGTTAATAAAAAGCCGCCATGTTGCAATATAGCCCGCTTGTCAACGCCCAGAAGCCACGCCCATGCCAGCTGATTTGTTTACGCGTGCTTTTTTTTTTCATATATATTTTTTTGTGCATTTTTTAAAAGAACAATAATTACGCCGCTTTCATGCCTAGCACGCGTTGTTTGATTGCCTCTATGACCTAACCGACTAAATAATCTGTTTGCAATTCTGAAATAAAAATCGAACCAGAAAACATATGAGCTCAGACGATTGTAAGCTGTATTTCAATTGTGAAGCATCACTGTAAGCCTTCACGTATTCTATCTGTTTCATAGTTTAATATTCATTCTATAAATAATAGATAGCATTTATTACATCCATTGTAAAATTGAACTTTTCAGTTCGATCCATTAAGTTAGCGCTAAGTTTGTTTGTTTATTAATTATTGTTTTATTGTATTTTTTGTTTGTTGCTTAGAGCATAAATTCTGTTATTTAAAAAGAGTTTTTATAAAAATCATGCTGCAAATCTAACAGATCTTTGAAGAAACGACTGATTTACGTAGCTTCTATGCAAAATATTTTGCGCTTGCATGTAGATAAGATTGACTTTTATGAAGCTTATAAAGTGAAAATGATGATAAGAAATGAGGAGGTTAAGTGCTTAAATTTGTATAACATAATTATATCAACAATGACTAGCTAACAATAACATTTGACAAGAAAGAATCTCCCGTGCGATTGATAAGCTGTGAACCTGTAAACATCTTCTCCGACTGCATCTGAAACTGAGCGCTCAAACACGTATTTATTAGAGATAATTTCTGTCATCAGTAACAGGGAATAGGCTTGTGAAAAATAATAAAACTCACATGTTACTTGCTGAGAATAAACAGTTCTATAGTTCAAAGGTTACGAACGTTCAAGCGTTAAGATAAAATGCTGAAAAAGGGAGCCACTCCAGTACATTTGAATGGCGTTAGAAAGATCAGCCAAACTAGGTTACAACAGTTGGGGCTCGGGACCTGTCGTGCACAGTTCTGGTCTATTTCAGCTTGAGCTCTGTCAGAGGGCTTGAACTAGATTACAGAGTTAAAACAGTAAAAAAAAAAAAAAATTGCCGGCGTGCTTACTCCAAGAGTTAAGATGGGATGTCTGCTAACGTGATAAATAAGAAACTTGTGGGTGGATGAAGGGCAGAAAAGATTTTATATAGGGTAAAGTAAACAGGAAGTATACACAGTGGAGGGAGGTAACCATGACAAAAGAGAAGATGGAGTTACGGGGTAATAGAGTTATCGTTCGAATAGACGGTAGGAATAATATTGTGTATCGGCTAGACATTGAGAGTTACATGAAACACGGCATGTGAATGTTGTTGGGTAGTTGTTAACATTTAACATGACGTCATGGAGAATAGTTTTAACACTGAACACATCGTTGTGCGGAGCTGCGTTAAAGTTGAGCACAAATGTTTATGGGAAATAGTTTTTACATTTGAGGTGTCGCTGTGATTTGTAGAGTTTAAATTTATAATAATGTTGTGGATACGAGTGACGATATATAACTAGATATAACAGAGTAATTGTTAGACTGCTGGAAAAAAAATGCCTTGAAATTTATATCAAAGAAAGTCTTTTCGTGTCTATAAAAGGTAGGTTATTATTATTTTTTAAACCATCTTTATTTCTACACGAACCAAGGTTAAAGTAAAACTTTATATTCACGTCCGACAAAAAGTAAATTATCTACGCTAACAATGACTTTTGTTGAGTATAACTAGCTATAGTGTTAGCATTAGAGTTGAGAAGCATTTTATGTCCGTAAAACTAAACGCCAGCAGTTATTCGTGTGGCTTATGCCATAGTAAACCTTTAGGGTAAGCTGAAACAATTAAGAAATTTGATTCATTAAAATTAAGTTACCTAGTAAACAAATTTCAATTTCCATAGAATTATTTGCAATAGTGCTAGAAAATTAAGCCTATTAAAATACTTAACATCAATAATTTTATTTACTTATTTATTTATATATATATATATTTTAAAGTTCACACTTATTAAAGGATTTCGTTAGGTAATACTAAAATCGTCGGCAATGTATGGCCGGTATATATAATGGTTGAACGTAATTTTTGTTGCCATGTCTTTTGTGGGTGTACTATACCAGTGCTTCTTAAAGTGCCGATCCGTGGGTCCTCTGCTTCCGGCCGCATTAGTTATCAAGAAATGACCGATATTATGATTATAATACTCCACATGCATCCATTTTTACCAACCCTGTAGAATATGTCCATTTTTACCAACCTTATAGAATATGTCCATTTTTCGAAAATAAGAACATGAAATAAAAGGAATAAAATAGAATACATCTTGCTACCACGTCAGTACAAGTATAATAGTGCACCGGTCCCTGGAGCAATAAAGAAATTCCTTCCGGCCCGCCATACTAAAAGTTTGAGAAGCACTGTTCTAAACAACTTACCAAAGTTCCATGACGATAGGATGCTTGGTGTAGCAGATCATAAAAAGATAGACACACATTCATTAAAATAATGGAGCAATTTGAGGAGACAAAACTGGATCTGGTCCATTGACCCAGTATCAAAAAGACCCCCCTCTCTCCCTTACACAAAGAGGACGTCATGATGGGCAGCTCCGACTCATGACATCAACACCAAACAGTAGAGGAGATTTTCGTTCAGGCCAAGACTGAAGCAAGTCTCTAAACGAAAGTAGTAGATGGTAGGAGACACATTTTAGCGTGTTGCCTCGTACCCTCAAACGTCATGATCTTCAAACCGTATCTGAGCAGCCCTTTTGACCTTTATTGAAATCTACGGTTTTTAAATCTTGATTAACGGCAGTTCCACTCAGTGGAGGTTGAACTATTATGACGTCATAACCTCACAGCACCACATTCAGTAGAAAACTAAAATACAATTTCATCTATTCTCTCATTGTTGTTGTACCGGTTCTTACAATCAATGTTCTGAACATTTTGTTGAGCCTTCTCGTCCATGAGGGACATCTACCGATCATCGCCGGCGTCTGCACTTCCTCCTAGGACATAGGCCACCTACAAGAGCTCTCCAGGCATCTCTATCCTGGGCAATTTTCTCCAGGATCTTCCATTCATGGCCAATCCTCTTGATGTCTGCCTCCAATTCTCGGCGCCAGGTGTTTCTTGGGCGGCCTCTTTTCCGTTTACCCTGTGGGTTCCATTTCAGGGCTTGCCTTGTTGTATTAGAATCTGAACATTTTGGTGCAACTCAAAAACTTGTAGTTGTTGAGAAAGATCAACTTCTTATCTGTTAAAGACGCTCCTTCTATAAAGAAGAAATTTCAGGTCATAAAAATCAATAAAATATTCAATTGTAACTTAACTTAATCCACAACCTACACAGAGGCGTCACTAGGGTTGGTGTCACCCGGGGCGGCCCGCCCCCTCCACACCCCCTAGCGACGCCACTGACCCTACACCATTAACTTGAGTTAAGCTAACAATACGTTTCCCTTTCAGATAATAATTTTTACTGACAATAATAATATCAGATTATTCAAATAGAAGCATTTGGAAAAAACCCAAATGACCCGTGGGAGAATTTAAAATGACTTAAGGGCCAATCCTTAAAATAAATACGCTCCAAATTGTGTTTGTTACTGCTCTCAACCAATGGGACTGACGGGTAATGTGTGCGTCTTTGGAGAGATTTCCTTTAAGCTCAAGAGAGAAATTGGGAGAAACACTGAGGTCTCCTTTAATCAACTACGTCAGCACTCGTTAAAGTCTGTTATTCTCATGGGCAAGAAATTAGCATCCAAGTTGAGTCCAAGATGACCAGCGGTTCTGTTCAAAAGGTTTTTGGCCAAATATAAGCTCAATGTTTTCCCGGAAAAAAAAACATTTTTAAATTAGGAAGAAGAGAATTGCGAATCTGTCAAAGAGAACAACGAGTGCCAACATTTATTATGTAGGTTCTGTACGTAATGGCAATAAAAATAAGACTTTACATGGATGTTGGTAAAAAGGAGTTAAATATAAACAAGGATATAATTGGGGTGAGACTGCAGTCAGTCTGGGGTAGAAGAACAATTATATATAAAAAGGGTACACGTGGGCGTCACAATCCACACACAAAAACAAAAACACCTTTTGCGCAAGGAAAAAAATCCGCTTTGTCAGGCAACAAACCAAGACAAACTAATAAAGTGAAATGAAATCAAACTTAGATGCGGTGTTATCAGTAGTGACGAGAAATCCTACAAACAACACGTTCGTTGTTACGCCGCGAATAATTTGTTTATATGTAACATTTATATGTAACGCTGCTTCTCTTTATTTTCACTTAATTTTCAGACAAATATTATAAGGAAACATTTTTCCTCAACTTTTAAATATCTTTTATTTTTATTTTAGGAATCGATTCCTCCAACCCCACTTCGACCCCCCAAAGGACATTGAATTTTAGGTGACCATTTTCTGTTAAATTTTGTATTCAGCTTTAGTAGTGTTAATGTTTGGCTTCAGATTGTGCGGGGCGATTTCAAAGGAAATACACACTACAATATTGCCATGTGTTTTCACACAAACTGATGGTGGCTTCCGATGCGGTCCAAATCCACCCCTGCACTCCTAACTGCGAATCTGAAATGTTTTAAGTTATTTCCATAAATGAACGTATTTTGATTGATTCTTCAAGTGGACGAAAATGTTGATGGAGAGAGAAAATGCTATTTCATTTTTATTTCTGCTTGACGTCGTATACCCTCTTTTTATTATCATAAGCATCATCATATTTATTATTCCCAGTTCAATATCATTTTCCCTACATAGCCGTATAACAAACCCGGTCTCAACTTTTTTATTATCTCATCCAGACAGATGGTCGTGTACCATCCAAACAGTTATTAAAAAAAAACAAAAACAAAAAACAAAACACACACACTTTTTGTTATGATTACAGAAAGTTTTTAATTAGGAATAATTAAGTCTGAATGTATTAGATATTTTGAAAAATCTAATTATGTAGGTTCAGTGTTTTTTTTTTTGTGTGGTCGTTATTTCCTTGCCAGAAGGCATTTTGTGGCTACATATTTTAGGCCTTGGGGCTGGAGATCATTAGTTAAATTAATAGGAGGGAATTAAGAGCCGTAGGAATAACCGGGACTATGATAAAACAAACAAACTTTAACAAATCGTGTAACCTAAAAGCAGACAAAAAATGCAAACAAACATGAACAGTTTTTTTGTTGTTTTTTTTTAATTTTTTTAAATTTTTATTTAAAGATTTGATATTTTGAATTTCGACACTGACTTGCCCAATAACTTGAAGTCCCAAGGATTTTTAGAAAGTTAAATAATTTTTTTTGGAAATTATATTTCGACGACAGAGACATTGTGTCACATTTAGAAGTTATCAAAAACTGCTGTTCTAAATGCCAATCAAAAACGTACATGTCATTTAAATAAGGTATTCATAGGCCTGACTAGACGTCACAGAACGACACAAGTTTCAACAAAAAAACTCTTTTCAACGAACAAACACACAAATAAAACTGACAAAAAGGAAATGAATACAGAGCTGCGGTGTTATCCAAAACCAGAAAGAGCAATAGCGTTAAGAGAACGATACCGAGTTTATATATAAATATATATATATATATATATTAGGGGTGCTGAAATCAATGATTAATTAATCGATTAATCGTAAAAATTGATCGATTAACCTTACTTTGATCGATTAAAATTCTATTAAAATTAAAGAACATATTTCTAATAATTTTGTTCTAATTTATTAATTATTCTATATTTTTTGTTAATTATACACCAATAATTACTTAAAACTATACATGAAACTGAATTTTTGCTTGCCACAAGTACATTTAAGTGGGACAGTGTTAGGTGAATAAGACGGATGGGGCTGAGGTATCAGAGTATTATTTGGTTAGTTCGCTAAGTCTACAGATATCATAAAACTTCAATGTTACGTAAAAAAAACCGTGGGAGCTGTGTTGGGTGGGGGCTGATGAGTCTTGCGGTAAACTTTTGATATTAGAATGCTGAAAATAAGGAGAAATTACTGACAGCAGTATGTTGATACTTATCCTTATTACCAAAGTAAATAGACACCCTACTTCACAAATTTTCTAGCCTGAGCTATTAATAAACACCCCAATTAACAATTATTCTAATTAAAGGTTACCGGATTTCCGCTCCGGCTAATCCGGCCGGATTTCACTTCATAAATCCAGCCAGATTTCTAAAATTTGAATCCGGTTAACCCCTAATTCTAATATGCCTACTTCTAATATTCTAAACATATATGCCAGACTAAAGCCTTATCCCTTGCCAATGGTAAAAAAAAAAAGAAAATCTCGCGAGCTTGAGCACTATTTCCAATTCCAGTAAGTTAAAATAAAGCACAAGAATTTGAACGACAAACATTTCATCGGAGCCAATAGTAAGGCCCTCTTAACTCTTGCACGCTGTCACACCAATCGCCCTAATTCCAACCAAGAGACCATCGCTGTGCTCCCCCGTGAAGATAAGTCGGCCCCTCTCTCATGCTGCAGTGTCCCCTCCACCTCGGGTGTCCAACAAGTTTCTCCCAGAGCATGGCATGAGTGCGAGGAAAGATAAGCGACTCATTAGCCACACGGGAGCCGCCCATGGCGAGCACAAAACGGATTTCCTGTCGCTCAAAGTGACGGCGAAAACAATGGGGCCCAAACTTCCGAAAGCAATTAATGCCGGTAGGATCAGGAGCCGACAATATTGGGTTAGGGCCGTGATCTTTGTTTGCTGGGGACGTATTATTGTCAGTAAGAGTTCTTGTTTCGAGCTGTGCTTAAGGGGCGGGTTATGCGACTGTACACTTGGTGGTTGGGATAGAGTTGCAGTTACTGGGTGAATTAAGTTAAAACTAAACATTCTTCTTATAACTTAAAGTGGCAACAAAAAAAATAAAAAAAATAAATGAAAGCACTAAAATAAAAAAAAATGCAGCAATAGAAGCAGCCTGTCTAGTAGTTAGAATGTCTATGGTCGAGTGGCATACGCCCTCGGCTAGATATACTATGAGTCGCGGTTTTCAGTATCTGAAGGCAGTAACTTGTTGCCGTGTTTAAGGGGGTCTTTGAGCCTACCAAGCTCCGGTTGGTCCTTGGGCCAGTAGAGCGTAAAAATCTTCTGAAGAAGGAGCGTCTGTAATGATTACCAAACAAAATCTTACACTCTCATTTGAAGGGTTATGGCGTAGAGAGGACACCACACAGTCAAAATTGTCATGATCCCTTATGTTTCTTACCGTAGGCTTTATCCTCTCACCATAGTAAATATAAGGTGTTTTTTCAGTTAAAGTCTAAAGAAAATTTCTATTTAAAAAAATAGTTTGATCGCTTTATTTTCTTACGATGGTAACGGTGAGATGCAAGTGTCTCTTTTGATCCCTCTGTGTAACTAGGGTAGGGGTTTGTTGTATCTGGTTCTAATGAACTTATTGTGTAAATAGGGTAGGGGTTTTTTTGTATCTGGTTCTAATGAACTTATTGTGTAACTAGGGTAGGGGTTTGTTGTATCTTTTTCTAATGAACTTATTGTGTAACTAGGGTAGGGGTTTGTTGTATTTGGTCCTAACTCTAATGAACGTATTGTGTAACTAGGGTAAGGGTTAGTTGTATTTGGTTCTAATGAAGTTATTGTGTAACTAGGGTAGGGGTTAGTTGTATTTGGTTCTAACTCTAATGAAGTTATTGTGTAACTAGGGTAGGGGTTAGTTGTATTTAGTTCTAACTCTAATAAAGATATTGTGTAACTAGAGTAGGGGTTAGTTGTATTTGGTTCTAACTCTAATGATTTTATTGCGTCATTAGGGCAGTGTTGAGTTTAATATCGCTCTATTTCACGTACGGTATCTTTGGTTAATGGTTGATTCTCGTTCGCTCTATTGAACCTATTGCCGTGGATCTTTGAAATTTCTGGTCTTCCATAAAAATAATTTTCCCATCACGCTTTATTTGATGTATGATGAATATAGAGTGTCATTTTCTTATGAGTCGGAAAAAGTATTGCCCTAAATCATTCAGCGTAAAGATTTTTTTAACAGTCTGTATAATAATTATTATGAGTCTTTTTACACTCTTAATTCCTTGCGCATTTTTTAAAAAAATATTTTTGAAGAATGTATGTCAATTTGTTAAATATGTTCACAAAGATAGTAATAATGTCAGTATACATTAAAAGTTTTCCCCTTTTAAATAGATGGAAAAAAAACAAGAGAAAATATAAACAGTTTTAATTTCTGTTTCCTTGCCTACAATATTGTCCTCTATTGCCAGCGAGATGTCATGTGTGAGGACGGACTAGGACCCGGTGGGTTGACGGTCTTTTGTGTTTGAGATATCGGTGACAGACTGCTGGATCAGACAGAGATCAAAGCCACTCAAAAACACAGGCCCACTTCCCTCCCTTTAATGCCCTTCCCAGTCCCGTAATTGAAATGATAAATTTGGTTTCGATTAAAATTATTGATTTAAAGTTGGTGTTTTGCAAAAAGCATTTGACATTGTATGTGTTGAGTTTTTTATAAAGTGTAAATGTTTTAAACATTAATTTTTTTTGTGTGTGTTCATTTGGAGACCATGTGCAAGGTAGCCATAAAATCATTGTATATATATTTTTTTTTCACAAAACGTAAAAGGTTCAAATTTCATCGATTATCATTTTACCCAAGTACACATTTCCGAGAACATATTTAATAATTATTTTTAATATAGTTTTAAATTAAGTTATTATGTTTTTATACAGACGATAAAATTCAACAGCGATTCAAATTGACATGAAACAATCTGTTTTTTTAAATAAAAATAATACTATTTTAAAATATTTAGTGCAGCTGAATCACTAGTCTGGGACAAACGGCGGAGTGTTGGACAAAATTATAGACATTTATATACATTATATTAAATTAAATATTTATTCGTAGTGTGTCTGTGGTGACACTGCTTGTTGTGTATATTTAAAGTTCATTTTTCTAGCAAAAATGGCAAAACTCTCTAGATGCGGCATTTGAGCACCTTTTTCCCCCACAGGCTTACGTTGACGCAGTGGCGTCGCTAGGGTGTGCGGTGGGAGTGGGTCGCCCCGGGTGACACCATCAGGGGTGTGACACCAAAATGTAAAAATTATGTATATTCCCGTTATTTTGCACTGGATAATTCGGAGGAGTTCTATGGGTTAAGTCGTGAGGGGGTGACACCATGATCTACCGCCCTGGATGACACCTACCCTAGCGACGCCTCTGCGGTGACCTAAAACATCAGAATCTGGTCTATGAAGCATTTGCAGTAATATAAGTCAGATATATTACTGTTACAAATTGGGCTTTAAAATTTATCTGTATGTTATATGCAGAAATTTGGATTAGACTGACCGATACTTTATATTTAAAACAAAAAAAAAAAAAAACTCTTTTAAACTCAATTGTTATTAATGATACTTTCATATAAATAATATTTTAAATCGGAGGGGAATGTTATAATTTTAAAAAAATGATATAAAAATAAATCAAATTTAAAAGAAGAAGAATTTTACAATGTAATATGTTTACACTGTTCAAATGCCTTTCAACTTGTAGAAACAAATATTGTAACATTCACACAGATTTGTGGCATGTCTTGAGTCCTGTAGTCTTTAGCGTCTGACTTAGATCAGCAAATATTAAGATTTTAACCGCGGTGTTTTTTTCGTAATTTATCTCAACTTTATAAAGAATTGTATGTCTTGTAAGTCTCAAAGCTCGAAAGTGTAAGACAAAAGTTGAAAAATCTTTCTAGATATTCAAAAAGATGTATACAAAAGTTGAAACGTATGGAATGTTATATTTAACATCAACATTTAACATCTAACGCAAAATTAAAAGAGCGCTAGGCCTACACACATTGATCCGGTATAGTTCAGAGACATGCCAAATATTCAAAACTTTTGGAATTTGATTTCAATCGCCAAACTTACACTGGGCGGAAATTTTTGAATATGTAATTAATTATTTTCATTTAGACTTTGCTTTTTCTTGTTTTTTAATCGAGATTACATTCAAGGGTGACATTTAACACTTTTAATAATGAAATTAAAAAATGAATCTCCCAGTTCAAATTAAAGCTATAAGTGTGATTGAAACAAAATGGGGGTGAGACTGCGAGGTTACTTTCTTGCCGCATCACTGAGCACCTTCAGGCGATAACAAAAGACAAACAGTGCCTTGTATACCGACACTTCATTGGACGCGACCATATGGGCGTCCAGGACTTGGCAGTCACCGCCATGGTCTCTTGCACAAACACAACCAGGAGGGTCAGTCTGTAAAATAGACTTAAACAAGAGTATGGTACTCTTGGGATGAATGTTGTCTTTGCGCTGACCACCTTGTCGTTTTGCCCCACCGCTCTCTCCATTCCTATGTAGGCTCGCACTGCTCTCTTCCTGCTTTGCTTTCATGGACTCTTTGGATTTCACCGCAGCTAAGTCTTTTATTTTTTATTTTCGTTTTATTTGTGTATTGTTTGTTCGCTGAGGAAGGCTCTTTGCCAAAATGTTCGCTGTTTTGTTACGACCTGTCATGCTAACCCTTACCCTGTTTACGTCTTTTCCATTCACTTATAAATGTGATTGAAATCATTACAAAAATAAATTCAGTTGTGTACTTGGAAAGACATTCTGTTAGCACGCCCATGAACAGAGTGAAAATATTAATGTGATATTTTAAAAATAAATTTATTCAAAAGTTCAAGCATAAACTAAATAGCATTTACGTTTTTAAGAATGTTTATTTTCTAGGAAATCCTTGACTAGGTTTATTTAAATATTTATATTCTAGGAAATCCTTGACTAGGTTTATTTAAATGTTTATATTCTAGGAAATCCTCCACTAGATTTATTTAAATATTGATATTCTAGGAAATCCTTTACTAGTTTATTTAAATGCTGATATGTTTGTGGGTTTCAAGGAAATGTCAACTCTTCGAACGCTGAAAGTAAACTTTTCGGGGCTTCTTTCTATTAATATAAGTGGTCATTCCAAGACTAATGCATTCGGGAAACGGAGCGACGATATGATTAGGTTCAAAATTATAATCTAATTGCACATTACCATTATTAATAATAAAAATAATTAATTCCAACAAATAAACAAATTTGAAAGAAATTTGAATTTGTAATCTTCTCATCAAGAAAATAGTTACGTAAACTAGATCTAAATAACTTAAATATAATTTTAATACTATTGTAAGCACTGTGTGTTAATTGTACTGATGAAGGCACGAGCCGAAACGTTCACTGTTGTATGAGTTAAATATCGATTGCCTAAATTTGTTGTTTTAATTGCACAATTTCTTTGTATTTTTTTTTACTTTATCAATATAAAAAGAGCACCCCTGAAGAGATTTCTCTTCACAAAAACATCTGCGAATCCTTCAATAACACACAAATAACCTGCGTGATAAAAGCATTGATCTTGCGCCCTTTTAACTTTATAAGAAGTGCATGCGATACTAATTTGTTTTTGTTTTTTTGGGGCTCGCAACACACTGGGCTCAGACATCAATGGGACTCCTAAATGTCTACAAGAGACAGGAATCAGTCCAGATATAGTGCAACCCGAGACATGTGTGGGGTGGGGTGGGTGTGCGGGGTACAAGAGGTAACGCGATACTCCGATGTCAATGAACAGACTTCGAATTGTTTACATACAAACAAACCTTTGAAGATGGATATTGAATTAGCAGAGGCGTAACAAGCATATTTTACAACCCGTGGAGGACGAACAATAAATTGGGGCACCCACCCTAGTTATACCCTTATTCAGTTATTGTAATCTAATGTCGTTAGCGCCCCTAACGTCGGCCTCCGGGTATATATGTATCCTCGCCCGCCCCTTTCGATAAACTCTTGTACTTGGATAAATCAAAGAATAAACACTCTACAGTCAAACCTCGCATTACAAGTAATTCGCATAACGAGCAAATAATTTTTGATAAGTTGTTACCTTAACGAGCGAAGATTCGCTAAACGAGTGCCGCAGAAAGGGAAAGTTCCGATGTATTATTCTGTGTTAAGCCCCCCCCCCCCTGTCTGTTGGCGTATTGTTTTCGTGTGTGAGCAAACGTTTTTTATAAATTTTCTATTCCGACAGTATTCGTAATTTTTTCTAATGTGTAATAGTAATAACCTGTGACAAAAGCCCCCCTCCATCTAAAAAAACAAATAAAATAATTTTCAAAATACACTAGAAAACAATCATAAGAGATAAAAAAAAACAAATAAATTTTTTAATGAAACGAAAAAACATTAAATAGCAAGGACAAGTTTGCTAATCTAGCGCACTACTATAATCGGCAAACATTAAAGATCTGCACTATTCTCAAGGACAATTATGAAGATTGATACTTCATACGGAGTATAAATCGCGTCTTCAAAACGGTTACCACATATCTCCGTTACATCCTAATGTTCCGGCAAAAAAACAACGAACAGTACAAGGAAAGAAACGGCTATGTCGTATTTTTTTTTGTAGTTTTGAGATATTCAAGTTTGAAAGCTAAAAAACTATGCATATTTCTTATAAATTAACTGAATAGATTTGAGTTTTTAATAGGGCCAAAAATATTTTTTTCGTAAAACCTAATTCAGAGCACTCTATTTTTATCCTCTATTAAATACAGGGCATAATTAAACATTTAAGAACTGTCTCATATCCGTTACTTCCCTTGAGCTCTTCAATTGTCCATGGACAATTCTCTAGTTAAAACGGAAACATTATTTGTCATAAATTCATATTTCTGTTTTTTTGTTGTTGTTGTTGTTATTGTTTGTTTGTTTGTTTTGTTGTTGTTGTTTGTTTGTTTGTTTGTTTGTTGTTTTTTTTCTTGTTTTTTACAAATTGAAATGGTATTCTAGTTGTTTCACTCTTTAACAATTTATTTTATATTTTTTAAAATAAATTTTAATAAAAAATTTTGAAAATGAATGTTTTTTTCCATTATTGAACTGATTATCTTATTCTATATAGATTTGTATTGGGATAGACTGTTTCGTATAAACAGTGTTTCGCTTAACGAGTTCGCAGAAATGTTGCTGAGTTTTCCGCGCCCTAGCCTAATTTATTTTTTGCTTCCCTCGGCAAGTGGATAAAAAAATTCACAAGATAGGAAAAAAAATACTTATTTTGAATATATTGAACTAGCCGACCCGCGTCGTAGCATACGCCGCTAATGATTTAGTGACGGGTGAAGATTTCCTGAAAAACAGAGTTGTCCAAATGGGGCGGGGGTTTGGGCAAACGACTGTGAGCACAACGGAGGGCACGAAGTTATTATGCCGATGTCTAGAAACAAAGCTTACAGCCGTGTTGCGAAGTCTTGTTCGAAAAGAAAGTGGGAAATGAACGGGAAAAAACACAAACATTTTTAAAAATTAAAAAAGTAATGTCTTAGCTGGGGCTTGAACCTACGACCTTCCGTGTGTTAAGCGAATGTAATAACCACTACACTATACGAAGTACATGCTATTGTGTTGTTCTGAAAGAACAAAGTAATTGACCTCAATTGAACGCATTTTTGGTCTCGATGACCCCCCCCCCCCA
>MUZC01001051.1:82129-111304 GCA_002072015.1 Radix auricularia
ACACACACACATGTACACACACACACACACACACACACACACACACACACACATGCGCACAAACAATTTCAACTGACCTTTTTTATAAGAAATGAAATTAAAGCATGTCTTCTTTAAAGAAAAAAAAGAAAGGTCTTTAGGACCTATCGACTAGCACCCGTTAACATTGTATTTGCAGTCTTACTCTCTATTATATAGAGACGGGAGACATGCCGTTAAGTTCAAGGAATAATTGATTCCCATGTCCCATGGCTAAGATCCTGTGGGCTAGGGCCCTTTGGGTGGTGTTACCTAGTGAGAGGGATTCCAAGCCTTGGCCAGGCGGTGACAAAAGAATGTGTGATTTGTTTGTGAATGTGGGTGGGGATTGTGTGGTCGTAAAACGGGCCTCAGAAGTTTCAATCATTCATGAAATTAAAGGAATAACTAGGCTAAAATGGTTAAGTCCATTTCTGGCTTAGAGATTGAAAAAAATGTGTATACAATTATTAGTTGAATTAGTCCATGAGTGTCTGTCTGTCTTTGTTTCAAATTAGCAGTGGCATAATTTTATGGCGTGGAGCAAAAATTTTCCGAAAGAAGAATTATTTTATAATTTTGTGTTGGCTTTATAGCTATTCCAATTAACAATCGGGCAACAAGGTTTATTGCTTACAATAACAATAACATGTTATAAGTTGTAACAAAATATCTCGGCAATATGCTTCTTCAGTGTGAATCGCGAGGGGTAACAAATGTACAACATTGTGTAGTCACCCTGTAAGTGAACTATTCGTAAGATGCTCCCACAGCAATAAAGGTATTTAAATATGTTGGTGTAATGGGTTGTTACTTTGGGGACTGGCTAAAATGTAGTAGTATCTTTAGATTCACAAGTAATTGAAGTAAAACGTTGACAAATCTTCAAAATTTCAAAGTGGTCTACGCATTCTTCTTGCGTTCACAAGTCAAGTTTATTGGTGTTGGTAAGCAATATACAATATGTCCGAGGAGACCCAATATAAATTGTAAATAATAAAACATTTTTGCAACATCTTGCTCAGAAAGGCAAAGTGCTACAAAGTCTAAGAGTGCACACACACACAAAATTAAGAATACAAGAACAGATAAGAATGCTGCAGAACACAAGATTGATACAAAGTTAAAAAGCAACGAAAGATAAAAATCATTAAAAAAATTTACGGGTGCCACAAAGGAGAATTTTTTTTTTTAAATGCTGCAAAAGGTAAAAAATAATATCCCCTACAAATGGTAAGAATGCTACAAACAGGAGAATTCTACAAAAGTTAACAATGCTATAAAAAGTAAGAATCTTACAAAAATTTAAGAATGCTACAAAAGGTAAGAATGCTACAAAAAGTAAGAATGCTACAAAATTCACGTGGTCCCGCGAGCTCCACAAATGTATGGCCGAAAAACTCCACAGATCAAATAGGCCAGGATGAATCATATCGAATAAATTAAACGATTAAACTAAAACGTATGTACTATAGATCTGAGGGGCGTGGGTGCACTTAAAATTACTTCGCTGTATAATCCATTAATCTTCTATCGGACAAGTCATCAGGAATTCTGGAAAATTTGTTAACGAATCCCTAGAGCTTTCACCATGAAATTTATTCTTTTTTGTTAAAGAAAAATGTGACCACACATGTTATCATGAAATCCTTGTCATATCTGAACCAATTTTTAGGCACTCTTCTACAATGGGAACGTGTCTCATATATAACAGACACTACACCACAAACGAAAGATAAAGTCGTCCCACGATTATTCCTTGGTTTTTGTTTTAGTCTTAGACTTTCGTGCCCACTTACAGTTACAGACGTTGATAGTATGTTAAAAATAAAAATAAATATCCCTTACAGACCATGAAGGTCCATGGGAGCAAGTGAAGTAGCGTTCACAAGTTTCATTGACCACTAACGAGCATGGGATTGTGTGGTTAGCGCAATGCCCCGGGGGCTTGCCAGATCCGCGTTTCGAGCTCGCGACACGGGTTCTTGCAGCGGTTCGGTAGTCCAGCTCGCTACAACTTAGACCACCACGCCCCACCAGCATGGATTAANCCCCCCCCCCCCCCCCCCCCCGCTTGATAGCATGTTACTGTTACTGATATTTTCAGGCATCCCACACTACTCCCGAAATCCCGATGATATACAAAAAAGAGTCTGTATCTGTTGGTTATGACGAATGGAACAAGACCAATTTCTTTATGACTGTGTGTTAGATTATTATTGGGTTGTACTTCTATGCTAGATTTTAAAGAACTTTGCATTAATACAATTACTACTTTGGTTTTTATTAGTTTGTTCTCTACTCTTTCCAGTTTTGAAATTTAAACAATGCAGTTGACTCGTCAATTTTTAAATATTCTCTAATAATATTCGACTGTATATAAATGGAGCGTCTGTAGTAGATAAGATAGTATTACCAAAGCCTACGCTTATAAAAAGATTTCTATTAAAGATTTTTAGTTTCTCTGGCATTTTTAAATTCTTGTTTAAATGAGCTAGGAGTAGGTGAGACATGAGCTAGGAGTAGGTGAGACATGAGCTAGGAGTAGGTGAGACATGAGCTAGGAGTAGGTGAGAAGTAGGTGAGACATGAGCTAGGAGTAGGTGAGACATGAGCTAGGAGTAGGTGAGACATAAGCTAGGAGTAGGTGAGACATAAGCTAGGAGTAGGTGAGACATGAGCTAGGAGTAGGTGAGACATGAGCTAGGAGTAGGTGAGACATAAGCTAGGAGTAGGTGAGACATGAGCTAGGAGTAGGTGAGACATAAGCTAGGAGTAGGTGAGAAATGAGCTAGGAGTAGGTGAGACATGAGCTAGGAGTAGGTGAGACATAAGCTAGGAGTAGGTGGGACATGAGCTAGGAGTAGGTGAGACATGAGCTAGGAGTAGGTGAGACATAAGCTAGGAGTAGGTGAGACATGAGCTAGGAGTAGGTGAGACATGAGCTAGGAGTAGGTGAGACATGAGCTAGGAGTAGGTGAGACATAAGCTAGGAGTAGGTGAGACATGAGCTAGGAGTAGGTGAGACATGAGCTAGCAGTAGGTGAGACATGAGCTAGCAGTAGGTGAGACATGAGCTAGGAGTAGGTGAGACATGAGCTAGCAGTAGGTGAGACATGAGCTAGCAGTAGGTGAGACATGAGCTAGCAGTAGGTGAGACATGAGCTAGCAGTAGGTGAGACATGAGCTGGTGTTTAATGTAAAACTTTAGCTTGATTTATTGAGAGAGCAGAGTTCTAGAAATATTGAATATTGACTTTTTTACCACACATGAACACTCAACCCTTCTAACGACACCATATTTGTTACGGCGTTTACCATTGTGACAGTTGGGGCATAAATGACATGAACACCTTTGTGTGCTCACAGGAACGTGTGGGTTGGATCTTTTGTGTCCAGTCTGGTCCCCGGCCCCAAATACGAGGTTACGTTCATAATGTATGAAGGCCAGCACGGGTCTGTGGTTGCGCATGGCGCCTCGTGATTTGAGAGGACCCAGTCGTGCGCACCGAAAGCTCTCAGAGTTCATTTGAGGTGCAAACTTCAAAACGTCAACTAATGGCCGTTTAACGCGGTAGGCGTTTTGTTTTTACACCGGGTACGATGGTCTAAAGACGGACACGCTGGTCGTTGGTCATTGTTTCTGTTTCCTTTTCCCGGGAGTTATAAACTTTGACACGTGGGGCATTACGCACTAACAATGCCCATTAAGTTTTAACTGTGATGGAAGAGTACGCAACTATTCCGTTAATGTTTCTTAAAATCGTGTTGAAATCGTGGATTTAACAATGAAAATAATTTTTTTTTTGCTGGTTATTAATATTTAAGATCTACTTTAATACATGATGATAAGTGCGTAGTTTATGCCCTGAGATCGAAAGCACATAGACCAGAAGGGGAGGGGATGGAAGGAGTTTCTGTTTTAAAAAAAAAAAATAATAATAATAAACAATTTTAAAAAAACGGAAAAGTAAACATTTTATTGCAAAAATAAGGAATTTGTAATAATTTTTATCAGTAATATTTATAATAAGAAAATTTTACGTGTACATTTTTACCCCCAAGCAACCGCCGAACAGGAAAAAAAAAACAACAACAACAACAACAAACAAAAAAAACAAACAGACAAACTAAAAAGTAAAAGGATGTGGAGTTAACTATATATTTTAGTATTTGAAAAGAGCAATCTGAAAGATATAAGTCAGTAGTTCAAATTACATTATTACGGTGATAAAATTGGTTAATATTGTAGTTCGAGGCTTGTATCTGTTTGATTAATTTTGTGGCAGTGAAAATTTTTGTTCGCTTTTGTTATTATTGTGTTTTTGTGTGCAAATAAACGACTGATAAAAATGAGTTCAAAAAAGTATTAAGAAATATCAAATAATAACAAAAATGAACTTTAAAAAAAAAACGCTATGTCTTTGTGCATTTAGATAAAATTGCAGATGGCTTTGATTACATGCTTAGGCATTACCAGATTGTTAAATGTAAATTGCAAAAAAATTAATTTAGAATCAACATAGAAAAATCACCTAGTTAAAGTCATTTCAAGTTAGACTTGAGAGTTCAACAAAGAATGGGACGCTGCATATGATGAAGAAATGGAAGTAACGCAAACCAGTCATCATTTGCGTCAAAACAATGGCAACAAATTATATACCCATGCGCAAAGGGTTCGTTTGCACAACTCATAGACCTTCAAAGTCTTGGATTAGTTATTCAGTAAGACGTTTCAACTTAACAGATCAACATCATCAAAGAAACAGAACATCATTTTGGTTCATCCAACCTTTTACCTGATTAGTTCCATTTTATCGCTAAAATGTAACAACGGCGGAAACGCATTTCTACCGATAGCGAAATGTTGAATTAAAAGCAAGAAATACAATCAGCCATAATGGCATCAAAGTGCATAATGAATTATGATTTTTAGGGCAATGCAAGAATCCCTTGAACACTTTGATGTGTCTAATTTAATAATGAAACGACACGTGAAAACCCGGATCTCTCATAGGCTGCGTTAATCGCATTCATATTTTACGAATCTTAAAAGTCTGCACTGTTGTGTTGAATAAGGTAAGTTTGATAATTATGCCAATATGACGCATCTGTTAATTTTTATAAATACCGAAGCCGTTAGGTGTGCATTAAACATTATGGAAGCCTTTCTTTGACAACACAAATTTTACTGTGTCACTAGATGATCTGACAGGAGGTTGACAGGATGTTTATGGGGATTGGTTCTCAAACGACCGATGTAACAGCAGCCTGTAACAATACATGTCGAATTTTCCCTTCAAGTCGATCGGCTGAACGACAGCGTAGAATTCTGAGTTACCGCGCAGCAAGTTTGAATAAGTATTTATATATATATATATATATAATTCTCATCATGGTCCAACCAAGCCGGAAACCAAACAAGTAGCAAGCTGTCTGACCAGACCGACCTATCAGATTGCAAGAAAAGGTAGAGCACAGCGTGGGGGACATCGAGACCAACAATTTGTTGAATTGAGGTCAATTACTATGTTCTTTCAGAACAATATCTTAACATGTATTTCGCAGTTTAGTGGTTATTACATTCGCCTAACACGCGGATGTCGCAGGTTTAATCCCCAACTAAGACATTACTTTTTTAGCTTTTTAAAATGCTTGAGTTTGTGCCCTTTCATTTCCCTCTTTCTTTTCGATCATAACTTCGCAACAGCATAACAAGCACAAGACGAGTGGAAATAAGCTTGACGAATGCCCTTTGTCAGGTTATGCCTATTAGATTATGGTTGGCAAGCTAGTGTGGTTCAGGGTGGGGGGTGGCAAGTGGCTAACCACAGTGCACTTGTTTCCAGATCAACAACGTGTCGCAGTTATCCCCGCATCTGAGGATCATTCGCGTTGTTCTGATTTCATCGTGATGTAGTTTGTAACTGTTTCCACCCCACACCACTTTCTTTGCACTATCTATGAGCAAATCTGCGGCGTATGTACAAAGACTTGTGTAACTTAACCATCAATTATATCAAAATTTCAGATCGATTGAATGTAACGTAATTACAATAATACTTTTTTAGTCTATCTCTATGTCTCTCTATGTAGCCGTCTGCTACAGTTGACCTCTACGGGTCACTGGAGTTTACTCCAGCCATCGATCACCGCAACCCCATGTTTTAAAGCAAGAAGATATCAGTCACGCTCAGTCTGTAAATTTTGTCGCGCGGTGCGTATTATTTTGAACATAATTAATACTTTTAGTTATTTCTCATATATAATGGATTTATAGTCAAAAGCTTTTGTCTTTACGGGTTGTTTTATTTTTCTTCAATGTGCTATAATAGCACAAGAGCTTAGCGAGGGAACCACTGCATTAAGCAGTTCCCAGATTCTTAATGATCCGTTTCTTTTTTCAATAACATTTTTTTCTCATTTTTTATTATCATTTCCTTCCAACCATTTCTTCGAAAAACCACCCGCCTTGCCCCATTCCCATGTTCAGATTTTCCAACACATGCATCACACACATTTCAAGAAGTGATAGCCGCACTATTTTTAGAAGCGCCGATGACGTAAAGACACACGCCTTCCGAAATGTCACCACGGATATTGTGTCACTTGGTTACCCGCCGATGACGTAAAGACACACACCTTCGGAAATGTCACCACGGATATTGTGTCACTTGGTTACCCGTCGATGACGTAAAGACACACGCCTTCCGAAATGTCACCACGGATATTGTGTCACTTGGTTACCCGTCGATGACGTAAAGACACACACCTTCGGAAATGTCACCACGGATATTGTGTCACTTGGTTACCGCCGATGACGTAAAGACACACACCTTCGGAAATGTCACCACGGATATTGTGTCACTTGGTTACCGCGCAAACTACCCCGCCTCACAACTCCGCCCCAGCAACCCAGAAAACCACGTTGACTCCGTAGTTGGTCGTTAAATAAAATCAGCAATTATATGCACTTAAGCCTTCTGTTCCCTCGGGGGCTTCCTCCACTTTGGACCTTCATAAATATTCCATCGAGGCGCTTGTTGACACGTGGGGGTGTAGGTACCAGTGCTTTGTCTCAGCCTCCCACCCCCTCCCCCACACCGCACAACCCAACACGAGGACGTAACCCAGTCATGTGATATCGACAGGCTTGTCCATGGGAATGTTTTTCTCATGGGATTCCCATCGGAAACGTCCCATGGGATGGGATGGGATGGGACAGGCATAAATTGCCATGGGATGGGATGGGAGTGGATGGGACAGGCATAAATTGCCATGGGATGGGAGGGGACAGAAAAATATGTCCCATGGACAAGTCTGGATATCGAGCCCTTGGGGGAGTTGGCCCGTGATACAGAGACACTGAACTATTTCAAAAGCTCTTGTTCCATTCAGTGGCTAGTCTGTACACTCTATAAGATTTTTCTATTTAGTGGTTTATCTATACTCGATATCTATTCAGTGGCTGATCTAAACGTTATATCTATTCAGTGGCTGGTCTACACTCTATGTCCACTCAGTTGGTGGTCTAGTTTTTTAATCCCTTTTATTTAGATATAAAATTTGGAGAGAGAAAAAGAAAGGAAGAAATATAGGCAGACTGATAGATAGATAGATAGATAGATAGATAGATAGATAGATAGATAGATAGATAGATAGATAGATAGATAGATAGATAGATAGATAGATAGAGAGGGGTTGCTGAGGAACAACTATTTCAAATGACCAACATTCATTCAGAGAAACCTGACAGAGGATAGAAGAGACACTGGGATCACCTAACAGAATGAAAGACTGGCGGCTAATTCAATCCTACGCCTGGCCAAGGACCTTAAGCCGTCGTGTAGCCTAAACGGAAAGTGAATTATTATAGCAAATATTACACCGTAGGCCAGCGGATTACCGACCCGTCCCGCTGCCTTGTCTCGTCCCGTCCACCCAACGAGCTGTTAGATTAGCCAGGAGTTTCCGTCTCACTTGGGTTATGGAAGGGGGGGGGTTACTTAAGAAACGTTGGTGGGCCACAATGCCCTCTGGTGTCGTTTTTCTTGTGTAAAAATGTTTCGGGCCAGAGGCCAAAAGATTCTGGCAATGGTCCTTATTTTATGGAACCGATTAACGTTTTGGTGTTACCAGGACTAATCGTTGAATTCGACTAAGTTTTTAACCCCTCATTGCCTTACCCTGAACGAGACCAATCGTTAGTTAAATAAATATAATATCCAACAGTGGTGGGGACTTTCTTGTCTTTTGACTTTAAAACCAAAATTAAACATTGCAGGAAGAAGATTAAACTATTTTCTCAAACATGAACAATACTTTTATATTCAAATTATGTAGAAATGTTAATATACTAACAGTAAGTATGTAAATGAACTGAAATCAGATTGTTTTAGTTGTTAGATTTATGTTATCTGAAATGTTACAAATTTCAATTAATTGTAACTGTAAATTACTGTAAGGAAACCCCAGCACTAAATATGAACACATATAATTTGATAAATATTTAATGATTGGCCGATAAATTTATGGATGACAATAAAAAAAATTCATAAGAAAAATGATTTGGTGACTAAAATAATCATAAACTAACTGACTACCCTGGCTAACAAAAACAAATGAACGTTAATTCACTTGCCCCCCATATTCCATCATGACCTGAAAGGGGGACTTAACGACTTTTGATTAGCCGGTTAACTTAATTATCATTAGCCAGTTTACTGTCTTTGTAAAGCAAGTCTTATTTCTATGTTTAGCTTAATAAAACTGATTTGGTATTTCATTAATTAGTGGGACGTGGTGGTCGAGTGTTAGCGTGCTGGACTGGCGTAACGATGATCACGAGTTCAAATCCACACGAAGGCGAAGATGTGTTCCCGGGGCCTAAAGAGTCCCTGAGTCACCCAGCTCTGAATGGGTACCTAACTAACAATAGTTAGGCGGCTGGGTAATGCGTGGAACCCTCATAGCCGTGGCCTGCGACCGCTGCATCACTTGCCAACAGATAATCTTTCATGGTCTGTGGACTCAATTATCTTCTGCAAAGAAGGAGCGTCTGTATATCTAAATATAAAAGATAAAGAACTTATATTCTACTATCCCCAAAATTAAACTGAAAAAATATTTATTCCCCTACCAATTAATTCACTATTAGTATTTAGATTTCTAATACAAAAATGCGGAAATATAAAATATATTTCATAACTGTCTAGACAGGGTTGAATATTACGTCACGAATAGACTAAAATACGATGGCTTTTTAAAAAAAAATTTTGTCCTAGATAGCCACGTTTTTATATCGATATCACTATTGTTGGGGGTTGTCTTCGATTACTTAGATTGCCATGTATTTATATCGATATCACTATTGTTGGGGGTTGTCTTCGATTACCACAGACGTGAGCTGATATCACTCTTGAATATTTACTTGAAAAAATCACGATTTACAACTGCGACATTTGAATCCAGTCCAATTTAGACATGTAACTCTCTGAAACTTCTTCTGTGGTGGGAAGCATAAGTTTAATTTTGTAAAAGAAACTAAATGCGTTTATGAAAATAAAAAGTTTTGGGGGGTTAAATCTTAGAAGAAGTTTGCTATCTGCTGAATGTATTTGTGTTAGTAAGAATCGCAAGGTTAATAGACTTTTAAAAAAATAAATTACAGATATAATTTAAGTATTTGATAGGAG
Source organism: Radix auricularia (assembly GCA_002072015.1). Classification (NCBI taxonomy): domain Eukaryota; kingdom Metazoa; phylum Mollusca; class Gastropoda; family Lymnaeidae; genus Radix; species Radix auricularia. The sequence goes on from MUZC01001051.1 coordinate 91,843, forward strand.
ACATTTCCATCCACATAAAGAATATATTTATAGTAGAAACAATGAATATTTTATGGTACCAAAGAAATGTTAACACACTATTCATTGCAATTAGAAACTAAAGGCTTAAATCCTATTTAAGAAACTTAAACACAGCAGAAACTAAAAGAGCTGAACAATTCCAAACACATTTAAACAACGAGGAAAATCATCTGATACTATCATGGAATCCCTAAGTCAATTAAGTAATTACAAAATAAAATTTAAAAATACCTTATGATTTATGAAGAGAAACTTTTAGAGATATTTATTTATGCGAATATATAAAAATGTTTACTTTAGTGAGACCTGTACCAGAAATATGCACCTTCCTTATGGGACGTACCCACGAAAGAAAATATGGATAAACTAGAACAAAGTCAAAAAAGAGCTGCCAGATTCATTACTGGAGAATATTCAAAATTGAAAAGAGTTACACCATTAGGTAAATCTTTATATTTTAGAACACTAGAGGATGGAGAACAAAAAACAAAGTTGTAATAACACATAAGGCAATCAATTCTAATCAACATACAATACATAATTTGCAATGTATGTCCCGTCCGTGACGCTACTAATTTTAAAAAGCAGCGCACCAAATTACTGCACTCAAAATAATTCTTTTCGAATGTCCGCATAAAATTTTTCAATTTGGAAATAAATGTATTTTTAAAAAAATAAAATAAATAAAAATTCTGTATGATATTATTTGTTCTTCTGATGTATATTTATTCAAAAATTAATAGATTGCAGCTGAAATATATTTATTTTGAAAACTTCTGTAATTTTTGACGGGTGATACCCTAGTTTAGAAATACAACACAAAGATGATCTATCTAATACAAGAACGAACGCATACAAATTCTCGTTCTTCCCGTCCAGAATTCGGACGTGAAATTGGCTGCCCAAGGAAACCAAGAAAACCAGCACTCTACCAACATTTCAAACGCTAATAAACTGCAAGACTAAACAAAAACAATGGATAGGCATAGGAATACTAATATTTTGTTTAAAAGAAAAAACAATAATTTTTTTTTTTTAAAGGCGTGCCTAAAATAGATACGATAGGAATTGAAAAGTGAATAAATTTAAAGAAAATTGGCAACCAGATAATAAGCAAGGTTAAATAAGACACTCCCAATCTCAGAGTTTCTCCTCATATCTCTTTCGTGGGGAGCAAAGTCACTGAGAAGTCCAATGAAATAACTGCGTGAGAACCATCGTGAAAGTCAAACCTAGCTTAATTACATCATTGGCTCCAAATGTGCTGTCATCACCAACACAGTTGTGTAAATAGCATTACTTCCAAATTAATCAGTTCCCTAAAATAGGCGTAAGCAAACATGTTGTCACTTAGTCGACCTGCGCCATTATATTCCATGTCGTTAAATGTATTAGATTCATTAACCATTTCATCCCTGCGTGACGTTATCATCTGGTTGAAGTATAAAAGACGTTAGACGTCCCTTGGTTTATAAAATCACTTAGTTGTTCCCTGGTGGCTAAACCTGAGCGAAGATCAAATCCATTTATTAGAACAACTTTTTAAAAAATTATTTTAAATTCATTTCATCGTGTATCAATAGAAAGTTGACCCGAAAATCACATGGCGCAGGAGGAAAGTTTGGTGTTCCTAGAAATTAGTGGCCCTTAGGAATTGTTGGTGGTCCTAGAAATTAGTGGTCCTTAAGGATTGTTGGTGGTCCTAGAAATTAGTGCCCCTTAAGAATTGTTGGTGGTCCTAGAAATTAGTGGCCCTTAGGAATTGTTGGTGGTCCTAGAAATTAGTGGTCCTTAAGGATTGTTGTTGGTCCTAGAAATTAGTGACCCTTCAGAATTGTTGGCAGCCCTAGAAATTAGTGGCCCTTAAGAATTGTTTGTGGCCCTAAAATTTAGTGGCCCTTAAGAATTTTTGGTTACACTAGAAATTAGTGACCCTTAAGAATTGTTGGTGGCCCTAAAATTTAGTGGCCCTTAAGAGTTTTTGGTTACACTAGAAATTAGTGGCCCTTAAGAATTGTTGGTGGTCCTAGAAATTAGTGGCCCTTCAGAATTGTTGGTAGCACTAGACATTAGTGACCCTTCAGAATTGTTGGTAGCCCTAGAAATTAGTGGCCCTTAAGAATTGTTTGTGGCCCTAAAATTTAGTGGCCCTTAAGAGTTTTTAGTTACACTAGAAATTAGTGGCCCTTAAGAATTGTTGGTGGTCCTAGAAATTAGTGGCCCTTAGGAATTGTTGGTGGTCCTAGAAATTAGTGGCCCTTAATGATTGTTAGTGGTCCTAGAAATTAGTGGCCCTTCAGAATTGTTGGTAGCACTAGAAATTAGTGACCCTTTAGAATTGTTGGTAGCCCTAAATATTAGTGGCCCTTAAGAATTGTTTGTGGCCCTAAAATTTAGTGGCCCTTAAGAATTTTTGGTTACACTAGAAGTTAGTGACCCTTAAGAATTGTTGGTGGCCCTAAAATTTAGTGATCCTTAAACATTATTGGTGGCCCTTGAAAATTAGCGGCCATTCAGAACTGTTGGTGGCTCTAAAAATTAGTGGGCCTTAAAAACTGTTGGTGGCCCTTAAGAATTTTTTTGTGGCCCTAAAATTAGTAGCCCTTAACAACTCTTCAAAATTTTTGGTGGCCTTAGTAATCAGTGGCCCTTAAGAATTGTTGGTGGCCATAAAATTTAGTGACCCTTAAACATTATTGGTGACCCTAGAAATTAGCGGCCATTCAGAATTGTTGGTGGCCCTCGAAATTAGTGGCCCTTAAGAATTGTTGGTGGTCCTAGAAATTAGTGGCCCCTAGCAATTTTTGGTGGCCCTAGAAAATTAGAGTCCCTTCAGAATTTTTGGTGGCCCCAGAAATTAGTGGCCCTAACAAATTGTGGGTGGTTCTAAAAAGAAGGATTTATTTCCTAACGTCCTTTCCTACTGCCCTCTTGCAGCATTTTTTGTGTGTCTTATTCACATCTCATCATTTCTTCATTGCTCATTGACATATAATACGAGCCCCCTCTCTCCCTACACACACCGAATCAAACTGCCTTTGTGGAGGAGGAAAGAACCAGGGTTGAAGTTAGAGACCTTTATTGAATCTATATGAACAGCTAATTCTAAAGCCACATTTCAGCGCCCTTACTTGATGACGCTTCACTTCACTTATTTTGTACACGTTTTACTAGGATAGCCTTACATTCACAGATTTCGTCACATTATTTTGGATACATCTTCATTAAGAATTTTTGCCCCTTTGAGTTGGATACGGCTACGTGTATACCTTATTCACTTTGAAAAATAGTTTATAATTTTAGTCAGATTTTAATAATTCTACTTTAATTAATATTTTTGCAAGTTTGAATCCTACAGTACTGCTGCATTGTCTTTTGTAGTAGCCATCAGTTTGATAAACTTACCAAAATGATAGATTTAGACTTTTTAATTTATTAACACTAATTTGTACTGTATTTATTTCTTAATAAAATATGACGAGCGTCAATAAATATAAAATAAATAAAATCCAATGTCAGATTTTTTTAAAACTATGCCTTGGGTTACAAATCTAGTAGTATTTCATGCTTTTTTTCATATTACCTTTTAATAGTTTTTTTTATTAAAAAAATAATTTTAAAAATTGCTGTTTCAAAATATTTTTATGCGTTAAATTTGTAACCTGCCATATTTTTCAATTTTTTAATTTCTGTTTTTTCTCTTTTTTCTTTTTTTTTTAAATACAAAATTTGTTTTAGAAACACTTTCTCATTTTTAGGACCTACCCATATATGCAACATTATATAATTTTTAGTGGATATCTTTATTAATTGAGATTTCATGCTTCCTTTATGTGGTTTAATGGACTTGGTGGCGCCCAACTCCTCTCCCAGTTGATTTGTGATTAGGGTTTACTCCCCTAGCCTTTCTTGTGTGTGAGAATGACTGCAAGGCAGCAGAAGTTTGTACACAGAGTTTTCTTTCTTTTTATGAGCAGTCTTACATGGTTAATGATGTTCAGCTGCCTGAACGCACGTGGTTTTAAAGTCTCATTGGTCCGATTATGACGTATATGTAATCTTAGAGCTAAACCTAAGGCTAATATATACTTGCATGAATAGTTAAACCTTAGATGACACAATTGTCGATGTATTTAGGTGGCGATTTCATCTTATCTGTTAAAATTTCAACCAAAATTAGTCTTAAGTTTACTGAGTTTACATCTTGACCGGAACCGGAACCATCTAGAACTGTAGGAGCTCACTAACAAACTTGCGGACAGTGTAGTTGCATATGGGATGGAAATCAGCTCAGAAAAAAGTAAGATATCCGTTAATACCTCAGATGCCAGTATGGCAAAGAAAGTAATAAACCAACAAAACCTGGAGGAGGTACATAACTTTTAATATCTAGGAGCCATTATATCTAGAGATGGTTCCCGCGAAGCTGAAATTTGAGCTAGAATTAGGTCGGCAATGGCAACAGTGACGAAGTTAACGAAAATAGGGAACAACAAAATCATTAGCTTGCCAATTGCCAACAAAGCTCAGGCTTTACAGATCTCTCATTAAAACCATTGTCCTTAATGGATGTGAGACCTGGACACCACTGTCAACCACAGAAAGCAAGCTGTCGACATTTGAAGAATAAGTGTATGAGGAACATTCTCCAGATCTCCTATTTAGAACACAAGACCAATGATTATGTCTGGGACAACATAAACTCTATTGCAGGGCGTCAATAAATGATTATAACAACAACTAAGAGACTTAAGATGGCATGGCTCAATCATGTACCGCGATATGATACCCTTACAAAAATGATCCTTCAAGTCACTGTAGAAGGGGGCCGGTGAATAGGACGACAACGGAATAGCTGGCTTGACAACAGAAAGGAGTGGACAGGGATGGCATTGAATGAACAGTGGCCGCCGCTCAAAATATGCAACTGGAGATCGTATCTGTTGAAGTGTCCATGCGCTCACCCCAACGACCGCAACGGTCACAGGACTGCTGATGATGATGATTGAGTGTACAAACAATTTAATTGAATAATAACAATTGTACTGTTTAGAGCTCTTCGTAAGTGGATTAAAACAAAGCACATCAAAAAGGTAGTTTAGAGGGTATTGAATATTAAGAGTTACAATTATAAATAACGTCTATTAAAATTCAATGGATTAACATTGTTCCGGGATGAATGTCACTAACCATTTGTTTTCAGTATTCAAGTTTTATTAGGGGGAATTTATCTTTCATGATCAGATTGATTTAGATATGACTAAAATATCACTGCTGGCTCGCATTGCTGATGAAATAATAATAATTTTGAGTATTAGAATACACATGCAGATTTTTGGGGTGCATGAGGACTAACGTAAGGAGAACCACTGAGTCATTTTTCGGATGTTAAAAAATGTTCTATTTCCCACCGTTCAACTAACTATAAAAACGCTTCTTATTTACATGGTACATTTAATTACTTTCTTAGTATAATTAGGTTTTTCCAAATAAACAAAAAAATAATAATAATAAAATTTAAAAGGCGAGTTTAAAAGAAAAAACATTTTAAAATATAAATTAAAAAAACAAATTTTCTTTGACAACAAATGTAGTCTAGTAGTTAAACTATTACTTCTAACTCATTTCTGAAATAATATTTCATGAAACCTTAGCTTTAAAAATAAAATATCATGAATTTATAAATTAAGTTAATACTTGCTGCATTTATAGAACAATATATAAACAACTAACCATTTTTTTTATTTCAACTAAATTCAATAATATTGGAACATCTAAAAGTCAGAGGAAAAATGAATTAGACATTTCAAAAGCTTATTTAAATTTATTTGGGGTCGCGGATCACATCCCTTTTAAAATAGGGGGTCGCAACCCAAAAAAAATTTCGGAACCACTTCACTAAGACACACACTCACAAAGACATATACACCAGTGGCGGATTTAGCTATAGGGCAGGGGGGCGGGTCGCCCCCCCCCCGCGCTCCAGTTGGGTCTAAAATGGCGCCCCCTGAGACGCCCTCATGAACACTAAAAATTTAATCAACACTAAACTGCAATACGACAATATTGGCTTGCTAAATATCGTATTTCAAAACTCTAATATCTGGTTTGGTCGGTCAGGAGTGTCGATAAGTGGAAAAGAATAGAGAAATATTGAAACGAATGATAAACGTGACGTTTTTCTTGATTTTTAGCAAAACAAGGTTTGCTATTCAGAGTACACAGAGAAAATTCTTGCTTCAGACTTTATTGATGTTAGTTGTAGAAATACTTGAAATATTTGTTAAATCACAAGTTTATTAGCCAACTATGATTCCACTTTGGACGGTCATCTAGAGTTTAAAAGAAAAATGAAATTTATTTAAGTCATGATGTGCAGATTGATTTAATTCAATAATTTGCATCTGAATTATCGGAAGTAGTTGATAATGAACATGTATTTTCTGTAATTATCGATTAGGCGGACCATTGATATATTTGAAATTGATAAGATGTCATTTTACGTTCAGTTTCAAAATCAGGACATGTTGTGGAGCTACATATTACAGAAGCGAGACATTGATATCACAATCTGAGGAGGAAAGGCATATGTTGGCTCATCTGTGATGTCTTGAACTAAGAGTGGCCTTCAAACCTAAATTAACTATATTAGTAGGCTAATAATTAGTATTGAAAACGGCTGCGGATATTAACGATTAATTTCTCGACTAATCCTTAAAAATTTTAAGGATTAAATTATTTTTAACCATTAATCGACCCATCACTTAAAAATAATTTGAAGTAAAAAAGTGAACAAAAATTATTTTAAAAAAAAAAAATGCGGCTGATAAATAATTTCCTGAAGATTACACGAACATTTTGGTAATGGGAGTAATGGAGTTTGACTCTGAAACAGAAATGAAGACAGCTCTTCTGATGAATTACTGCGTTACAAAATGGAAATGGAAGTTCTTGAATCCATTAATCCTGTACAATGGTGGAAAATTAATGAACACTGATATCCGATAAGGTCATTCCTTGCCAAGACCGTTTTGAGCATACCAGTTTAAGTTCTCTCAGTTCCATGTAAATGATTATTCAGCTCGGCTGGTTATATTGTCAATTAGATCCGCTCATCACTTGAACCAATTAATGTCAACACAATTGTCTTTTTGCGTAGTTGGTGAAAAGTAGACATATAAAAGAGACATGACAGTGTTATTTAGATTTTCAACAAGAACGTGAAATGAGTGTTACTTATGACATCATAAATTAAAATTTTTGGCTTTAATCGAAATTAACGATTAATTAATCGTTAATTTTTCAAAAGTTAACAATTAAATTTAAATTAATCGTTAACAGCCGTAGTATTTACCCAATGCTCTGATATTAGTAAAATTTTGCGGCGCCCCCTAAAATTCTCCTGCCCCCCCCCCACGCAGACAAAGCTAAATCCGCCACTGATACACACACCTATGTTATGCACGGCATTGCACGAGATGTTATTTAGTTTTTATTCGTTAGATCCCCTGTCGGAATTTTTGGTCGGTTGGTTAATAAAAATAAAACCGAAATAACAATACAATCCACAAATGCGTTTAGTGCGAAATATTTTCTTTTGTTTTAAGGAAATTGAAATATCGATGCATTATATCTTTGTTAGAAGACTTTCTTCCAATATTAATGTAGTCGGGGGTGTTCCGAATAGAGTGAGTGAGCTGGAATAACAAGATGGTTGTAGCACTTAATGGTATTCTCGTAGAGATTAAGTCCTTACCCTAAATGTATTTGAACCTTCAGCGGCTTAGGTCTATTCATGTCCAGAGCTTCCACTGGGCTGATGGATTCTCGCCATCATTCTTTGTTCGGGCTCGCTCTAGTTCTATATTATTTACTATGACTTTGCGTGTTCTTTTAAGCAATGTCGACAATGACAGTAATTTCAGCAATGTCAGAAATATCAGCAAAGACAGTATTTATAGAAATGTCAAAAATGACCCCAAAAAATGTCAGTGATTACAGTAATTTCCGCAATGTCAACTATGAGAGAAATGTCAGCAAATGACAGAAAAGTCGGAATGGCAGTAATTTCAGCAATGTAAGCAATGACATTAATTTCAACAATGACAGAAATGTCAGTAATTTCAGCAGTGTCATCAATACAGCACTGTTAGCGAAGACAGCAATGACAGCCATGTCAGCGAAGACAGAAATGTCTGCATTGAACTACTATAAATGCTTTTTTAAAAAACAACCGAGATTTATTTCTAGTTTATCAGCCTCACGCCATTTAGTAATGGTCGCCATTTTGATTTGTCACAAACTAAAATTCATCATCAAGTTTTTCAATTTTAATCACAGCTGACATTAGTCTCGAAAACACAATTTTGTTCATGGAAGAGAATGAAAATTTATCCTGGATTTCACTATTAACATTATATATATATATATATATATATAAAGATATATAAACCTTATACTTATTTTAGGAAAATAGTGAGACGAACACAGCGAAACAATCGTTTTAGTTTTAGCTAGAGAGCATTGTTAATGGATGTCAGTGGGAAAATGGCCTGTTTAAAGCTCTGTAAATTAATTATTTATTTCATCTTTACAAATTACATTATGATCTTCCGCTCATGCCTTCGGGCTCTTAGGAAATAGAGGGTCATGCCAGGTTATTGTTGAGATAGCGAACTGGGAGAAAGAAAATAGAACTTCAAGGGACAGAGAGAGAGAGAGAGAGAGAGAGAGAGAGAGAGAGAAAGTGAGAGAGATGGAAAGAAAGGGGGAGAGATAAAGAGTTTGTGTGTGATAACCTGATCCAAAATAAGTGGGCAAACCACAACAAACAAAACAATACTGATAGGACAATAAATATGGCAAAGTAGAACTTTGAAAGAAGGGAAACACATTCTTGTTGACTAGTACGTGAATTGTTGCAGTGGAATCTTAGTGACGTAGCGTTGTAGGCTAATTGAATCAGCAACATTATTTAGGCACTAGATTTTAGAAAACGACCCGATAGGTCTATCAACAACATTTCATAAATCCTTCATGTTAAGCCGACAGGACATGACATTGACATCAGGTCAACACTGACAACTGTTATTATCAAAGGCTGCCAAAATCTTTGAAGTGACAGCTTGTGACAGCTGACAATTTTTTATTTGTTTTGACCGTCATCTCTGAGAATTTTTAAGATGGGGTATATTTGATTCTGAACTCATGGGCGTTATCTAATAGAAATATTACTTGTATATCATGTATCTGTATTCCCCTCCCCTTTCCTCTTGTCTACAAAACCTACGATCTCTACGGATTCTATTTTACAGATCAACCAAGTAATGACAAAGAAAGAAAAGAAACAAATATAAGACTGGTTTACAGGGAGAAGCAATGTGACGTGTAGATGGAGGTGCAACAGACAGGGATATCATATCTCATTTCTTTCCTCATTTAGTCTAGAGGATTGTTTTGTCCCGCGCTTATCGATAGTTCGTTTCTAGTCTTTAATATTGATACTCATTTGGTTTTTTTCTAGAATAGTCGATACATCAGAAACTCTCTATTAGATAGTCCCACAGCAAACAATACTAAAAAATTTACTGGCAAACGTTAAATCAGAAAAAAAAAGTAAATACCATTCTATCATGTTTCGTATTATCTGCAAAACTTGATGTACATAATTTGGCCATGTGAAAAAATATACATCACTTGGGTCTCGCACAGTTTACGACATCTCCTAATAGATACGTCAAAATGACGTCTTTTCTTTTGATACCTCCAACACCCGACAACCCCCCTCCCCCACCCTCCTATTTTATACAATATGCGTCTGTTTTGTTTCACCATTATCTACCAAGGGCCATCACTATGTTCGCGTTTGTAGAGCCCCACCAGGGAGTTGTCCCCGTCAAAACCAATCATCTAAGCGTGTATCACCCGAACACAAGAAGGCGTTCAAAGAACAGAGGAAACAATACACAGCATATTTATAATTATTATTATTCTTTAAAAACTTCATAAAATGGAATATGTGAGCAGCTTTAAAGAATGTTTGTACGGGAGGTTGGTTTTTTTTTACCTACTTTAATTTACTATTATGAATATTCTCGTTATGGGGGCGGGTGGGGGGATATCATAGCCAAATAATTTGCTCTTATTAGCGTAAGATTTATTTCAAGTAAGAATATAAATTATACATGTTAGTTTACACATTGAATTTCAATCTTCCATTCTTCAAACGTTCAAGTGTTTAGAAAAAAAAAACACAATTCTTTCATACGCTATTGAAAATTTAAAAAATGAGTCACAATTTCAAGCCTTTTAAAAATGTAGGCTTCATGTTTTTTTTTCTGGCCTGAATTTGCAAAGTCACGTATTTCAGACATGGTACGTAAAATAATTTTAAGTAACAAATAACTTGGTGGGACTAATCAAATTTAAGTACGTTAGTCTGTGCCGTGTTAAAGCCATATAATTTTTTAAAAAAACAATAACAAAATAAACTTATACGGATGAAAGCAATATGTTTTAGCCACCGATATAGATCAGAGATTTTAAGAAACAAGTCTCCCTTATCATAGCTTCACGCCCAGACTTCATCGTTAGATCAAGTACAAAATAATTTGAAAGGTTATAATTTCCACACGTTACAATGTCGTACTTTTTCAAATAAAAATTGCATGCAGTGATAAACCTGTAAGGACTCAACATCTTAAATTAAATCTACTTAAATTCATTAGAAACACACAGACTTGCTCTCACTAGAAACAAACAGATTTGCTCTTACTAGAAACAAACAGACTTGCTCTCACTAGGAACAGAGTTGCTCTCACTAGAAACAAACTTGCTCTCACTAGAAACAAACTTGCTCTCACTAGAAACAAACAGACTTGCTCTCACTAGGAACAAACAGACTTGCTCTCACTAGAAACAAACAGACTTGCTCTCACTAGGAACAAACAGAGTTGTCCTCACTAGAAACAAACAGACTTGCTCTCACTAGGAACAAACAGACTTGCTCTCACTAGGAACAAACAGACTTGCTCTCACTAGAAACAAAGAGACTTGCTCTCACTAGAAACAAACAGACTTGCTCTCACTAGGAACAAACAGAGTTGCTCTCACTAGAAACAAACAGACTTGCTCTCACTAGGAACAAACAGACTTGCTCTCACTAGAAACAAACAGACTTGCTCTCACTAGGAACGAACAGACTTGCTCTCACTAGGAACAAACAGACTTGATCTCACTAGAAACAAACAGACTTGCTCTCACTAGGAACAAACAGACTTGCTCTCACTAGAAACAAACAGACTTGCTCTCACTAGAAACAAACAGACTTGCTCTCACTAGAAACAAACAGACTTGCTCTCACTAGGAACAAACAGACTTGCTCTCACTAGAAACAAACAGACTTGCTCTCACTAGAAACAAACAGACTCGCTCTCACTAGAAACAAACAGACTTGCTCTCACTAGAAACAAACAGACTTGCTCTCAGTAGAAACAAACAGACTTGCTCTCACTAGAAACAAACAGACTTGCTCTCACTAGAAACAAACAGACTTGCTCTCACTAGAAACAAACAGACTTGCTCTTACTAGAAACAAACAGACTCGCTCTCACTAGAAACAAACAGACTTGCTCTCACTAGAAACAAACAGACTCGCTCTCACTAGAAACAAACAGACTTGCTCTTACTAGAAACAAACAGACTCGCTCTCAAGCAAATAAACTTACCTCAGAATTTCGAAACCAAAAACGGCAAACTGAAATAGAGTTGAAAAACTTGACCTTATTCACGACCTCTCAACTTGTTTTAAACGGAACAAACTTAGCGCTTTCCAAGCACTAGATCTTCCTTCCTGGTGTTTGGGCGCCTATTTATTTATTTCCTTTCTCACGTGGAACACATATTTTGTCTTCTCTATATTTTATGATCCCTAAGATAATGTCTCTTCGCGGATTACTAGTCTTTGTTGTTATGTTTTTTTGCTTCAATTTTTTTTTTAATAAACACTTTCTTTTCCGATGTAAAACGAAGATTGTTGAAGTGCTTATAAAGTTTGGAGGATTTTATGTTTTTCTGTCACTCCTTTCCGTTTCGTGTTTTTTGTTCCGCTGTTCCGCGTTGGTACGCCTGTTGGATGCAGGTTTGGATTTTTATTTATAAAGGCACGCGCGACGTGGTCACGTGACTGACCGGTGGAGGGTGGGTCGGGTTGCATTGTCAGCCAGAGCTCTAGGCATTCGTGGAGTTACGGCCCTTTGATTCCCGATCTCTCCCGTCTTACCCGCCCCCACAAAAGTTTTTTGGGTTTTTTTTTTAATCCTTTCTTTAAACACATTTCAACATGCTAAAAAAATATATTTTAAAAAACTTAAGTTAGGCAAGCATTTTTTTTTTCTTTTTCAAAAACAACCGTGGGAATTTTTTTTTTAATGAAGAAAAATTAAGAAAAGCATTGAACTTTCACGAGCAGGAAGCTGTTAATTCACTCACCAAAACAGGGTGAGAATAAAACAAAATAGAAGTAAGCCAGCCAATGAAATTGCTTTATGTTTTTTTGTTTACGCTTTTCTTTCGAAGGATCAATAAGTTCAAAGATAGATGTAAAAATCGAGCAGAAAAGTAAACAACAATAAGACCCGCCCCTAACAACAAGCCTGGCAAATGTTTGTTGTTTCAATGGAAAATGCCAATATCCCAAGTGAAGGAGCTCAAACAAACATGACATTTCAGAAAATTTAATTTACGATAGGAAACCTGGCCAGAACCCGTCCGCTATCATTTTTAAGCCAAGCCCCACCCTCTATCGCCCCTCTTTTGCAGATTGGGTATTTTATTGTTAAGCTTTTTTTTTCATCGCATTCGAAGTCTAAATTAGAGTTCATGTGCGCAATCGACACGCGTTTTAAATGAACGCTTGGTTTAGAGATATATATAATATATGCTTCAGATTTGCTAGTTACGATTATCTGCTGTCATAGTTGAAGCAGCCATGGGCTTTCTTTATTCTCCAAGAAAAATGTCATGTTTCAAAACGTTAGTATAATATGGTTGTCAAAAGTCGCGTTTTTTATAGTACACTAAATAGGCTTAAAATTATTCGACTGAATGCTCGTAAATATTATATANTATATATATATATATATATTGTGGAGGCCCTGAGGGCGAATTGTCGGCGCTCAGAGGCACGGGTCCTTTGAAGCTGGACGGGTGCGGCCGAGAAACGAGGCCAACCTTGGATCCTTTGATATGGACGGCGACTTAACACGGGACTGGACGGGGTGTTTACTCAAGCGTAACACACGGGCCAGCTGGCCTGGGTGTGGTAGTCTAGCCAGAGATAGGTCAAGTCAAACAAGCTTGACCTTATGGTAATTTAGGGGCGGAGACTGACGGGTATGCACAGACGAACACCCGGGGAGTGAGACACACACGGACGGACAGACGGAGATATGGATAGGGCCAGAGTTAGGAACACGAATTGAGTTAGGGATGAGTGTTAGTTAGATAGTTGAAGAATTAAACATGATTTATTTATGCATCTTGACTTGGAGTTTAGTGATTATATAATAATTAGCCAAGTGTGTGCAGATTAGATAAATAGAGTGAAAGTACATAGATACAATTAACAGAAGAACAACATAGGAACTTCACAATATATATACATATATTGATAATAATGAAACTCGTCCAGTTGAATAATGATATTTCTATTAGGTAATAGATCTTTGAGTAAAAGTTGCAATGTCTGTTTTGTTAAAAGGTGATCTGGATGCTCTTTTATTTCCCAGTTGGACTGTCTGTTTGTTTCCTGGTAAAATGACGCTCCTAGAATCAATGTTAATGCCAACCTGATCTCATAGTTGCTGCAGGGGCGTCGTTTATACATTTAAAAGTACAACTTTACTTTATATGATCCTTTGCCTTCATAGGCGGAGTTTTAATATGAGAATAATAGGATACTCTGTACAGAATGTGTTTAATATCACGAGACTTTGTACAGAATGTGTATTATATTAAGTGACTTTGTACAGAATGTGTATAATATTAAGAGACTTTATACAGAATGTGTATAATATTAAGAGACTTTGTACAGAATGTGTATAATATTAAGTGACTTTGTACATAATGTGTATAATATTTAGAGACTTTGTACAGAATGTGTATAATATTAAGTGACTTTGTACAGAATGTGTATAATATTTAGAGACTTTGTACAGAATGTGTATAATATTAAGTGACTTTGTACAGAATGTGTATAATATTAAGAGACTTTGTACAGAATGTGTTTAATATTAAGAAAAGTTTTACAGAATGTGTATAATATTAAGAGACTTTATACAGAATGTGTTTAATATTAAGAGACTTTATACAGAATGTGTTTAATATTAAGAGACTTTATACAGAATATTAAGAGACTTTATACAGAATGTGTTTAATATTAAGAGACTTTATACAGAATGTATCAATTTTTAGAAACCCTCAACTTTATTATTTTTATTTGACTGTTTAAAAATACCGTAGCTCCAATGCTTCAGGTTTTTTTTTTTTTGTTTTTTTTTTTGTTTTTGTTTTTGTTTTTTTGCTTGCTTGGAGCATTTTTAACCTATATTTAAAAACCATTGGTTACACTCTTGTGTGTGCTAAAATCAACAAGTAAATGTATTTCCTGATACAGTTGGAATTTTTTTTTGAGCGAAGCAGCAAATGTAATTTCCTTGCAAAAGCTGAAAGTAACTATCGCATAGTTTGTCCCTAGTACTATTAGACTATCATCACTCATTTAAATATGCTGAAGCAGTTCATGAAACAGAAAAAAGATATTGTCAATTTTAAAAAAAAAAAAAAAATTGGCTACACTTATTAACAAACTAGGGTTTGTATGGTGGTTTTCAGAGGCTCAAATAACTTGTTTGATAAATACGAAATAGACAACTTCCTGAAATGAACACAAAGTATTTTATAATTATAAATCATCAAATCCTCTTTTTTTTACATCGTTCCCTTTTCATTTTCCAAGATTAAAATATAAGCTCTAGCAATGACGTCATATAATATTTTACGGCGAGAAACACTACTCGCTCTGTCAATCTCGAAACCAAAATGATTATTGGACTGTTGTACTTTTCCCCTCAGCGTTACGGAACCAGTGACTTGAGGTTTTATATTGTCTTTGTTATTATGAAGAATTATTAAAATTATTTTATAATAAATAACTAACACAAGTTTTGAAAGAAATGAATGAGGTTGATATACATTTTATCTGTAAAAAGGCAAAACAATTCTTAAATTAATCATTTGATTATATCTTCGCTAATTTGGCGAGGCACTCCGAGGTCTGCGTCGGTTTCACACTTACAGATAAAATCACCAAACTCTTTCGACACAGCTTGTCACATGATCGGTCAGTGTACGTAGTTCCAGCACCGAGCCGCGCATTCGAGCACTCATTTGAAAACTGACCCTCTTGTTTATTTTTTCTATCATATCCTCTGGGCAGTGTGTT
Source organism: Radix auricularia (assembly GCA_002072015.1). Taxonomy (NCBI): domain Eukaryota; kingdom Metazoa; phylum Mollusca; class Gastropoda; family Lymnaeidae; genus Radix; species Radix auricularia. The sequence continues at coordinate 107,366 of MUZC01001051.1, forward strand.
ATTGTCTCAGCTACTTTTATTTGTTTAGTTGCTCAACAGCTATCCTCATTAGCCTTGACAACAAATTTGAAATGTCACCGGAAGAAGAATGCATAATAGACATTTCTATTGCAAAATTAATCGTATCCTTTGCATTAAGTGACTTCTCTTTTACACACAAGATTTCAATGTTATAAACTTATCAATGGTTTAAGTAAATATTTTGTTCCAGAAGACACTTGGTTTTGTTCATCATAGCATTGATACGTTTCATATAACTGATAAATTTCACTTGTTCATGATGGTGTGAAGTATATTAAAAATTAATTTAACAAACTTAACTGTACTGATGAAAAAATGCATAGAGACAATCCCCTTCATGTACATTGGCGTAGTTATGGGAGGGGAGAGGAGGTCCAAAATTGAAAGTCCCCCGGGAACCCACTTGAAGGGGGCCCAAAACTAGTGTTCGAGATGTTTTTTCACGTTAAACATTACGCCACCGCCAAGTATGTGGGGCCCCAAAAGATGTTAAGCCCCCCGGGCCCCCAAACCGCTACAGATTCATAGCTACGCCACTGTTCCTCCAGTTAGCAGTACTCACAAATGACCACACTTTACGTACATTTTTTTCTAATACAGAATGCACCCTGAGATTCCCGTTCACCGTATATACTACACATCTTTCACTCTAACACAAACAATACCATGCTACTAATTGATTTTACGTAATACATGCGCGTGAACTGTGTCTACTAGCCTGTGGGTATTCCTGGAAATGTTTGAATATTACTCACAGTGTCGACTGTGACACAGACCACTCCCTTGTCGCCAGCAAGGTACGAATAATTAGGAAAAACTCGTACCACACCAAGAAAAAGGGATGCCCACGCATCAATACCCTATGCATGAACGACAATGCGATAACAGCTGTTCACATACAAGGTGAAGGAAGGTCTCTTAAAGAGGTCCCCATGCGTCACCATTGACTCCAAAAATGGCTCATCTCAGAGACACAATCTATACATCTGCAATACAAGCCATTGGCTAAAATCTCACAAAAACACTGACTTGTTTGATGAACATTGGTACGAGATTAAACCTGTCACGGAAGCCAAAAGGAAAGCTCTTATGGCTTACAAGGAAAAGCCTACACCCGACAGGATGCATGCCTTAAAAACAGCCAAGTCACTTGCCCAAAACGATGCACGTAAATGTGCCTATACCTACTGGCTTAACCTCTGTTCCAGCATACAATAAGCAGCAGACATAGCCAATGCAAAAGTCGTGTACGAAAACATCAAAAAGACAACTGGCCCCTTGACGTCCAAAGTAGCTCCCCTAAAGTCCAAAAGTGGAGCATAATCCAAGACTAAGCAGCACAGTTAAAACGGTCGGTTGATCTGGAATTGTATTCAACAGTTACTACAGTCTCCAGCAAAGCACTAGATAACATCCCAGATATGCCACTCATGGAAGAACTTGATGCCGTGTCCACACAGGAAAAGCCAAGCAAAGCAATTGACAGCCTAGCTTGCGGAAAAGCGCCTGGGAATGATGGAATACCACCAGAGGTCCTAAAGAGTGGCAAGACAACTTTACTCCAACCATTGCACGAGATTCTGTCCCTCTGCTGGGAAGAGGGTTACATCCCCCATGACCTAAAGGATGCAAATATAGTGACACTATATAAAAACAAAGATAATAGGAATGATTGCAACAATTATCGCGGCATTTCCCTCCTTAGTATTGTAGGAAAGGCCTTTGCCCGTTTCATACTAACAAGTTTACAGAGCCTAGCATCCCGTGTCTATCCATAATCTCATTGCGGTTTTCGGTCTGGTCGGTCTACCATAGACATGGTGTTCTACATACGACAGCTCCAGGAAAAATGCAGAGTGCAGAAGATGCCAATATACACTGCCTTGGTGAACCTTACAAAAGCCTTTGATTTCGTCAGTCGCAACGGACTATTCCAAATACTGGCAAAAATCGGCTGCCCCCCTCACCTACTTGCCATCATCAGACAGTTCCATGAAAATATGCAGGGCGCAGTGCAGTTCGATGGAGCTAAGACAGAAGCCTTTCCAGTCAGCAGCGGAGTGAAACAAGGTTTTGTACTGGCACCAACACTGTTCGTAATATTCTTCTCTGTACTTCTTCGATACGCATTCAAGGATAGCAGTGAGGGAATCTGATTACACACCAGAGCTGATGGAGGACTTTTCAACACTACCCGCCTCCGAGCCAAGACCAAAACGACAGATGTCCTAATTCTTGAGCTACTATTTGCGGGGTATGTGGCACTAACAGCACACACAGAAACTGGTTTGCAACAACTCGTGTCAAGCTTCTCCAATGCCTGCAAAGAATTTGGTCTGCAAATCAGCTTGAAAAAGACAAACATCATGGCCCAAGATACTCGACCTCCTCCTACCATAAATATTGATTATGAAAACTTGGAGGTTGTGGACAGCTTCAACTACTTGGGGTCCAAGGTCTCCAATACTGTGTAAATTGAAGAAGAAATAAACAACAGAACTGGCAATGCAGCTGCCACAATGGCTAAACTAAATAAGCGGGTCTGGTAAAACACCAAGCTAACGGAGAAACCTAAACTGTGCGTCTATCGAGCCTGTGTCATCAGTACACTACTATACGAGAGCGAAACATGGACCACTTATACATCCTTAGAGCGCAAATTTAATAGCTTCCATTTGAGATGCCTGCGACGTATCTTTGGTATTAAATGGCAAGACAAAGTGCCTAATAGTGAGGTCCTAACGCGTGCCAATACCCAAAACAACACTGTTTTGTTACGTCCGGTCAGGCTTACCCTTACCTTGTTTACGTCTTTGCCAATACCCAAAGCATGTTCTCAATTCTTAGTGAAAGACGCCTGAGGTGGCTAGGACATGTTAAAAGAATGAGCCCCGGCCGCATCCCGAAGGATCTCCTATATGGTGAACTTGCTTCAGGAAAGAGGAAAACAGGTCACCCACGCTCGCGATTTAAAGATGTTTGTCAAAGGGACATGAAAGCAGCCAAAATACATACAAGTGACTGGGAGTGTAAGGCAGAAGACCCATCTTCGTGGCGCACAGAAGTCAAAGAGGGCGTCATAGCAGCCGACGAGCGAAGAATGTAGGAGGCTGCAGACAGAAGCGCTAGGAGAAAGGCCAAAACAATTGGAAGCACATAACTCGTGTGTAAAAACTGTGCTATAGACGGTCACTCAAGGATAGGACTGCACAGCCCCTCGAGAAAATGCAACCAAACCCAATGGTGATGCACCATCGACTCGCGGGACGGAAGGATGCTGAATATAATTGCTTTACGTAATACATGCGCATGAACTGTTTCTACTTATTCTGTAGGTATTCCTGGAAATGTTTAAATATTATTTGATGACACCAGATGGCGGATTTTCGAGGAAATAACTCGTGGAACAAATATTTGCCTTTCTTATTTTAGTACTGACTGTTCATTTAATCAAGAGATATTTAACTTTATTTAATTCATGATTGTCTATCAAGTTACAAGATTTTTAAGTTCTTTTCTTTTTAGTCGTCTTCTACTTGTATGTAACATTACACAATAAAATCATCAATCCTCTATACTTGCCAGTAAATATACATAACCATGGTGGGTTTTTACCCATACTTATATATAACATTACAAAATACAACGACCACGTTCTTTCCATAACACACTGAAACTCGCGACATTAGTACCAGCATCTAAACAAGCCAACCATCCAGACAGTGACATCCATATCATTAGTACCAGCATCTAAACAATCCAACCATCCAGACAGTTACATCCATATCATTAGTACCAGCATCTAAACAAGCCAACCATCCAGACAGTGACATCCATATCATTAGTACTAGCATCTAAACAATCAAACCATCCAGACAGTGACATCCATATCATCTTTGCCCGTTTCATACTAACAAG
>MUZC01001052.1:5593-19163 GCA_002072015.1 Radix auricularia
TACATCCCTCGCAATCTACTGGGGGTCAGTCTATCTTTCACCATTCGCTTATATTTAAAGATGTCTCCTTATATATAGCTGACTTTACCTACCTGACATTGGTTGCAAGTAATCCTTCACCACTCAACTCGATTGTTGCAATCTTTGTATTTAAAAAATAAAGGTTGCCTAAACTAAAACAGTCTTGGCAGTTTGTTTTCAGCTGCAAAAATAAAGACTAATAACTGACCTGTTTGGTAAATTTTAATATATATGACTATAAAATAGCTAATTAAAGAAAAATATTCCCATCACAAAAATATATAGTGATTAAAATGTCTGTTTTGTTTGATAATGCCATGTCTCCATTTTGAACTTGTTTCAGTTATACCCTCGAGTTATCCCAAGACAGAAGGACATCTCAGAATGCTGATGACTGATAATACCAAGGAAAAAGACATACATTGACATTGTTCTTTCTGCTGAATCCAAAGTAAAAAGAAGAAAGAAAAGGGGACATTTTTCACTTTAAATATATTTTTAAGTAATTTAAAAAAATGTTTCACAATGTTGCACTATAGACTTCCTTAAACAGAATTTGTTAAAAATTTTTACCAACAAAAGCCTACAGAAATCTGTCCAGTTTGACTGTGTTCATGCATGTATTTGGCTTTTAGCAGAGTTTTAACTAACTTCAAGGTTTTCATGATTGCAGAATTTAAGGCCAGTAATTTTTTATTTGTAAACCAAATAATATGTGTAAACCAGTTTTAGAATACATGTGTATATATTTATAAATTTTCAGGAAGATTTGTAGACAAATCTGAAAGCTTTATTATGTAAAAACTGGTTGTTATATACTTTTATTTCAACTATTCGTGCATTAGTTGAGCGAAAAAAATTAAAAATATTGCAGAATTAATTTATTGAAATCGATACTATTTTATAATGTCAACAGGGTAATTAAATAAAGAAAGAATAATTTTGATTCATTAAGTTATTTTAATATGGATGAATTAATGGATATTTTTCAAATCTGTAATCTAAATGTTTGCAGTGTCTGGCAATCATTAACAATTTGAAGGATATCTCATCTTTTAATTAATTTTGGGTTATTCTGTTTTTTAATGTTCAGAACAAAATTTTTAAACATTTTATTAAAAGTTGTTTTGTAAAACCTCTTTTATATGCATCATCCAAGTTTTTTGTGTTTAAAGGTGATTTTCACTTGTGGTACTAAAATAATGAAATTTAACTAGAACATAATAATTGTGATAAAGAGTACTTGGGCCTCCTATTTTGTTACTGTTCATTAAATTCATTGCAGTATTTTTTCGCAGAACAAACAATTTTTTTAAACACAGAAAATATTTAATTATCTGTTGTCTTATGAACATTTCAGGATGTTGTACCCCCTCTCACTTTAGCAAACTATTTAATACATTATTTGGAATACTCAAAGTATATTTGAGTAACTGGCAGTCTTCATGATTTCACGGATGATGTAATGTAGAAAACTATTCTATTTATTTTTGTCATAACTTGTACAAACTATGCAAATGGTATCTTAATTTCATTGTTGTACCTACTACCTATTATATTCTCATACAAGTAGCATTCTTTTTATATTGAAATAATAAAATGTTTTCACTATTTATAAGTTGTTTTTTTTGTTATTTGTCTCTACTAGAGGTAACAGGGCAGTCATTTTAAATTATTGATGTTGATGCTAAATGAAATAAGTAAAATTACTTTATGGCTTGGCATGGGAGATGGGCAGTCGTTTTAAATTATTGATGTTGATGCTAAATGAAATAAGTAAAATTACTTTATGGGTCTTGGCATGGGAGATAGTTTCTATTTTATGGCTAACAATACTAGTTTCTATTTTATGGCTAACAATACTGTGCTCTTAACATCAATGGACTTACTGGTTTTGCTAACTTCTGAAAAATCAAAAGTTTTTCCTTATTCGTAAGTCTTTTTTGAACAATAATAATGATTAAAGTATTTAACGATGGAATACAAATATTAGTTGTGAAAAAAACTTTTCTAAATATTGGCATTTGATTTGTTTTTTTTTAAAATCCAAATGTGAGTTTTAATTTTACTTATGTTTAAAAATAAAATATCTATGACAATAGCTCAAAAGAAATTAATGTAAAGAAATATTTTGTTAGACAAAATTTTGGCAGATATAATAGGTGAGGTTTTAATTTTGAATAACTGATTTATTTAAAGCCATCAGCGTTAAAACCAAACACAGTAAATAATTTCAGCTTCTCTACAGAGTAGTAATATTTATACAAACATCATGCCTATACAAAGAAACCAAATACAATTTAAATAAGACATAACTTTATTAGACTAAGTATGTGTCAAAAACAAAGGAATCTGAAACATTAATGAAATACATGTAAGACCAATGCTAAGTTTTTTCTATTTTTTTGCCATGATTTCAGCTGAATGGTTTGCAATGGTTTCTCATAATGATTGTTTAAAAAGTTTAAATCAATGCAGAAATCAGCTTGACCCTTACACTGGCTTGTAATCCAGTTTGCTTTCTAACTTCTTGTTGTCTGCTACTTTTCTCACAGCTTTCATGAAATCCTCCTCAATAACATAGTCACGCTCTGCTCTGATGGCAAACATACCTAAAATTATTGTTTGAAAAACATTAATAAACATACTATATAGGGAATTGAAATAATAAATTAAATAAATCTTATCAAACTTATTTGAAGCAATTTTAAGTATATTTTTAAAAGTATGTTCCAATCCATAGCATTCTTACAAACCACACCATGTTTCTCAACATTAATAAATTTGTTTTCATAATCATCTTTAACTGACCAATGATGCAAGTACTCAGATAAATTAGAAATGACTTAGTTATGTGAACATTGAGCTCTTTCTATGGTCATATTTGAAGAGCTCAAGGGAAGAAACAGCCATGTCACATTTTGTAATTTTGAAATATTTGAGTTTCAAAGTTAAACAATCATACAGATTTCTAATAAATTAACTAGATTTGAAATTTTTATTAGGGTCAGAGACATAATTTTATCATAAAACTTCATTCAGAACGTTCTATTTTTTATGCCTTAATCAGATAAAGGGGGATAACTAAATAGAAAAATGTAAAATGTCACATAGCTGTTCCTTCCCTTGAGGACTTAATTCATTTTATTGGCTAGGATATAAAAATCTAAAAATAAATCCAATACCAGCTTCTGTACAGACGTTCCTAAGATCAGCACCATTGAAATCTTCAGACAGTTTTGCTACAGCTTCCCAATCTGTAGAAACAGGTACAAAATTAGTTCACATCTATTTTAACTAAAACCTATCTTCCCAATGTATAGAAGCGGATAACAAAAAGATCATAACTTTAAACTTTGTCTCACTTTATTCACCAATACCAACAAAGGATATACATTTAGCAATCATATTTTTTAAAATAATTATTTCAATTATTTGTGTTCAGTTAGTTTAAGATATCACAACACAAATCAACATTTTGCTCTAGAAAAAGGTAAAAGAAGGTGATTTGAAATCTTTAATAAAATAAACTTTGAATTTCAACCTACAGCACATATTGTGAAGGGGTAGAGAATTGTTTTTTTTTTTTTTATTGTGCAGCTTGGGATTAACATCACTGTTTTTTTAAGAATTCATTTTTGTTGTTTTTGTTTATTTTTAATTCTACTAATTAAAATTTATGAAATAACTGTAGATAGCAAAATGAAATGTATTTGATGACATCAAAATCATTTCTGGTCTTTTCCGGGGTTGAAGGTCAACAACTGAGATTGTTTACGAGTGCACAACACCAGAGAGAATGTCGAATATTTAGGTAACATCAAATGCCAACAACAGTGGATAGATTCCTAATCCATCGTTGATCCCCCTCGGTGCCTTGTTTTAAACAAAGGATGGGATACTCAAGCAGGATACAGTTTTTACAGCTTTCTATGTTCATATCAAAATCATTAGATATTTATTTACCTATTTCTCCATGCTTTGCTATTGGATTTGCATGAATTTTGAGAATTTCTGATCTTGCATGCTCATTAGGCAGAGAAATTTCTGAAATATTAATACAATGTTTGAAATTTTAAAGACTGCCATGCTATGCTGGAAATAACACCATTTAAAAAATTCTAAGTACACAACTGATGTTTTACAAAGATATAATTTAATATTCTGAAGTTAGGATTTACCTATTTTTCTATCAAGTCTACCAGGTCTTAACAATGCAGGATCCAAAGTGTCAGGTCTGTTTGTTGCCATGATCATTTTGACCTGACCAGGAGCATCAAAACCATCCATCTGATTAAGAAGCTGTTAAAGTAATAAAAGAGAAATTTTTAATATAACGTTAAAAGTTAATGATGGGAAAAATACATAAGCAGAACTGTTTACCATTATTGTGACCTTGTTTCGCATCAACAACTGAGTTTGGATAGTAAACTTGAAACTAATTTTTACCTCCATCAATGTTCTCTGTATCTCTCTATCAGCTGATGTCTCTTCAAAAAATCTTCTTCCACCTTAGAATGGAAAACATTAAAGTAGAGCTCTGAACGTAACTTCAAATAATGCTTTAAACAATCTCATAGTAAAGAAAAATATAAATGTCTGGCATTTCAATCTATTAATATTATTATTTTAACACTCTGCAAACATTACAGATTGCAAGCTATGACAATATGTATAATGATGTCATGTGTCCTGATATTAAGATGTGCCCGGTCATTGAAAATTGATACATGAACTTAAAGAAATGTAACTAACTTACCAATGGCATCGATATCATCCATGAATATAATACATGGCTCATGGTCTCTAGCAAATGCAAAAATTTCCCTTATCAGCCTCGCACTTTCCCCATTGTGCTTGTCTAAAATAGCACTAGAAACAACCTGAGGATCAAGTGTCCCAATTCATTGAGAGTAAGCCAATAGTATTTCAATTTACTGGTTATTAAAGACTATTAACAATGATATAGTTGTTTTCATCTAAAAATGGAATGGTAGGTCATGCCCTCTAGATGTGCTTATTTGAAGGTTTCACCCGCAGCCCAATTTTCAATATATGTACAGGGTTTGCATTATATTATATGACAATTGAGAAGTCATAATAATTCTATGCAACACCTAGTGTGCTGCTACGTAAGAAGTACACAGATAAGAAAGGTGCAGAAAATGTTTTAAATCAAGATTTTTTTTAAAAAGTAGATAAATATATACTTACTTATCAACTATGAAAGTTATCAAAACACTTTGTTTTTTAATCATAGTATATTCCTGACCTATAAGTCATCAATTTTTTAACTAAATTTTTAAATTTTATTTTAAAGTCCCTGAACCACTTTTTTTTGTGGTCGTAGGGGGTTCTAATGTTTCCATTAGAACATTCTCGGGCTTGCTAGACGCTGGCGGCACCCATCCCTCTCCAGGTCAGCGGAGGACTTTCTTAGCGTTAGTCATTTCTAAACATTTTTATAGTGGCTTTTACGTGGGCTCGATCCCACATCCCTCAGCTTGTAAGGTGAGCACACTGTTGACTTTGCTACCCAGCCGCCTTTTACTATATACAAAAGTATAATCATCCCAAGGTTTTGATAACTTTTATATGTAAAAAAAGTATAAACTTTCATCCATGCTCCCTAATTTTGACATGAAAAGACTCTATTATCAATCTATTTGTTTAAAACTCGCACCTCCATAGACAATTTGTGTATTTTAAAGTTTGATTGTATCTCAAATAGTGTCCCATAAAAAATGTATAGACTCATTGAATGACCACTACACCAACATTTATTATAATATGGCAAAGTTTTATCAATTAAAATACTATGACAAAACTTAAAATAATGGCCAGAGTTAGACTAGACTTTTAGGAAAGAAAATTCATTCTTAAATGCTACTGGAAGTTTGAGAACAAAATTCTGTATTAGCTCTTCCGAACCCTTAAATTTTAGAAAAGCTATAGTGTATTGAAATTATGAACAGACTAAAAATAATGTTTTTATGAGTTACCATGAAAGCTATAGTAATTTTTAGGTTTTAAAAATATATTTCAACAATTAGAATTGATAATTTATTGTATATCATATAAGCAGCAAAATAAAAAATATTCTTCCCTTAAAATATAATAATCTTATAAATAAATTGGTGCTACAATACTCATAAAAATGCAAAGTAAAAAAAAAAAAAAAAAGAGAATTCATATAACTTTCCCCTTCTGGTAATCAAATAGAACTTAAGTAAATAAAATGCAAGAGACAGCAATATTTAAAATTAAAAAATTATCATGATGGCCACACCACAAAAACACAAATCTCTTCATTATATTTATAATCAAATCTGTTTTTAAAAAATATGTTGATATACTCTTAACAAAATTAATCTTAAAATAGACTATTAGCTCAGCTCAGCGACATTGTCTTGTGGTAACACTAACAAAAAAACAAGCTCGGTAAGTAGACATAATTACTTTAAAAGTACTTTAAAAGTAGACTTAAATCTTGTTAGAACCTGTTGCTAAAATCTTTCAAGAGTAATACATCTGCAAGCTACAATGGCCACTGCCACCATCAAGCTGGCAACTTATAACAAGCCAGGCACCGTGATGCTGGCTTTGTCGGGCCCGTCGTATGATCTGTCGATAGAGGCCATCGTGTCAGAGCTTGAGGCCCACTTTAAAATTAAATGGGAGCAAATTGAAGCTCTGTACAACTTAGAGTCACCTACACGGTGGTACCTAAAGTTGAAAGAGTCGGCCATGGCGGAGCACTACGCTGTGCTCCACCAGGCCGAGATTGGTGACATGGAGTCTAAGGGCTTTGTGGGCCTACTTGTCCACGAGGACTAGTTAAACAAGAAAATCTACCTGAACTGGTGCCCACCATGATCGGCGAGATGGGGGTGAGCGAAATTGCTAGACACTTCGCGGCACCAGGATCAGAATAGAGAGGCACCCCTACAATGCCTCTAAGTGGGCAATATACCTAACACCCGGCAGGGAGATCCCTCACTATATCCTAGTGAATGCCGGAGTGTTCAGGCAGCAGAAAATCTGGGTCCAGATCCCTGGACGCCGGGCAAAGTGCTTTCATTGCGAAAGCACTTTACACTGGTCCAACCAGTGCGGAAAGGAAAAAAATCAAGCAACGTCAAAACCGGCATCAGCCCGGACATCAGCCCCAGCCAGAAGCTATGCCGTTGCTACCAGCGGAAACCCCACTACTGGCCCCACACCTATAACCTCACCCCCACCCAAGACATCCTCATCTACAGGCGAGAAGAAGAAATCCCAGGAGGGAAAACTGAAGAAGAAAGTGGAACAAAAGGAGCAACAACAACAGGAACGCAAGGAATCCCCATGGAATACAGGTCGCAAGAAGGTAGTGGAGGAAGAAAACCAGGAGGAAGACGGTTTTCAAGTGGTGGCAAGGAGGAGGAGTCTATCGTCATCCCCGGCTAGACCCACCTCCTACAAGCGACAAAATAGCAACAGTAACCTGGAACAGACGAGAAGAAAACAACTCAGGAGCGACCGAAACAGGAATTTCAACAGACAGTTTTAAACAAACTCACCATAACACATCACACACACACCACCAGTTAGTTACACAAAAATGGCAGACACCACGCTCACCATAATCTCCCTCAACATTGGGGGATGCAGAACAAAGGGAGACTGCATCATTAAACTTGTTAAAGAGCACACACCTGATTTCCTTTTTCTTCAAGAAATAAACATACATTCGGAACACGACGCCAATACATACATCACCAACTTTGGCTTTAAACAAGCATACACTCGGAACACGATGCCAATACATACATCACCAACTTAGGCTTTAAACAAACATACACTCGAAACACGACGCCAATACATACATCACCAACTTAGGCTTTAAACAAACATACACTCGGAACACGACGCCAATACATACATCACCAACTTAGGCTTTAAACACACTCACGCACATTACAGCAACGGAAAGAAACGCTAAGGACAAGCGTAAGGTACGGCCATCATATCAACATCAGACCGCTGGCAGGTCACGAACAAAGGAAATGACAACGAAGGACGGATAACCACAGTCAAGATTACAAACCGCCAACAAAATTTCACACTTTTTAACATATACGCACCGTCGGACAATTGTCAGCAAAGAAAGGCAACTTTCTACAGGAAACTTGTACAATTTATAGGAAATACTCAGGACAGGGAAGAGATTATAATGGGAGGGGATTTTAACTATATAAATGACCCATTAGACTCCACCAACCGGGACAGGACTAGACAAGAAGTAATATACGAGGAGAATAGTCAAATAGAAATAATACAATACATGACCGACACATACAGCCTAACCGACGCCTACAGGGTAAAACACCCCAAGGGGAGGGAAATGACACACCGAAACAGCCTGCACACCACAAGCGCCAGGCTAGATAGGCTGTACGTGCCAACATCGTCAGCAATATACAAGGCTACACACATAGCAGAAACACTCAAATACACAGACCATAAGGCCATCAAAGTTCAAATAAACGGACAAAATGGTTTTAGAGCCACCAGACGGTCTCCACACTGGAAATTCAACAACACACTTTTAGAAAACAAAAGATACTTAGAAATTATAACGCCTATCATACAACAATACACAACAAAAATACCAACTAACAACATAGGCAGACACTGGGAGCTCTTCAAATCAACAGTGAGAAGAGTTACCCAGACAATCGCCGCAGACATAAACAAAGAACGTAAGGAACGAGAGAAGGAATTGAGACAACAAATACCAATACTAAAACTAACCGACCCCACTGACCCTACAGTAATAGAGTTAGAGAAGGAGCTAGACCAAATAGAACAATATAAATACAAAGGGGCACATATAAGAAGCAGAACACTAATAGACAATCTAGAAGTCCCAACGAAACACTTTTTTGCAGCAGACCAGCGTAATAACAATATACGAGCAATCGAGGACTGCAGAGGAAAGATACATGACGACAATGAAGGCATAGTAGAGACTTCACAGACTATTACACAAGACTATACACACACGAACCAACAAACCCAGACATTCAGGATAGGTACCTGGCGTACACAAAGACACTAAGGGACGACCAGAGGGACGCGCTGGACAGACCAATAGACACCACAGACATCAAGGCGGCTTTAGACGACATGAACAAAGGGAAATCAGACGGACTGACGACCGAGTTCTACCAACATTTCGCCACACATTTGACGCCACTCCTACACGCGATGACGGACGAAACGTACAGGAACAAAGAGCTGCCACGCAACATGGGCATGGGACAGTCATACATAAAAATACTCCACAAAAAGAAAACTGATAGAACACAAACAAAAAACTACAGACCAATATTTTTACTAAACACAGATTACAAAATAATAACTAAAGTAATAGCAAATAAAATTAAAGCGTATCGAAAGGATCTGGTGCACCCAGACCAACAATGTAGTATTAAAGATAGGAATATAAATAACCATAACCACTTTATCAGAGATATAATACATTATGCCAAAGACAAAAACATTGCAGCAAGTATCTTGGCCCTCGACCAAGAGAAAGCATTCGATAGGGTATGTCACACATACCTACACAAAATATGAAATCAAAATAACCTAGGAAACTACGTGTGTGACTGGGTTAAGATAATATATAAAAATCCCATTAGCAAACTACTCATAAATAACACATTATCAAAAGGAATAGAAATTCAAAGATCAGTAAGGCAAGGGTGCCCACTTTCACCATACCTTTATATCCTGGCGATAGAACCAGTGTTGGAAAAGATAAGATTAGATAACACAATAAAAGGAATCAATTTACCAAATAGAGGAGAAAGGAAACTACTGGCATGGTGGTCGAGAGTGGTGGTCGAGAGGTAGCGCTCTCGACTGTCATACCGATGGTCACGAGTTCGAATCCACACGAAGGTGAGGATTCGTTCTCGGGCCTGAGGAGTACCCGAGTCACCCAGCTCCGAATGGGTACCTAACTAGACGATAGTTAGGCGGCTGGGGTAATGCGTGGAACCCCTATAGCCGTGGCCTGTGACCGCTGCATCACTTGCCAACAGATCATCTCTCATGGTCTGTGGACGCAATTATCTTCTGCATAGAAGGAGCGTCTGTATATCTAAGATAAGGCATATGCGGACGACACGATATTCTTCCCACAGAATAACAACTCTATCAAAAGAATAATGGAAACCTTTGAGGATTTTGGACAAGCCAGCGGATCAAAAATTAATATTCAGAAATCGGAAATCATGGGAATCGGGAAAAACACGAATAAGGACGACTATCCCCTCAATTTGGAAGGAAAACAGGAACTACTCATTTACAAAATAACTTTTACAAACAACCTATGGATAACACACAAAGGAACATGGGATTCACTACTGAGATATGTTAACAAAACAATCACACGATATAAATATACATCCAAAACAATATTCGGGAGAAGTGCTCTAGTTAATACGCTAATAGTATCAAAATTAATTTACGTAGGGAACATTTTGGACATCCCTCCTCCCACACTAACCAAAATTAACCAAGCGATTAGAAGATATATCTTTAAGAATGGAATATTAAGAAATCAACTCTAATGCAGACCAAATTAGAAGGAGGAATAAATCTGCAGGGTATAGAAACCAAAATTAAAGCCATGAGGATCAGGCACATTGGACAGGCAATCAAGGACCACAAGGAACATTCACTAACACACTATTACATAGGGGTCAGACTGACACGTCTGACACCTATGGATAATAAAACACCACACTACATGGGGACGAGACTCCCCTCCTTTTATCAAACAAGCTTAGTTAGTTCGTTATTTCCTCTCAGGCCGAAGACGGCACATAGGGCAGAGGTCATGGATTTCCATTTTTGACGATCCGTTGCTAATTGTGTCAAGTCCTGGATATTGTTTAGACCCACGGTTGAGCTTTCTCTTAAGATTGTTCTATGCAGGGTTTCTTTTGGCCTTCCTTGTTTTCTTTTGCCTGCTGGTGTCCACTTGAGGGCCTGACTTGGGAGTCTTCTTTCGTCCATTCGAAGAATGACCGATGTAATTCCATCGTCTTCTCCTTATAAAAGTTGGCACGTATTCTTACAAGCTTACGCGCCATAAAAAAATAACAAAGTCTTATCAACAAAACAAACAAGGAAATCTACCACCACTTGAGAGATCGACAGAAAACCCCTCATCTTGAGAGAATCAAGTGGTTGAGACTTTTCAACAAAATAGATATAGATGACCCCTTTAAAAACCTACACATTAAAGAAATAGAACCTAAGGCAAGGGAATTAACCTTCCGTCTAATTTACAACATGACGCCAACGTCAGAAAGGCCGGAACAACATATACTGTTAACACCGAGATGTCCACTCTGTAAATATTTATTAATAGAGACAGAGAGACATCTCTTCTTAGAAAGCGAAGCAATACAAAAAACCAAATCCACATTAACACAACTGTTAGAAGCTGGAACAAGCTACCCAATAAACATAGATGGGGCTATAACCTTAAATACTATCCCTAAATCATATAATACCACACACTATGTAATCAGCTTACAACTGCTGGTGGAACATAGAAACCACATTTGGCAGTGCAGAACCAACGTAGCCTTCAATAAACACAACTACACGGAACCTCTAATAGATCAAATATTTAGAGCAAAAATTCAAAATCTAATAGAGCAAACATAACAACAAAATAACTAAAACCGAATACACAGCATAATCTAAATAATACTCAATAAATAGCATACTATATGCTCCTGATGTAAATAGATGAAAATAAAAGTATCTACAATGCTTAATTATAATGTAAGGGCCATAACACCGGACAGTGTCTGCGCTCAGAAATCTGCTCTTTTCCTTTCAGAGAGGAATCTGTAGAATCAAAAGGAACAGACACGGACAAGTCCACTGGAGGAACAACCATCACCCATCACCCCTTCTCTTATATTATATGTTTGCTCACACCATGCCACTTTTCGTCCCTCTCATTCTCACATTTCACTTCACGGGGCATATCACTCACATCACCATGTCTGTATAGTTTGTATAAGTATGGGTCGAGAGGTTTTCTGGGTGTGTTTGTTGTTTAGATCCTATGAGGCACGCTCGCCTCGGACAAGTCGGTCTGGATGTAGTATCGTCTATGTGTCTGTCTATCATCCAATTTAAAAAAAAAAAAATCCATTCTAAGGCCTTCAGCCTAATATTTAAACAAAAATGTACATTTAAAATAAAAATTAAACACTATGTTCAAAAAGGGACTGCAGCGGAGATCAATGAGAGAAGTTTGAGATTTCCGAAGCAACCCCTTTTTTTAAAATAAAAATTAAAAAAAAGACAATTAGCCATTAAGTTATTTCCCTAGTGTAGATTATCACCATTGTTTTATAGATAGATTGAGTGATCACAGCGTCAAACTTTGTAGAGCAAATGGTATTAAAGCATCATAAAGTATAGTTCAAATGCAATATCACATTTTCTTAAATTGCAAAGTCAATTCTAGTACAGCTGGTAATAAATACTTAATTTTTTTTTTAACATAGAAAAACAAAGATAAGTACCTTGAGAAAGTTACAGTCCAAGTGGTTGGCCACAGCTCTGGCGAGTAGAGTTTTCCCTGTCCCAGGTGGTCCATACAACAAACATCCTTTGGGTGGAGTGATGCCCATACGTTGAAAGAGTTCAGGATTGCGAAGTGGCAGCTCAACAACCTGATAAAAAATGTTCAATATTGTGACCGGTCAAATTCACAAGAAATGAACTTATTGCTTCATTCAATCTACCCGTCAAATTCACAAGAAATGAACTTATTGCTTGATTCAATCTATGATTGTTTTCATTCTTTCCATAAAAGTAATAAGTAAAAACATGAAATAAATATGCAGAATATTTTTGCAACAATATTTACCATTTGATTTACCTATCCTGAATGGGGAATGTTCACTAATATTAGAAAAACAAGAAAATGTTCACTCTATGGTTTGTTGGTCGGTATACAAATTTTTAAAAATGTGTCTGCAAAGTTGCATAATATCCATTTTTTGTGTAGTTTTTTTTACAAAATTTGCTGCGTGGCAATGCCAAACTGCTGTATGGCGTCTGTCAAATATCTACGCAGCCTAAAGGGAACATAGCTATATCTCTTATGTTGCTTTAAGAATGACAAAGAATAATTCTCTAAATTTGTATATATAGCTAAAATGTTTTCTTCCATAGGCAAACACCATAAAATTCACAGTATCAAGCACTAATTGTGATCCTTTTAAATGAACTCTTGTTTTGTCAATTAACAGACTAAAGATAATTTTTGGAGATAATTTCTAGATTGCATGCATAATTTATGTATAAGTGTTTTGTCAATTATGAGTTGTGAATGGGGTTTTTAAATGTTTTTTCTACATTGTTTTTAATTTGTTGACTTTCCAATACAATATACAAGACAATAACATGAGGAATTTCTAATACAATATACCAAATAATGACATGAGGACTTTTATTTCTT
>MUZC01001052.1:23589-43574 GCA_002072015.1 Radix auricularia
TTTTTTTTTTTTTTTTTTTTTTTTTTTTTTTTTTTTTTGTGGTGTTTTTTTACTCACTTGTTTCATCAGGTTGCTCTGTGTTTTCCAGCGCTAAAGTACAGAGAAATAAAAATAAATGTTTTATGACAAATAAATGTTCATGACAAAATGAATAATTTGGTATTTAATGTACAGATTTTAATTGATGATTTTATGCGTTTGAAATTTAATAATCACTTTTAATAGGTGCCTCAAGTTATATGTATACAGGCTTAAGTATAGTCTTAGTAAAAAGTTACTGGCTTCCGAACGACTGATTCGGAGCGACAATGTTATAAACAAGGTTTGACGTCAGTAGGGTGACCACGCATGGGGGGAGAAAGCTATGAATTTCACCTAGTTAAAGGAAGTGGTGGAGATATATGGTGGAGCACTGAAGAAGGCGACGATGACAAAAATATGTAAAATGTTTGTCTAACATTGAGCACTTGAGAACGGACAGATGTAGAAGGGAACTTGATACCCAGGAATTATTCCAATATATAAAGCAATAACTAACCTGAATATCTTGGTACGACCAAGATGTGGTGCCACGGCTTATATAAAGCAATAACTAACATGAATATCTTGGTACGACCAAGATGTGGTGCCACGGCTTATATAAAGCAATAAATAACCCGAATATCGTGGCGCGACCAAGATGTGGTGCCACGGCTTATATAAAGCATATTGATTGGGCTTATAGCACCGCGCTGGTTCATGTGGTGCCACGGGTTATATAAAGCAATAAATAACTAACCTTCATACCGTGGCACCACCAAGACGTGGTGCCACGGGTCAACACAAACGTATCGTCTGTTTGTCGTGGATGCAAATCTACAAAAGGGCAAAAAGCCAATGTTGCTAATTGTGGCTTGAGGGTATCGTAATATTCTTATTAAATGAACATAAGCCGGATCCCTTTTCCCTGCAATCTGGAAAAAAAATGTATGTGGCTAAATAAAATAAAAAGAACTATTTTCTTTTAAAAAAACGGCAAATGTGTCGTGAATTCACTTTATTTGAATAAACCAATTACTTTCTTGTTCTATAAAAGTTTTGCCCTTAAGAAATTAATTACCAAAATGAATTAAATTTAGTTATCAAAATCGAGCATAAATAATTTTTTGTTTAAATAACTTTTAAAAACTTATCATTTAAACTTAGAGAAAAACATACTTAACAGTCACTTTTTTTTCCATTGAAGATATTTTAGTAACGAAAGACTTACTCTTATCCTTGGGTCACGGCCACGCTCCACCACAAGGCACCTGTTCGGATCTGACGGATTTGCGATTAAATTTATTAGATCTTGAGGATTTAAATGTTTCAGAAAATATCTTATCACTTTTGAAGTGTAGTCAGGTTCCTTGTCTGCTGTCTGCAATAGTGGTCGATTTTTTAAAAATAAATCATTTCATTGTTTTGTTTTGTTTTTAACAGAAGGTAATGAAATAGTCTCTCTATTAAAATCAATCGTGCTCATATATCTAGAAACTGAAATTTCTCGCTGGGCATTAAGACACACTGTGACAAATTTATTTTAAATATTTACAAAAATGAGGAGTAAGTCTTTTAATAAATATACACTAAAACTAAGACAAAATAAATATTACTCAGAGAACCTTTGTAAGCTTGAATAACTCATCCATTTTGAAGACCAATGAATTAAAATTTGTCATAGCAGCGTTGTCATATCGTGCGATTCACTGTTGAACGGTTCGCATTTTTTCAAAAGTAATTTTCCCCGTAATTTTTTATAGTTCGTAAAAACGTGAATTGCTAACCAAAGGCTAGAGCTTTTAGTGACCTGCAAATTAAAATTAATATTAGATCTACATTGAATATTCTGTGACTTTTTAAGGCATNTTCCGTCTCGTGAGACGATGGTGAATCACAGTTGGGTTGCGTTGAATTTTCGTAAAGTGCCTGTGACAGTCTTTAACACAGTTTTTACACGCGAGTTCTGTGCTTTCTTATGTTTTGACCTTTCTCCTAGCTCTTCTGTCTGCAGCCTCCTCCATTCTTCGCTCCTCGGCTACTATGACTCCCTCTTTGACAACTGTGCGCCACGTAAATCGGTCTTCTGCCTTACACTCCCAGTCACTTGTATGTATTTTGGCTGCTTTCATGTCCTTTTGACAGATATCTATAAAACGCAAGCGTGGGCGATATGTCTTCCTCTTTCCCGAAGCACTTTCACCTTATAGGAGGTCCTTCGGGATACGACTAGGGAACGTTCTCTGTACATGTCCCAACCCTCACAGACCTCTTTCAATACGCATTGAGAGCATGCGTTAGGAATTTGCACACAGTAGGACCTGACTATTAGGCATTTTTCTGTGATATTTGAGATAAAATATATAAATTGTCTACCCACGCCACAGGCCTCTTTAGTCGCCCTTTTCTGTTTTGATTCATTTTGAAATGTTCTAAATGTAAATTTCATCTAAATAACACTACTAATAAACCTATAAAGAATTTTTTAAAAACTAAATTATTAGATACAAAACTCATAATTTATAAAACTTAAGTGAATTCATCCCATTATTGTGACACAATTTATTGAACTCTGAATTACCATGTAAAGTTCCACGTTCTGCGGCCCGTAACAGGATCACATATATTAAAATAAAACCTGTTTAATCCAATTAGAAATACCTAGACCCCCAGCCGGCGCCGCGCCCCGAATACGCCGCTGAATTTTTGTCCAACAAAAATCACCGGAAAATATGTGGCGCACCGCATTAGCTGTCATATTTTTTCCGCCGTGAATACGTCGAAAAATGAACCAGCCGCCGTAACGTAATGTTTTGTTTGATAAGTTTCACTGCGTTAAGTTTTAAGATCGATTACATAGCGGTCGCCGGAAGTGTGACAGCTAACGAGTTATTTGTACAGTTTTTTTTTGTTTGTTTTTGTTTTTTGTTTTTTTGAAAACCTAACTACCGACAGAAGCGTCGCTAAGCTTGATGTCACCCGGGACGATAGCTCATGGTGTCACCCGGGACGATAGCTCATGGTGTCACCCGGGACGAACGCTCATGGTGTCATCCGGGACGATAGCTCATGGTGTCACCACTTCACGACTTGAGGGCGTCCATAAATGACGTCACGTGGGGGTTCCGATTTTTACCCTCCCCCCACGTCATGCTTTATCACAAATACTGAAACCCACAGCCCCTTTTTCCGATATGAAATCACAAAGCTTTGACACCATCCCACACCCCAACGCCGTATCTTCTACTTCTAACTGAAAATTATCATGTGGCAAATTATTTTGCTATTTTAAGTAAGTATTTAGTTTAAGTCTACACTCTAATATCATAACACACGTGAAGCCATTGAGAATATCATTAAATAAATTTTAAACAATCAAATATTAATGTGGAACTTTATTTTAAAGTTGCACGTTTTTAATATGACGTCACATTTTTTTTACTAAGCAAACCACTCTTTCTCAGCAAACTGAAGCTTATTTTGTCTTATTCACATGCTTCCATGACACAAGATCGTCTGAGTGATCTTTCACTCCTTAGCATCGAAAAAGAAACACTTGAGAATATAAATTTTGACAATGTGATTAACGAGTTTTCGACAGTCAAATCCAGGAAGATCAATTTCTTTGTACACTATGTCAATTAAAGTCATGTATAATTAGTTGAGTATATTTTTTTCTAATAAATTGAGGAAGACCCAAGCGTACATGGAGACAGATGATGTTAAATGAGGCTGGAAGAACTGGGAAAAAGTTTAGAAGAATTGAAGCGACTTGCAAGGGACTGTGCACAGTGGTGAGCTTTGACAGAGGCCCTGTGTTCCACAAGGAACCCAAAGGACAAATGATGATGATTCTGCTTCATAAAAATGCCAGATGCTTTGAAAATGAACCATATAAACTGTAAACAAAAATAATTAAATTTCTGGGGGCTCATTGAATTCCTAGAATTTGTAGGTTCGAGATGGAGCGCAAAATTTGTGTCATGTCCCCAAGCGCAGATGACCCTGGCTTCGCTGCTGTTATAATGGGTAAAGATCAAAAGACATGTGGTTAAACCCAAATCTTGTAGAGAGTTATTAGGAGTGTTGAATTTCATTCATCGAAACAATGTTTCCTAAGCCGCTGGCGCTGGTGTCACCGAAGTAGTTAGTCGTCCAAGAAAATTTTATTTTAATGAATTTATCAGGATGAGACCAAAAGATTGTTTAAAGATTAAATAGCATAATTCCACATATTGAAAATATCCTACTTATTTTGTAAATGAATTTCTCACTTAACACACTCAGTACTGTGGTAAGTTAATTTGTGTTTAAATTTGAAAAAAAAAAATATTTTAGCACCAAACATATGGAGCACCCCCTCAATGGAAGATGGGATAAGAGGTAGGAAAGGGAAGGCCTCAACTATTATGGCTAGACTGAACAGTACAAAAGAGTTGGGCCAAATGCTAAACTTACAGCAAGGACAAAGCTGCTGGTATACCG
Organism: Radix auricularia; assembly: GCA_002072015.1. Classification (NCBI taxonomy): domain Eukaryota; kingdom Metazoa; phylum Mollusca; class Gastropoda; family Lymnaeidae; genus Radix; species Radix auricularia. The sequence goes on from MUZC01001052.1 coordinate 28,093, forward strand.
GGCCAGTGTATTGAGCACACTCCAATATGGTTGCTAGTCTTGGACCACCTATATCAGGCATGAATAAAGGCCCAATAGCTTCCACCTTAGATGCCGGTGTCGCATTCTTCTCATCAAATGGCAAGAGAAAGTCCCCAACACAGAGGACCTGGTTCAAGCAAGCATGAGCAGCAGGCCAGCCTTATTAGTCAAAGACGCTTTCGCTGGCTTGGACACGTCAAGAGAATGCAAACTGGTCGCCTACTCAAGGACGGACTGTGGAGCGAGCTGGCGACAGGGAACAGGTCAGTTGGTCGGCCATGTCTCAGATACACAGACATATGCAGAAGAGACATGAAAACAGCCAAAATTGACATTAAAAAAACTAGAAAAATCTGGCAGAGGATTTGTCCACATTACGAACAATAGTGAAAGGCGGATCACCGAGAGCAGAGGAGCGATTCAAGGTGGGCACAGTTGAAATAAATAGTGGTTTATAAGAATGCAGAAATTAACGATTTATTTCTCGATTCATCTGTAAAATTTTTATCGATTATCATGAAGATGCAACTACAAGCAATTTTGTTGCATTATTGAAAGCCAAAGCAGCTTCTAAAGATGGGCAGTTGAACTCATCATTTAGAAGACAAATTCAAGAAGATTGCAACAAACTGGGACCCTATTTTGCGGCATGCATCATTTACCGTTTGATGCAAAAGAATTTAATTCTGGTATATTTTATGACCTGTTAGAGTTTTGTGCAAACGTGAGATGAAGTTCTTGCTAATCATTTGTAGTGCCAAGTATATCTCGGCTACCATGCAAATCACATAATCGAAATGTGTGGGTCTCACTAGTGTTAAAACATTGTTTCGTGAAGACAATAATTCAGTCGCATTTTTTATACTTGCTGACAAAACAAATGAAATTTCAGGCATTGATTAGATGTAACTTGGTGTTAGATTTGTCATGAAGCAAGATGGGAAAATGATGGTCACAAAAGAATATCTGGTATATATTCCATTTGTCTATAGAACAGCTGAATGTTTATCCAACACCATCATTAAAATTCATTAGACTTTGGATTACCGTAGATATGACAAAGCTTGTTGGTTAAGTGCACTGTAGTTTCTCTAAAACGGCAGATACAGAAAGAGGAATCCAAGCAATAATTAGACAAAATACTCAAAAGCTGCAGTTGTACATTGCAGTTCACATAAACTTAATCTTGTCGTTAACGATTTAAACAGAGGCGCCAGTAGGGTTGGTGTCACCCGGGGCGGTAGCTCCTGGTGTCACCCGGGGCGGTAGCTCTTGGTGTCACCCGGGGCGGTAGCTCATGGTGTCACCCGGGGCGGTAGCTCTTGGTGTCACCCGGGGTGGTAGCTCCTGGTGTCACCCGGGGCGGTAGCTCCTGGTGTCACCCGGGGCGGTAGCTCCTGGTGTCACCCCGTCATGATTTAACCCATAAAACTCCTCCGAGTTTTCCCGTGCCAAATAAAGGGAATTAATAGCATTTTACTGTCTGGTGTCACCCCCTGATGGTGCCACCCAGGGCGGCCCGCCCCCACCACTCCCCCCTAGCGACGCCACTTGATTTAAATAATGTGAATGTTATACAACATAATATGAACAATTAAATCAATTAAAATGTTTTCCGATAAAGTAATTAACTGAAAAAACTAAACCAAAATGTTATGTGAAACTACATGGACATAAATGATGGCGTATTTTCGCTAAAATTGCGATAGAAATTTTATTTAAATTACGGACAATTCGACCCCAGACGGTTCGACCCTGCCAGTTCGACCATATGACGTTTTGATTCTATGGCGGATTAAGGGGGGGGGCTGAACGGGCTAAAGCCACGGGCCCCGACGATTTAGGGGCCCCCAAACTTTTATATTTTATAATAAAAGTGTACAAAAGTTGCACGAACCCTTGAAAATATAATAAATTAATTAATACCATCTATACAACTTATCGCGTTCAGAAACGATAGTATTGATAAAGTACCTAATAATCGAAAAACTTTAATTGATTCACTTCGTATGATATAAAATATAGTTTATATTTTTAAAATTTGCCATTTTCGTGAAGTTCCGCTGGCCGTGTCGGTATAGTATATATGCTCGTGGGGCTACCGGTGTCGGGTTCAATACCCAGCAAGGGCTTATATGTTTTTTCTTTTCACACTCAATTTTAACTACCGCGAACTCATCAAACAGTTATTTCTTCGTGTTCGTTTTTTTCATTATTAAAATTTAGTTACAGTCTTATATTAGCTGTTAACAATCATTTTATTTTAAGAATGCTGGCTGGATAGGGCCCCCGTTTGATTGCAGCCCAGGGCCCTGTGCAGTCTTAATCCGCCCCTGTATTGATTACAATTACACTGTCAATTTCTCATAAAATAACTCCAAAAAAAATCATGTTAAAACTAGGGCTGCGGAAATTACCGATTAATTTCTCGATTAATCGGTAAATTATTTTATCGATTAAAATTATTCTAAACGATAAAATAGTGATTAAAAATTTAATAAATGTTGTTGTTTTTTAAATTCGATTTATTAATAAATAAAAGGTTTTATTTTATTTTAATTTTTTTTTTTACGTACAAACTTCTCCGTTAAGGGCGTTCAGAGAGAGAATACTTTAAAATAACCTGTTTTATAAGGACAATGATATAAAAAAAATATTAGTTTTTAACTTTTTAACAATTAGAAAATTTACATAATTGACATATTGAATTACTTATTTTTAAATATATCCCCTAACAATAGTACGCTTTTTAAATTTAATTAAATTAAATACTTAGGTTATGGGCAATTTAAAAAATGCAATAAAAGGGCACAAAATATGAAGGAAAACGAAATAATGAAAAAAGAGATTATGAGGTCTTAGAAAAAAATCATAGCTTTCGAATCACTTGGGATAGAAAGATGATCTTTATGTTTTTACTAATCATCAAACAATTTCTACACAGCTGTATTACTTTTATATTTATAAAATTAATTTGAAATTTTCATTCAAGTGCCTCAACTTTAATACGTTATTTAACCTCTTTTCAGTGCTAACTGTTTTAAAAATAACTTAATGCAAATACAAATGGACTGTTTTTATCAATTCCCTTGAAATTTTCAGTTTAATGACGTCATACATCTTTATTTTGAGGCATAACAAAATTATCGATTAATTAATCGGTAATTTTTCATCAGTCAACGATTAAATTTAATTTAATCGATAACAGCCCTAGTTAAAACGTTTATTCTCATCGCTAAAAAGAAATCTCAATCCCCACAGATGGCAACAAGTGTTAGTGTGATAGCAAACAATACATGTTAATGAAGGACAATTGACTGTACAGGTCCAACATTGCTTCCTACATGCTGCATGGTATTGCTTGGTGAGACATGACTAAATTATATGCAAGTACATAGTACTCATGGACTCAATGTCTGACAAATTATGGACAAAACACATTCAACTGTACATAAGGCTGTTTGCCTTCATATTAAATTAGGTGTTGAGACCTGATAAATAAATATGTTTAACAACAGATCAGAGAGTTTGATCACATAGAGTGATGTGAAACTTAAATATCAACGTACAGTTAACACACAGTCTCATATAGACAAAAATAGTGCTGGAAATGTTAAAAATACAAGGATCTGAAGAAGAAATAATTCCGTCTCTGCTATAATTACTGAATGCAGATTGTCGTGCACTCCTGATAACACATGTCATAAATGCTTGAAAAATACCTACATGTACACAAATAGAACAAATAATTATCTATTACAGCCAATGTAATTTTGGTACACGTAATCTTTTTAGACCTTTGGAACTTCTACAGAATTTTAAAAAATTATATAGCAAATTAACATTTAAAACGATGCAGAAATATTAGCAACCGAACTATAAAATAATGCTGCATAAAAAAAATAAAGGGTCATTAGGACAAAATGGAGAATTCTAACTTGTATGTTAATACGACTTTTAGCTTATAAACAAATCCATTATAAGTTATGGTCAACAAAAGGTCAAATACTAGATAACTGGCTGGCCCAGATATCACAATTCCACGCCTGGATCAAATGACAATAATATAAGCATTACTCATCAAGGTCAAGGACTTCTTTTCACTCTCTTTAAAAGGTTAGTTCAAAAGTACTACATTAAAGCCATGTGGTGGAAATAGCAGATAAGAAAAGGATTAAAACAAGATTTTAAAATTGTGGAATGTTAAACCTTTCCCACAACATTGTGAAGTTCAGTAGTAGCATGTATAAGCATTTATAGGGTGATAAAGCATTAGACTTAATAAATCATCTAGCGGATTTATGTGATAAACAGAAATGTGTGAGACATATCACATAAATCCGCTAGATGATTTATTAAGTCTCATGCCCTATCCCCCTATAAATCCTTATACGTGCTATTACTGAAAATGGATTTTAATCCTGCATCTCTTCTGGTACCTCATGGGGACCAACAATACCAGAGACTGCTAACTGCTGTTTGTGTTTTTCATCTTGAGCATTCCTTATAGCATTTTCCCTCTCCTCTAAGAATAAATCATCCATATCTTCTCCAGCAAATTCCTAATAGAAAGGAAAACAGTAAATTATTTTAAGTTTTATTTATGAAACAGATGATCATGTTGATCAAATTCTATATGAAATTACAAGTTTAACTCTTAATGTGCCATAAGGTTTTTGGAAAACTTGCAGCAGTGCTGTAAGAATTTCCCGAATTGCGATCAACCGGTAATGAAATTTAAAAAATTGCGTAAAATCCATTTATATTATTATTATAGTCATACTGACTTCATCTTTTAGGATAAGAATTGTTATGTTATGTATCCAAAAGACCGTGTTGAGTTTAAAACAATATTTACCTGTAGTTTAGTACTATTATTTTAGCAATAAAGTATAGCAAAATCGTATCTTCAACAACAACACACACACACACAAAATAACCTCGGTAAAAACGATCAAAACACTTACTCTAATTTGGACTAAAAAGTCCCTCAAGTACTTTCAGGACATTACATTCCTGATCAAAGCTGAAAAGTCCTTCAATGACAATCTTAATCTGTTGCCTGATAATAGAAAGTGGAATTGATTTTAATCTCAAGCCGAACTGATTCCAATGTGTCATTTTAAATACCAAGTAATATTACCTTCAAGTCAGCCATGTCTGAAACACTAAGAAAATAATAAACTCTTGGCTATAATTCAACCAGCAACCATAGTGGTGTAATTCAGGTATGCGTTAAAAATTCACAAAAACTTACTCATTAAGATGAGTAAATGGAGTCTTGAGAAGATTAAGTAGAAATTCTAGCACATAAACAATATTTTGTACTGCTGGCATATTAATATTTGCTGCACTGCGATATTTCCGTGTTCCAACAGGTTGAGCATGTATGCAAAGATAGTAGCTTGCATTGTAAGACCTGTCCAAACCAAAGATTTTTTTAAAAATTAATCGAGGCTTTCAAAAAATTGAATTTTAATGAAATGATAATTTAATAATTATGTTTTTGAAATATATAAGTGTAAACAAGTAGGTGCTCCAAACCAGAGAAATAAACAACCCGTAAAAATAAAGTTTTGGGCTATAAACCGCTAACATATGAGACATTACAAAAAGTTTTGATTATCTTTCAACTTCTACAGACAGAACTCCCCTGGCTGTAAAATTGGGAAGGGGGTTCGGCGCAGGTGGGGTGTCATGACTGGAGTGAACTCCAGTGACACATGACGATGTAAAATAGCAAATGCATTGTAAGTGACTTAAGTCTATGTGCAAATCACATTAATTGGGTCATTTTTTACTTTTGTTTTTTCCGCCCACCCGCCAAAGACAAGACGGTAAAGTTAATAAAGGGGATGTTAAAATCTAACAGAGCTTCACACACCATATACCATTTCTGGAAATTGTTTAAATGACTGGGATTGTCATTGAACTTAAACGTTAAAAACCCCATAAGGTTATTGGTAAACTTTCACCACAGTAACGTTATGGTTCCCAAATTATTGCTATCAGCTGGTTTTGAATTTTTTAAAATTGCAGAAAATGTATTTATATTATTATTGTCAACTGACTTAGTTATTTTGTAATTATTTTACTTATAAAAATACCATCTTGGGTTAAATACTATTTTTACCAGTGGTTTAGCTGATTTTTTAAAAAAAAGTATAGCAAAATCACATCTTTTAAAAAAATACCACAGAACTTCGCGAATTGAGGGATAACACTTGCAAAAGCAAACACCACGCACTCCAGAAGACCCTATTTCACTATCGCCGTAGCATTTCTTTTCAAGCTTGATTTTGTAATATTTGGGCTAATTGTTTAAAACCATCTACAAATCAAATAGACTTTCTATAATGTATTTAGATTTGTTTAGTTATTTGCCATGATAGCTATTCATTTTTCAGGATTACCCATTTACCTTTTTTCTTCTAGATTTACTTAAAAGTATATTTTTTTCCTTAGGATATAAGTATTTCTATAAGTGTATATTATATTACCATGATTTATCTATATTTTTCTAGATGTAAACCCAAATCTTTTCGTGTATCTAGATTTGTCTTGATGAATATTAATTTATCTTCATCTGTCTAGATTTGTCTACATATATTACCTTGATTTTATCTAGATGTATATTGATTTACCCTGATGTATATAGATATCTAAATGTATAATACATTACCCAGATGCACCTAGAATTGTCTATATGTATATTCATTTATATTAATGTATCTTGATTCCTCGATTCGTAAATTCTATTACCTTGATGTTTCTAGATTCCTTTACATGTATACTAATTTTTTTTAGCCTTTTAAGTTCTCTATCGATTATTCCTGTCTTCCGTGTGTCGTTTATGGACTGCAGATCATCAGTGATGCCGGGACACATAGTCCTCACGTTCCAGCTAGCAATTCGAAGAGCTGGGGTCTTCTTTTTCTTTTTTGTATTTCTTGGTGCAGGGCTTAGTGGCCCACTTGTTGAGTGGTACTCTAATCTCCACGCACCCAGTGGAGAAGGCAGGCCATGACGGGATAGCACCTATTTGACTGGGGGCTGCCCAGTTTGAGGCGGGCGGTAGCTGTCCAGTGAGACATTGGTAGTCTATCCCACCGTCGGAAGCAGCCCCTGGCGCCTAGCTCTATGTCAATTGAGCTTTGGCTTATAACCAGTAACTGCTGCTTCCCGTGTTTTGTCGACACCTTGCGGCGACACTGGAGTGTCCTCTCCAGAGGTGATGCAAGCCTGGGCGGGTATTATGGAGAATTAGCTGCTGCCCATACAGCATATCCCCCCTCTCCACGTCAATGGTGTAACCAAGGGAACGACTTGCGTCGATGCAGCTTGGCTGCCATTGGCGTCGCAGGAGCTGCCGGTATGTACATAAGTCTTATGTATGGACCGCCTGTAGGTGCTCCAATTCCTGATTTTCTTTCAGGGTTTACTCCCTTAGCCTTTCCCGCCAAGCAGGTATAGCCGCAAGGCAGCGGGGGATTTATATTCGGAGTTTCCTTCTCCTAGATGAACTACTATATAATATTATATATATGCAGTGAAACCTCACTATAATTTGATAATGCGATAATTGGGGTACATAAAAATGGACTGTGTTAATATGTTAGTTGTTTCCTCTCGGGCCAAAGACGGCACATAGGGCAGAGGTCATGGATTTCCATTTGCGACGATCCGTTGCTAATTGTATTAAGTCCTAGTTATTTCTTACTTAGTATGGGGTCATGTTAATGCAGTATTGAACAATATTGTATTTTTGATTTTCTTCTGCTGAATATTAAATGGAACATCAACCACTGCTTTCGCTGGTGTTTAATTGTGTGTGTAGTTAAGGAAGAAGCCCTGTTAGAGCAGCAATTCTATAATCTACAGAATTAAAAAAAGGTAATCACAAAGACAAATTTACTGGCTTTGCTCATGGATCAATAACAAGTAACTATTTTTATAATGTTAATTTTGGCATAAGACTTCATGAACTGGATGACATTGTTACATTTCAGATAGTTTCATAATAAAAACAAGATTGATAAATCTCTTGTAATTTAAAAACATTATATTTTCACTGTATGATATGAGAAAAATACATGGACATGTGCTCAATTTCAGGAACCACACCACGATTGTATTATATTATTATATTCAAATTTGTGTGTGATCTCATCCTCTAAAGCTAAATGAGGTTAAATGTTTTTAAAACTCTTTTTTTAAAAAAGAAACATAATTACCCCCCCCCTAAAATTATAATACATAAAAAAATTTGGGGAGCAATCTAGGTCAGCATCAATGTCTCCTTTAAGCTGCAATGCCACACAGATATCTGACCAAAGCTGCACAGCAGTTTGTTATTACCGCGCAGCAAATTCTGTAAAATACTGGACAAAAATGGATTGCACATTAATTTTTTTACTTTGCACACAGACCAATACACCTTAGAGGGAACATTGGTCAGCATTTACATCCGCATTTATGTTTTCTATCATTATTTAGTTCCATTTATAGAAGTTTTTTTACCCACATAGTGATTTCCCTCTTCTCACATTCCAATGACCCAGGGGATTTGACTAACAGCTTGATAGCAAGTATATTAGTGGAAGCTCTGGAAACACTCAATAGTTGGTAATTGAAACATTGGGCACATGTTATTGTAATACCAATGTAATCTGACACATAAAATTGTTGCATTTTGTTTGATTTTAGTGGGGATGAAGGTAAAAAACTCATTATCTGTAAGCATCTTTGGGAAGCGCAAAAATTGAAGTTTTGTGCATACATCCTAAAGGATAGCCCTTTATGAACTTTATGCCTTTTCTTTTTTATTCAGTGGGATGAATAAAATTACAGTGTTTACTCTTTTCTAAAGCTGACCTTTTTTTGGCAAAAATCTAGGGGAAAAAGTTGGGGGTGGGCTTACAAGCGGGTCGTAGGTGATTTCTGCATGTACATTGAATTTTGGTGTTGTTATTGTAGATCATCAAGGTCCTTGTCTACATTCTACAAGATTCGACTGCTCTACCAGAAGCTATAAAATATTATTAAACATCTGCACTTACCTTACTTAATCATTTTATTTATTTTTGTGAAGTTTTAATGTAATAAATTGTTTTACAAATTTGTTTTCAACAATGAATTTTAATATATGCGCTTTCGCCACTGTTTACGCTCTCCTATTATTTTTGGGGGACTGGCTTATGAGCGGGTTACACACTTTTAAAATACTTTTCTCTTTAAAAAAAAAAAGGGGGGGGGTGTCGGCTTATGAAAAGTATATACGGTATTTATTTCAATATATTTTCAAAAATATTTATTTGTTCTAATATTCATGTAAATTTTTATAATATACATGTAATTAAATTTGTGGGAAAACCTGAATTTGGAATAAATTACCATGACAGAAGTTTTAAATGATTTAAATGCTTAGATAATAAAAAATTGTAATCTCACAGTGGAGTGCTTGCATCTCCTTGGAATTCACTATCAGATGGAGTATAGCGCGTACCCCCCACAGTCCCAAGATGTCCATTAGGCTGTGCTGCCTGGTCTTGAATAATTTCTCCACTTTTGGACTTTAGGGGAGCAGCTTTTGACGTCAAGGGGCCCGTTGCCTTTTTTATATTTTCGTACATGACTTTTGCATTGCCCATGTCTGCAGCTGATTGTATACTGGAACAGAGCTTAAGCCAGTAGGTATTGACACATTTACGTGCAACCTTTTGGGCAAGTGACTTAGCTGGCAGCGAGGACAAACTAAAAGAATTCCTGGCAAAGCTAGAGAAGACATCAAAGGCCTATGGCATGGAAATCAATGTAGAGAAGACCAAGTCAAATACGGATAAAAGAGCAAAAACTCGAGGAGGTCCCTACCTTTAAATATCTAGGGGTCATAATATCCAATGAAGGCTCAAAGCCAGAAATTCCTGCCAGAATGGCCCAAACAACTGCAGCATTAAGCAAACTTAAACACATCTGGTAAAGCAAGGGGCTCTCCCTGTGATCGAAGATTCGACTAGTGCGCTCTTTGGCGATGTCAGTCTTCCTGTATGGTTGTGAAGCTTGGACGCTCACCGCAGACCTCCAAAAAAAAAAATGCGCTAGAGATGAGATGTTCAGCTCGGCTGGTTATATTGTCAGTTAGACCCGCTCATCACTTGAACCAAATAATGTCAACACACTTGTCTTTTTGTGTAGCTTGCTAAAGGATGACATATAAAGGAGACATTATTATTTAGATACTCAACAAGAACGTTTAATAAGTGTTACTTATTACATCATAAATTAAAATTGTTGGCTTTATTAACTTTTCAAAAGTTACCGATTAAATTTAAATTAATCGTAGCCCTAGTATTTCCGCAATTCTCGGTTATTAATAAAATTTGGTGGCGCCCCCTGAAATTCTCCCGCCCCCCCCACGCAGACAAAGCTAAATCCGCCACTGCTCCTGGTGTTGGGCAGGGTCGGGATGCTCCTGGAATAACTGTGTGTGAGTTGTGGGTAATGGTAGCTCGCTAAACTCATCGGGTGCACCAGGAACCAGATCTACGGTATAAAATAGGAAACCAGGGTAGTTTCTTCGGTAATTTCCTTTAATTTTACATTTTAAAAAAAAACAAAATTAAATGAAAATATCATAGATATATAAATATTATGTTATGAAATATAAATATTTTTAAGGTTAATTCTTTCGTAACTTAATATGTGTAAGGGTTTTTAAATCAAGATACACTCCTACTCTTTATTTAACTTTTCTTAAAAAAGATCTTTCTGGCACCTGAAAAAAGTTACAAGGCCATCAGCCCATAGTCAATAATCGGATTTTACCTTGTGACGAGGTGGGGGGTCTGTATAAGCCCGTTGAAGGTAAGTTTGATGATGCTGTGGATTGCCCTGGCCCAGTCTGGCTGGGCATACTCATAATGAATTATAAGCCTATAAGGATAAAATCTCGAGAAAATGCAACCCTACGGCCTACGGTGATACACTGATACACCATCGTCCCGCGAGACGGAAGGATGCCGGATAAGGATATGTAATAAGAGAAAATTACGATAGGCGGGGCCTATGAATATGAAACTCAATGAAAGCATGGGGCCCATTGCGGTTTGCAGTGAAGTAAGAACGGCCCTGGTGACTGGCCGTCACATCAAAATGCTAAACTTTAAATGAAAGTTGCACTTAAACTTAAGGTAAACACTGATTATTGAGTCCGCACCGCCCTTATCGGCGGCCATCTTGTTGCTAAGGCACGTGACCGCCGTGACCTTTGGAAAAGTAGTGCGAGCCCCGTGAAATCAGAGGGGTAGGGGAATCAGGGATTCTAAAATTGCGCAGTATTTTTAGCTACCGGCAAATTTAAAAAAAATAAATTCACGGGGCTCGCATTACTTTTCCGGCGGTGCCGTGCCATAGCAACAAGATGGCCGAAGGATTGGGGGGACATTCTAATATTTTAATGAGTATTTTTTAGCGTTTTACATAAAAGCAAAATAATGGGTACTCACCGATCAGGCATCGGAATCACAACACACTTTTTAAATCCTTTTAGAAATTCACGCATTAGATCACTGCTGCCACTATTAAAATTGTATAGCTATACCTAACCCAAACCCTAAAATTGAAATCTTCAATTTTCTGAAATTGATAACTAAACCTAACCTAAGAACTGTCTTGGACCGTCGAGATGAGGTTCTGAATGATTGCTAGGACCGTCGAGATGAGGTTCTGAATGATTGCTGGGACCGTCGAGATGAGGTTCTGAATGATTGCTGGGACCCTCGAGATGAGGTTCTGAATGATGGCTGGGATCTCAATATTCCGAAAATTCTAACAAAAACTTACTTCTTACTAATGGCAATGGAAACGACATGGTAGCCCGCCAAGGAATAAGCAGCACTCCTTTTCTAAATGAGCATCAAATAGTTCTTAGAATATACTCATGAACAGGAGAGCACCCCCCCCCTTCTCGCGGCGCACGAATACAAATCCAAAGATGATAATAAACAAATACAATTTACATTTTACCGCCAAGGGGAGGTCATAAATAAGTAAGAAAACAACAAAATTCAAGGGAAGCAACTCTTCTGCATAGCAACCGGAAGAGACGCGACTCTGCGGACCCAATTATTCGTTTCAGCCAAACTTAAATATTTGATTGCTTACAACTCATCTCATGACTCTTTAACTTTAAATGGGCTCACGCGTTTTGCCTCCTACGTTCACGGGAACAGGAGTATCATTCCGAGACACTTAAATCAAAAAGTCCAACGAGGTGGCCACTCGCAAGACATAAAAGTGCAGCTTTACTTAAATGACAATAACGTGAAACATGTTCAGGAAATTCATCTTTTATTGGTGTCATATATAAGGAGGGGGGGGGGGCTAATTTTTTGAGACAACGCCTGACAAGGGGGGGGGCGGTGGGAAATTAGTCTTAAATGTGTTACGTTATCTTATTTAGGGACTGCCTCCTTAAAGGCGTTTGAAGAATGGTATGGGGTTGGGGAGAGAGGGGGATACGAAAAGGTTCATAGCTGACAATCATGAGCAAAATATTTGCCCTGAACCAGTGCAGTCGTCCCTAACTTTTTTATCGCCACGGACCCTTTTTTGTTAATTGGCATATTTAAATTATAAATACAATACAACTAAAGAAAAAAATATATATATAAACAAACTAGATATGACCCGCGGCGTAACATACGCCCAGTCCTGCTCATCATAGATAGTGCAAAGAATTGAGGGGGGAGACAACGGACACAAGCAGCATCAAGAAGTGATAAACAAAAATCGAGTGAATGTGGAGACAGGCGCACTGTGTTTGTTGTTATTGACACCCACCCTTTACCTACCATCCCTTGCCAACCATAAACTGTTTGGCCGACCCTAGCGACGATTTTTCATCGTCGTATTACTAAAATATTGCTGTATTTATGAGTAAGAGTGTCTTTATGAAGTTTTTGGAAAGCATTTAATCGGCATCCTTTCATCTCGTGAGACTATGGTACATCATCGTTGGGTTGCGATGCATTTTTTCGTGCGGCTGTACAGTCCTATCCTTGGTTAACAGTATTTACCACAGGTTTTGCACACAAATTCTGTGCTTCCCAATTTTTGGCCTTTCTCCTATCTCTTGTGTCTGTAGCCTCCTCCATCCTTCTCTCCTCGGCTACTATGGCGCCCTGTGTTACAGATGTGTGCTCTTTTTTACAACAGTTGGCCATGGGGATCGGTCTTCTGCCTTACACTCCCAGTCACTTGTGCGTATTCTGGCTGCTTTCATGGCCCTTTGGCAGACATCTTTAAATCGTGGACGTTGGCGATCTGTCTTCTTCTTTCCCGATGCCAGTTCTCCATATAGGAGGTTCTTGGGATGTGACCAGGGCGAATTCTTTTTACACGTCCTAGCCATTTCTGGCGTCTTTCACTAAAGATTGAGAACATGCTTTGGGTATTGGCCAGCATCAGTACCTCAGTATTTGGCACTTTGGCCTGTCATTTAATGCAAAGAATTTGACGCATGGCAGACACCTCAAGTGGAAGCTATTAAGCTTGCGCTCATGGGATGTATAAGTCGTCCATGTCTCACTCCCATATATCAGCGTTGTGATGACGCAGATGGTATAGTGGTTTCCGTTAGCTTGTTGTTTTGCCAGACCTGATTCCACAAAGCAACGTCTTACCCATCTTACACTGTTAATAACTATTTAATTAATTAACTTGAAATGCATACAATTTTGCAGTTCTTATTATAATAGTTTTTTTTCTTCTAAGCAAACACCTGTTAATGAATAAAAAAAACAAAGAAATGGATATGATTCAGATTTTAGGATGTAAGGTGTGAAGGGAGGGGGGAGTAAGATCAACAAAACTTGCTCCTCTTAATGTTATTTCAAGGCAAAGTGTCCTGTTATATAATTAAATCATGGATTAAATTTTCTACAACGAATGCCATCTCTTTTATTTATATGCAGTCACTTCTTATTCTCGGCAGCGCGGTCATGTTTAGATAATAAAGATATACATGTATTTCAAAATAAGTTGTACTTTATCGGGACCATATTTTATTTCCTTTTGACAAAATTTTTTTTCTTAAGTCTTTGCGCTCGGGTACCTGTGAAATGTTTATATTAACGGAGGCAAGTGGGGCTTCTGTGTTCACACTGCAGTTCACGAACTATTTATCAAAATAAAACTTTTGGTTTGCAATAACTAAATGTGCTATCCGTTTAACTGGAACGTTCTGAAAACCTGTAAGGAGGTAATGAGAGCATAAAATAAAGAAGAGAAGATTTATAAAAATTGATGTGAAAAAAATCCAGGGGCACTGTTACATATTTTGTATGGAATGGGGTGGTATATCTAAAAAGTTGGGAACCATTCATAGAATATAATAAGTGTCTTTTATATTACAGACGCTCCTTCTGAACAGAAGATTATTGTATGACGTCACTAGGGCTGTCAATATTATTGAAAAATGCTGCCCGGGTACCCGTCAAAACTTTGAACGGGTACCCGGGTTACCCGTTCGAAAGGCCTCAAAATTTTCTACAATATACCCGCTATTAGCCTACTACATTAGCCTTTTACTACTTTGTTTATTGTGGAAATGCAAATTTTGATGTAATGAGTGAATGATTGTAAAATGATGACATTGAAATACTACTGTAGTACAGTGGTGTAAAAACAGTGAGCAAAGGGGTGCTAAGGTTTTTTGAGCGGGGGGGGGGGGGTTGTATGATGACATGGCGGGTTATTTCTAGTTCATAGCTGTAGCTAACCACTGTTTTAAGTAACTAAACTTTTCAGAACTTGCCCCTACTTAATGGACCCATCCCCCAGTATTTATTTTTGTAATACAGTAAAGATATTGAATGATTCAAATATGACATAATAAATAAAAAAATTATTAAAATTTACCCCCCTCCCCCAGAATATAGTAGGTGTTTATTTCTTTTAAAGTATAGTGGGGATGGGATTGGAGACATATGTTAGTGGGGGGGGGGCGGGTAGATAAAATAAATTGGCGCGTCTTAATCGCAACGATGAGCGGCGTTTTTCAAAGCCAAGGTCATTTCTAGCTAATCCTAGTTATCACTCTTGTGTCCTATTTTGTGTCATACTGAGTGGACAGACCCCACCCCACCATGTATTTCTGTTTTTATAGTGAAAATCATTCAACGATTGAAATATTTTTAAAAAGTATTTGGTGGAGATAGGAGTGGAGACTAGGGCTGTCAATATTGTTGAAAAATGCTGCCCGGGTACCCGTTCGAAATGCCTCAAAATTTTCGTAATTTTTTTAATGCCCGCTATTACTACCACTAGCCTTTTACTGCTTTGTTTATTGGGGAAATGAAAATTTTGACAGAGTCAACGATTGTAAAATGATGACATTGAAATATTACTGCAGTACAGTGGTGTAAAAAACAGTGAGCAGAGGGGTGGTAAGGTGATTTTTT
>MUZC01001052.1:70126-104831 GCA_002072015.1 Radix auricularia
TTTTTTTAAAAAAGGAGCGGTCCAATAGGATACCTCAATATTAAAATTATAAAAGTTTATGTTAACATAACTGTTAACCCAAAAGTAGCGGCAGCGGATTCTAGCAAATTTTCTATGCCCACAATGATTCAGCATTATCCCCAAGAGTTCCCTTTTACCCCAAATGAGATAATGTATTGCTGTTCACAGTCCAATAACGGTAGCCAATTATTTTTCATAAGTTTATAAATCCACAAGAGAATGCAACAATTTAAACACGCCTTGTCCATTGGTGACATTATATTTACAACTGTTATGTGACGTACGTGAAATCCTAAAAAAAACAAAAAAAACAACAACAAAATAATTGAAAAAAACAAAAAAATACTTGTGAGATTTGGAGTAAAAAGTTATGATAATATTGGATATTTTAACAATGTCGTAGTATTTTTACAGTCCTCAACTTGCAAGAATTACTGTGTTTTGTGACGCACAAGATGACACCCCACTTTCCTGCATAAATGTGGGGTTCGTACAGTATTGGCCATTTTCCTCTTCCAACGCATACCTAATAATTTTTAGAAAACATGAGATGTGATATCAATGTGATAATTTTCGATCAAATGCCTTCAATGAGCCTATATTTAGCAGGAAAACTGTCATTAGAATATCGAAATCAATTTGAGGAATTGTCTTGTATCTACATTATTATATATATATATATTCCAGGTCTATCAACAATACTATGATTCTTCTAATATAAATAGTCACATTCGCGAGCTTAACCGCGAAGGTTAATCACATCAAATGGTTTTTGACATTACCGCTGCATTGTTCGTTAGCTGCCTTGTTATGCATTCGCAACTAAACATTTTTTTAAAAAATGTAATATATAAAACAAGCCGAATTCATACGTAATTTTATAGGGCGTAAGCCATGTAGGGGCTCTTTTTGCTATCGAATCAATACAGAGAAAATCATGTCAAAACGGGAAAAGAATGCAATGGTACCTGGTGAAATGGAAAAATTCTTGCCGGTCGTCTGATACGAAAAAGTTTGAGAATCACTGGCTTACAATTTATTTAATGTCTTTTACATAGCTTCACGCGTGTTACAATATTACAATGTAGACCTACACTAAATAAATACTTAAATGACAAAAAAAGTGATTTGAAACATGCTTATTTTCAAATATAAAATTCAGTTTTATTTTTTAGGGGGGGGGGTCAAAGTTTTGTGACGTACTTTTGGAGGGGGGGGGTCTACGATTTTGTGACGACGCGTGACGTAGGGGGGGAGGGGGTAAAAAATCGACCAAAATCGCGTGACGTCATTTATGGACGGCCCCTTATTGCGTACGACGTATTTCTATGGTTTGTGTTTAGTCCTGTATTCTTACTAGAGTTTTAAAAGATGATAAAGTGTTGGCTTTCCTGGATTCTTCAGGCAACCCATTCCACGCCCGAATACCGGACGGAAAGAAAGAAAACTTGTATGTGTTTGTTCTTGCATAGGAATAAGAAAGGTGTTTTTATCCTTATTCCTTATGTCTATCTGAGGGTTGTATTAAGTTATCTGTATGTTTTATTTCTAAATTAGAATTAATCACTTTATTGCTTAATTGCTTTATAAGTTCTCATTTACTCCTGGTTCCTCTATCCTCTAGTTTTTCAAAGTTTAAGGATTTAACAAATGGTCAGTTTTGAATATTTTCTAATAATGAAGTTATCTAAAACTTAACCTCACCCATTGTAATTGAAAAGTTAGCAGATAAATTATGTGTATTATGTAATTGTCAAGTCTAAGTTTTTCAATTTTTGTTTTAAATTGATCTAGATTAAGTTTATTTTTCATTGAATATTTCTGACAAATGTCACAACTATTCTACTATACAAGTTTTTTTTTAAAAACTGATAGTTCTTTTAAGTAAGGCTGTAAAGCGTTTCGGCTCCAGCTCCGGCTAATCAGTAATACGACTCTTTTAACTAATCAGTAATACGACTATTTTAACTAATCAGTAACACGACTATTTTAACTAATCAGTAACACGACTATTTTAACTAATCAGTAACACGACTATTTTAACTAATCAGTAATACGGCTATTTTAACTAATCAGTAACACGACTATTTTAACTAATCAGTAACACGACTATATTAACTAGTCAAACCCCTGTTTCGGCTCCTTCACTTCATAGATCCGGAAGGATGGTCGAGCCCTAATATATTCATCAAGACTTCGGCAATACCGGAATCCGCCAATTTTAACAAATTTGAATCCGGCTGTCGCCGGATTTCAAAATTTCGAATCTGGTAAATGCCAACTTTTAAGAGGACATTATATATTTAATACAGTTAATAGTGACGTGCATTTTAAGTAATAAATTAAACTAGATGCCCGCGGCGTACCATACACACACACACACACGCGTGCTCAAACACGCACACGCATGAACACACACACATGCACACACACATTAGCACACGCGCGCACACACACAATCACATGCACACGCGCGCACACACACAATCACACACACGCACACGCGCTTACGCACATGCGCACACACACATGCATACGCGCGCGCACACACACGCACACACACGCACACGTGCACAAGCACACGCACACACACGAACAAACACACGCACACACACACATGTATTATTATTCCTGTATCCATACATACATACATACATACATGCATACATACACGTATAAATACACGCATCCGCGTGCACACACACACGCATACGCGCGCACAAACACACGCATACGCGTGCACATACACACGCACACTCGTGCACATACACACGCACACGCGCGCACACACACAAGCATACGCACGCACACATACACATGCATACGCGTGCTCACATGCATCCGCGCGAACACACACGCAGACGCGCACACACACGCATATGCGCGCACACACACACGCATACGCGCACACACACGCATATGCGCGCACACACACACGCATACGCGCGCGCACACACACACGCAAACGTGCGCACACACACGCACACGCGTGTACTAACACGCACACGCGCGCACACACACACGCACACGCGCGCACACACACACGCACAAAGAAATACACACGCATGCACACGCACGCACACACACACGCACACAGAAATACACATGCGCGCACATACACACGTACGCACACACACATGCGCACACACACGGACACGCGCGCGCGCACACACACACACGCACATGCGTGTACACACACGCACACGCACGTACGCACATGCGCACACACAGGCGCACACGCGCGCGCACGAACACAAGCACACACTCACACACGAACATACACGCACGCGCACGCACACATACATACATACATAAAATATACATATACACATACATGCAACATACGTACATAAAACATACATGTCACACATGGCCGGACACCCCCTGTCAAACTGTCATCCTTTCTTAAAATGGAGCGTGACGTACTTTATGAACGGCCCCAAAATATGTTTTTGTATACGCACAAAAACAAACTTAGGCCACAAATTGCTACGTCCCCAAATAAGCTTCGGATTGCTGAATTTCAAATAATTATACTCAAATCCATGTAGAACAAATACAAATTATGTTATAAGTCAGAAGTCTTTTTCTTTGGATACTTCGGATTCCACTGCAGCTAAGTTCCTTCATTTCTCATTTTTTATTTTTATTTTCGTTTTGTTTGTGTCTTGTATGTTCGTTGATAAAGGCTCTTTGCCGAAACGTTCGCTGTTTTGTTACGTCCGGTCAGGCTAACCCATACCTTGTTTACGTCTTTTCCATTGAATTTTTTTACTTTTTAACCTAATCCCGACCTACCCAGGGCCTGGTTCAGACTGGGCAGTGGGCCCCGTACTTTCATCCGCCCGCTTATCTTAATATTTACTTATTAACCTTATCCATACCCAGAGCCTGGGTCAGACTGGCCAGTGGGCCCCGTACTTTCATCCACCCACTTATCTTAATATTTACTTATTAACCTTATCCCTACCCAGAGCATGGGTCATTTACTTAGTATCCTAATCCCTACCCAGAGCCTGGGACATTTAGTCAGTACCCTTATCCCTATCCAGAGCCTGGGGTCATTTTCTCAAAATCTATCATTAGGACGCTTAAGTTATATGTATACAGGCTGAAGTATAGTCTAGTAAAAAGTCACTGGATTCCGTAAGGACTGATTCGATTGACAATGTTATAGACACGGTTTGACGTCAGTAGGGTGACCACGCATGGGGGGAGAAAGCTAAGAATCGCTCCCAAATGAAGGAAGTGGTGGAGGGATATGGTGGAGCACTGAAGCCGACGACGATGACAAACATAAGTAAAATGGGAAGGGAACTTGATACCCAGGAATTATTCCAATTTATAAAGCAATAACTAACCTGAATATCTTTGTACGTCCAAGATGTGGTGCCAAGGGTTATATAAAGCAATAACTAACCTGAATATCTTTGTACGTCCAAGATGTGGTGCCAAGGGTTATATAAAGCAATAACTAACCTGGATATCGTGGCACGACCAAGATGTGGTGCCAAGGGTTATATAGAGCAATAACTAACCTGGATATCTTTGTACGACCAAGATGTGGTGCCAAGGGTTATATAAAGCAATAACTAACATGGATATCGTGGCACGACCAAGATGTGATGACACGGGTTATATAGAGCAATAACTAACATGAATATCTTTGTACGACCAAGATGTGGTGCCACGGGTTATATAGAGCAATAACTAACTTTGAATATCGTGGCACAACCAATATGTGTTGCCACGGGTTATATAGAGCAATAAATAACCTGGATATTGTGGCGTGATCAAGGTGTGGTGCCACGGGTTATATAGAGTAATAACTAACCTGGATATCGTGGCACGACCAAGATGTGATGACACGGGTTATATAGAGCAATAACTAACTTGAATATCGTGGCACGACCAAGATGTGATGCCACGAGTTATATAGAGCAATAACTAACCTGGATATTGTGGCGTGATCAAGGTGTGGTGCCACGGGTTATATAGAGCAAAAACTAACCTGGATATCGTGGCGTGATCAAGATGTGATGCCAGGGATTCAAGCAAATCATATCCTGATTGGAACAAGCTGGATAAGCACAACAAGACTGAAAACCAATGTTGTCTGTAGTCGCTTGAGGGTATCGGTACACCCTGATGAAATGCATGTATGCGGGGTCCCTTTTTGCCACTACTAAAAATTGTGCTAGCGCCGTGCTGAAAAGTTAGATATAATTATGCTTTGTATATAGATAGCTAGAAGTAGTAAACAAAACATGTTCGTTAGTATAGCTATACTTATTTGCTACGATTTGCGTGCTCCTTAAACAATACTCTTTCTTTTGTAACGAACAAATTTCATATATATTATTCTCAGTCTTCTTATTTAAGTCTACTTGCTAACTATAAAATAACAAATTTAAGTCATAAACAGTAGTTTATATTTAAACGACTGCTGTATTAGTTTATTTAGTACGAACCAAGTTTTGTTTTTATTGTAAGTACTGCAGACAAAACCCCTTTCACAAAGTTACAAAGGGTAAAAGTAGTTTAAAAGCTTTCTGAGACCGTTCGGAGTACTCCAAAATTCATTAACCCAACTTTCTGATGCAACATATTCAAATTGTTATCACTGGTCAGTTCAATGAATTGGTTTAATTACGATGTTGGTAATTTCATCTTCATTGTGTTCGAGATTATGACTGGAAACCCACGATAAATATCAAAATAGAAGAAATAAAATTGGCCCCTCATTTATTGAATATGACAAGCAATCAAATTAATCAACAGTGGTTTGTTTATTTATTTCTGCATTTTCTGGTTTTTCGGTGATTTCGTACAATTTATCAAACATCTCAAAGTTAAATAGAAATGCACATAGCACGGCATCATTTTTTATCAGCGCATGCAGGGGTATCAGCCAACGCGAGATAATGACATAACCATAATGTATTGTAAGCAAACACAGTGCTTAATTTTTAGAAAACCCATTTCAATCGGTATTCTCTTATATTTCTACTATGTTGAACATTGTCATGTGAACCTAACAGCAGTGACGTCGCTAGGGGGGTGCGGAGGGGGCGGGCCGCCCCGGGTGACACCATCAGGGGGGTGACACCAGACAGTAAATTCTATATATTCCCGTTATTTGGCACTGCAAAACTCGGAGGAGTTCTATGGGTTAAATCATGACGGGTTGACACCAGGAGCTACCGCCCCGGGTGGCACCATGAGCTACCGCCCCGGGTGACACCAACCCTAGTGACGCCACTGCCTAACAGTATCCTAACATCATGTCACACACGTACAACATACGGATATTTTTAAGTGGCATTAGTACAATGAGAACACAATAATTGAATAAGTGATCAGCTGTTAACTAACACAATTTCCATGTATTATAGCCGTCCAGAGTCCAGTAATTAGTGGCCGCCTTGCTCTTGGATGTTTGCCGAGAGTCGCGCAAAGTCCGAGCACTCGCTGGAGATCATCAGTCGTATTCCTGACACCAGATTGGTGTCCACCAGTCGTATTCCTGACGCCAGATTGGTGTCCACCAGTCACGTTTGATTTTTGTTCTTTAGATATTTCATTCGTGAAAATGACGCATCGCACATGTACGTGCTTCCAAACAGCACTAGAGTGTTTCTTGCTATTGTGCGAAGCTCAGAATATGATACAGCTACTTTCATTGTCTCCAGTAGATCGTTTTTGTCCTCGAATTTCTTCACAAGTTGCGCGTTATTTTTTAGTTCGATCATTTCCATTTGGACTGTTTTTCATTTGCCTTGCAGATACTTGTTGAGGAAGTTGATATAAAAGAATAAAAATCTACACGGAAAGTTGAGAAATTAAGAAGGCCTGGTTCTGCAGTGCGCAGTCCTTGTTTTTCGTGGCATAAACTTCCAGAAAGAAAATTTCGTAGCAGCAAACACGGCGAGATTATTTTTCTCCCTAAGACGACCAACGAACGCTGGTGTGGTATGGAATATCTTCAGCTGAAGAATCCTTTGTATAAAGAATTAGTATGAATTGGCGGTGGTGTAGAGCGCGATAGAAAACGATAATGCAATTCACACCCTTCAAAATGATATCCAAATCAACAAACTTAGATCACAGCGCCTTCTGGTGTGAACAATTCACTGCAGATTTATGAGCTGGTCATTACCGTGACCCTGAAAAACATAATCGGAAAATTTAGCCAAGAAGCCATTTTGCTTACCGACCATGGCAGGCGCGGCGTCTGTGCAGATGCTTCCCAGGTTCTTCAGATCAACGCGCGAGTCGATGTAAGTTTTTTTAAACTGCCAAATATTTGTCTTCTCCTCGAGTTTGTGTAACGAGTGTCTCCATGGGGAGCAGATCCTCACTCAATTCAAATGATGTGGATAGGGAGCGAATGAACACAAGTAGCTGCGCTGAATCTGAAATGTCCGTGAAATGTCCGTATATTCATCACCAGCCATTGCAAGCATCTTGCATGGAGAGCTTCAGCTGTTCGGCATTATTACTTTGACGGCGTTGCACGGTTTTGCGTGAACGAGGAATCAAAGAATAATCCATTTTCTTACCCAGATGAATGCATTTAACAACATCCATGATGAACTTTTCACGATTTCCCTATCGGAAAAAAACAACTTTCCAGCGAAACCAAGACGATAGGCCACTCGATAGGAAGCTTCAATTTGCTTACTTGAAGTCTTTAAAAAAACATAACCAAGGTCTTTTGTCGAACATTCCTCTTTAGATTTTCCACGCAGATCTTGCTTGGATCACCTTGTAACTGTGCATAGTTGTGTAATAGGTTATGGCGGATTAAAGGGGGTATGATTGGGCTAAAGCCAGGGGCCCCCAATGATTTAAGGGCCCCAAACTTATTATATTTTATGATGAAAGGTGGCTGGACGGGTCCCAGGTGGGATTGCAGCGAGGGGCCCCGTGCAATCTTAATCCGCCCCTGGTGATGCGTGTTGGCGAAAATGTTGCTTGGCATTGTCCCCTTTGACAATTTCCACAACATCGTCGCAGATATCACACTGCATGGAATGATTCTGTGTCATATAGATATCTAATTCCCATTTTACATTATAGCTCAGGGCGATTCCTCAAATTGATTTTGATCTTATAGACTGAAAAATACACTTAGAAATAAACTTGAATATTGTTGGAAAACGGGCAAAAAAGTTCCCCGAGTCCTGTCGCAAGAGAACCAAACGGCAACATCACGCATGCTTTGATGTCAACATCAAACGACGCTGGGTAACGATTTCATACGTTCTCTTGTGGGTTCTCAAATTTAAGTACAAGTATTATAATTAGATTTAATTTTGATATCTTGATAACTTTCCCAACCAGAGTCTGATGGCCTACCAACAGCACTTTGAGAAGCATTGATGGTTTTAAATAGAAAAAAAAAGTTATACAATAAACTGGAAACCACCAAATGTTTCAGTGGAAGTTTTTATTTAAAGTTACTTTTTTGATGTGACGTCACCTTTCTTCACCCCCCCCCCCCCGTCACGCATCGTCACAAAAGTGTGACCCCCTCCCCCCCAGGTGCGTGACGTCATTTATGGATGGCCCCTAACTAAGTGTACAAGCTGTGCAGCTATGAAACAATTAATTGTTTTCTAAATTTCATTACGCGCTTTTTTCACCGTTAATACTGTTCTGTTTATTCACTGCTATGTTAAGAATCTGTCAGGATTTCAGGTCTAGCTGCCGGCTAAGAGTGATTTACACAGATCTCTGGGTATTTTTGTGTACTGTAGCGGCTACTGAAATTGACCGAAGTGTTACAGGGTTCAACATAGCAAGCAGGATATGAGCGCAACACACGGTTAGATCTACGGCGCGTTTCAATATTAGGCTGCTAAACTTCATGGCCTGCCCTCATTAGCTTCAATGTCTATGAGCACATAACACTACAGCTAACGCTACAGCTAACACTACAGCTAACGGTACAGCTAATCTACAGCTAACATTACAGCTAACGCTACAGCTAATGCTACAGCTAACACTACAGCTAACACTACAGCTAACGCTACAGGTAACACTACAGCTAACGCTACAGCTAACACTACAGCTAGCACTGCAGCCAGTGGCGTAGCTAGAGCTTTTGCCGCCCGGGGCGGTCTCCAATTTGCCGCCCTTTTAGGGGACGTCCATAAATGACGTCACACATGGGAGGGAGAGAGAGAGAGAGGTGTCACACATTTGAAGTCACATTAAAACGCGCAACTTTAAATAAAAGTTCCATATATGATTACCGACACTTTGTTTAATGAATTGTTACATGGCTTCACAGGTGTTACGGTACTAGAGTGCAGCCTTACACTAAAATATTTAAATGACAAAAAATTGAGTGTAAACCTGCTCATTTTCAAATAGAAAATACGGCTTTTCTTGTCACATTCAAGAAGGGGTCTAAGTTTTTGTGACCACGTGTAACCAGGGTGCAGGGGGTGAAAATTAGCTAAAATTGCGTGAATTCATTTAAGGACGGCCACTTAAATCAATCGTATGATGGTTTTTATAAATGAATAAACATAAATAAATAATTTTAATTGAAACAATTACATTGTAAAAGTAAAAAGTAGGGAATATGTTAACGATTCCATGCCATGTTTATGTAAGCATGAATGAAAGAGGCCGCATAAGATGACATACATATTATTTGTACACATTTTAAAAAATACAAAATTCTTTTTTTAAAGGCCACAAGAAAGTATTTGAGTTTGCAGGCCCCCCTCCCCCCAATGATACAAGACATAATCCAAATTTACAGCCCAAAAAAACATAACAACTTAATATGCTCTTATTTTTTAATCCTCTGTATTAACTTGTGGTTTCTGAGCCCGTGCAACCGACCGTGCGTGCGTGCGTGCTTGCTGGCCGAAAAAAACTTTGAATCGATTTTTAACCCACTTTCTCGTAAGCTAGTGAGCTGAAATATTGCAGGCAGTCTTGTGTCGATGATAAAAATGATGTATCAAAATTTCAAATCGATCGAATGAACAAAAATTGAATTATTGAATTTTGTAAATTATTTCATTTATCTCTTTATATCAAGTTAATTTTTTTAGATAGAGTGTTGTGGAGCATGTTATGTTCAACAACCTTTCCTGTCACGCAATGAGGTGTGCCTTATATTGTCAATACATTTTTTAAATACATCACATTAAAAATGTTATATGAGACAAAACTAGAATTTCGTATTTTCGGATTGTTTTACCCTGCGTATTATAATGAACATCCTCATAGCTATGTCTCGTATTTAAAGGATTTAGAGTAAAAAAANAAAAAAATGCTGTTGTTGTTGTTGTTTTTACGGGTTTAAAAACAATTATTTATAAATATATAATTTTGTTTTATAAACATAGAAATTGTATACATTAGTATGTGAACAAATTTAAAAATTACTTACCCAATTTTCATAGTAGAGAAATCGTGTATTATGTTATCAAAATTTAAATTATTTGTAATATCTTGTTCTATGGACAATATTGCAAGATTTTGTGGTGATGTAGTCTTTGTAGAACGAAGATAATTTTTTATTATCTTCAGTTTGGAGAAACTCCTTTCACAACTAGATACACTTATCATACATATAACTTATAGCAATTGTTGAAAACATTCTTAGCACAAGTATAATGTTGGGTAAAGAATTTTCCAATCTATACTGTTGAATATATTTTAATAGATCTGGGGGGCATCCCCCCCTTTTTTTTTCTAACATATTATCTCTTCTAGTAGTTTAGGTAAAGCCAGGGCTGGTCTTAAGCCACTGCCACCTATTCTGCCGCAGTGGGTTCGCGCTTTCATATGCCCCACCTATCTTAATTTTCACTTATTATCCTTGTTAATACCTTATCCCTACCCAAATTGGGCCCAACGCATTCCCTTTCGCATAATAAGCTGCAGAAGGCCCCGAAAATGCTAAGCCAGGCCCTGTGCACAGCCATAAAAACCTGGAACCTTTTCGTTCAATATTTAAATGGTCTTTATCAATGATAATAAAAAAATAATAATTTGATAACATTTTTCAATCAGTAGGTTACATGGTATTATATACGAATATTTTCTTGCAAGGACATGCAACTGATCAGCGCGTTCTATTATTTTCTTTTATAATTGTATCTTTATGATAAAAACATTTCTTGTTGTACGACTTGCTCTAAAGGTAGAACCCCATCACCTGAATTTTCTCCACTCGTATTTTTTATCCTTCTAACTCGGCGTCAGTTGATATCGCCAGCTCCGTATAATCTATAATCTATAACAGCGTTCTGTATTAGCGCATAAAGGGACGTCAATAAAGTACGTCATGCTCCAGAGGGGGGAGCGGGTGTAAAAAAGTGTGACAGTTTGTGACAAGGGGGAGGGGGTGTCTGGCCATGTGTGAAGTCACGCTGTTTTATGTTAAATTTTAATTATTTTGATAATTTAAAAAATATTTTTGTACGAACGTGTGACGTACTTTGGGGGGGGGGGTCCGAGATTTGTGACAGTTTGTGACAGGGGGAGGGGGGTAAAAATGGTCAAAAAATAGCGTGACCCACTTTATGGACGGCCCAAAAGCTTCATGACGCCACTTAATTGTTTTTTTTTACGGCGCGCAAAACCACACCCTCTGTTAATCTCAAACCCAAAAACATTATGATTTTACGTCTATATTTTCAGTCTATAGTTCCAGCATCTGATCTCGTTTAACTAGCTACTTCTTCAGATGTCAATTTTTCCAAGACGCTTGAAATTGTTAAGTATGTCTTTTCGAAATTATTTATGTTATTGCTATGTTTATTAACGAAGAAATTTGAATATTTTCGTGTTCTTGCGCTAAATCTTAATTATTTTCCATTAAATAGACGAATTCAAATTATGTACAATTTACTTTAATTTGATAGGCGTAGTATTTTTAAAGAATAAATGGATGTTAATGAAATACACATCAATCTATGTGTGCTACTTAAATGCAATATAAACAAAATAAATTTATGTTTTAGCAAGTTAAACTACCTTAAAATTATTTTCTAAAACTGAAACAGTAATATAAATTACACAATATTTGAACCACCATGTCATGTAGGTACTTGTCAGCGCATCATTCTGCGCATTTCGAAATTCCACACAAAAACTGTCGTTGCGATATTAATAGTACCCATTATTCGGCCCAGCAGTGATGTGTTGTTTTTTGTGCAGTTTTCTTATAAAAGCACCATTTGTGGCGCATGCTGCCTAAAATTTTCAAACAAATCGATACCTTTTTTAAGCGACTTTTGATTTTTGAACGGCTCTGCGTTAGTTATAACAACCACTATGTAATCAAACAAATGTTGCGTAAATCCGTTAGTTAAGACTCGAAATTAAGAATATTTTTGTTTCACCTTGTTTTTCCCCCTTCAAAAGAAAATTTGCGGCTGTCGGAAAGGGCTTCATTTTTCAAATGCCCACAAATGCCGCCCTTTAGATGAGTGCCGCCCGGGGCGGACCGCCCCCACCGCCCCCCCTAGCTACGCCACTGACTGCAGCTAATGCAACAGCTGCCAGAGTCGTAATTTATTTAGCAATAACAAGTGATTAATAGTTTAAATGAACATTGGATATTTCGCTTATAAATGTCTATATTATATTGCTAATTTGCAAATATTTGACGACAGTAGGTTATTATAATTTTAACAGATTTCCACGGCCACACTTTTTCGTGTCTACAGCCGCATGCGGCCGTAGGTTGCGCACTGCGGCCGTAGGCTGCGCACTGCGGCCGTAGGTTGCACACTGCGGCCGTAGGTTGCACACTGCGGCCGTAGGTTGCACACTGCGGTCGTAGGTTCCGCACTGCGGCCGTAGGTTGCGCACTGTGGCCGTAGGTTGCGCATTCCTGTATTAGCGAGGCTCCTCACATTAACTTTATGAAGGGCCTCGTACTATAGAATCAGAGACACGTCACTATTAGCACGGGGTTATTTAGCTACAACAATGAAGATGCGTAAAATGATGTTTATAATAAGATACCCCTAGAGATAAAAGAAAAGGTATATCGACAATTTCATCCACATCTACTTTGGAACAGAATTTAAAATGAAAGTTAGATGTAGTTCCATTTAATTATTAGCATGGATAATTTTAGCATAACCTGATGAACGAAAGCTAACAATACACCCATTAAACATGCCTAATAAAGTACGTTATCAATGCTCGTCCTTCAGCGAATTCGTGTTATATATGTCCTTTATTGGTTAACTAGGGCTGGTAACGTTAATTTAAATTTAATCTTATAATGTTGAGATGTAAACGATTTATTTCATGAATTAATCGATTATTTCGATTAAAGCCAAAAATTAAAATGAATGGCTTCAGTAAATTGAATATTTCAAGGGAAGTAACAAAAACAGGTAATTGACATTGTTTTGTTTTATTGAGTTATTTCCTCTGTCTTATCGACATTGAAAAATTATATTTTGAACTAAATTTTATTTTATTAGTTCCCCGTCTTCATAAATTAATAAATTATAAAAATATGCCGGAGAAGTTTGACCGTTAAAAATGTATACATTATTATTATTAATTACTATAACTAATTATTCTTTAATAATTGAAATAAGAAAATAATAAATATTTTCTCAAATTTTAGTCCAATTTTTATCGAATCGATTAAAAAATTTTAAATTGATGTTTAATCGATAAGATTTTTTTACGATTAATCGAGAAATAAATCGTTAATTTCCGCAGTCCTAGTTTAAACGAATCCTAGAATTTGTAGTTTTGAATACATTATAAAATCTATTGTCCTGAACACACTCTGGCATTTGTTTTGTAGAGAAACTTCTAGTCCTATTCAATAATCACATTTTTTATACAGAGTTACTAAATAAATCAAGAACGTATATAACCGTGTCACTTATACCTATATAATCTTCATCTACATTATCAATGTCTATACATTAGTCCATATCTATGTATAAGTCTATATGTTTGTGATCTGTCCATCTATCTATCTCTTTATATATCGAGTAGTAATTACTAGAAAGAAGCACGTAGAATATGGACTCACATTTTGTTGGCACTTGCCATGTATCCAATGGTTCTATGACACTCTTTGCTGTTATGAGATTAACTGATTTTAGAATCCCTTTGTTTTCCACGGAACCTGCGCACAACCCACACCCGTGCGCTCACCACTGACCACCTACCAGAACTTTCCCACTGCAGTCCGCTTCGGACTATCTCTGGCTGAATGCAAGGGGGGATGAGGGGACCAGACAGCTGCCGCAAGTCTTGTCCAACCACAGTATGACTTAGGGGCCGTCCATAAAGTACGTCACGTTCCAGAAGGGTGGGGGGAGGGGGTGTAAGAAAACGTGACAGTTTGTGACAGTGGGGAGGGTGTGTCCAGCCATGTGTGAAGTCAAGATGTTTTATGTTAAATTTTAATTATTTTGTTAATAAAAAATATTTTTGTACGAAAGTGTGACGTACTTTAGGGAGGGGGGTGTCCGAGATTTGTGACGTTTATGACAGGGGGAGGGGGGAGTTAAAATGGTCAAAAATAGCTTGACGTACTTTGCGGACTGCCCCTCACAGATAAATTCGAATTGGCTAGGGCAACAAATGGGCTCTCATTGCTTATCGCGGTGGAAACAATTTGATTAAATATCATCGATAACTGGTTGGTATCCGTTACTATCAAAACGGGGTGGCGTTTACTAAACATTAAGATTATATTACTATATTGTTAATTCCAATAATTAGTTTTTATTTATTTATTGAAAATGTTCTCTCTTCTAGCAAATTCATATTTTTTTAAAAAATCCCTTATATTAACTTCCCTGTCTTGTCATGATCTCTCTCTGTCGTGGTCGAACCCGATGAAAAAACAAACGTAAAAAATGACCCCCTTCTCATGATGCTATCGAGATGAAATTTTGCACTCACACTTGTATCACCTAAAACTGCATTGGAAAAGAAATTGCACATCGATCGAAAGTACCGTAATTAAAATAAAAATCTGCTATAGTTGACCTCCTCAGGTCACTAGAGTACACTCCAGTCATCGATGGCCACATCTCCGTGTTTTAAAGCAAGGGGAGTTTAGTCAAGTTCAGCCTGTAAATGTTTGCCGCGCGTTGAGTATAATATTGAACATAATCAATAATTTTATTTATGTCTCATGTATAAGGGATTTAATATGGAACATTTTTGTTTTTACGGGTGCACAAGGTTGACCACTTTTCATGTATTGATTGAGAAAAAAATTATTGCTTCAACCGGGTTTTTTTAACGTCTGTGCTTGCAATTTAACAATGTCATTTTGTCAAGAGATATTCATATCGGCAGCCTTCTAACTCGCAAGACGATGGTGCATCCCCGTTGGTCTGAGTTGCAATTCCTCGTGTGGCTGTGCAGTCCTATCCTCGAGTGGCTGTGCAGTCCTATCCTCGTGTGGCTGTGCAGTCCTATCCTCGTGTGGCTGTGCAGTCCTATACTCGTGTGGCTGTGCAGTCCTATCCTCGTGTGGCTGTGCAGTCCTATCCTCGTGTGGCTGTGCAGTCCTATCCTCGTGTGGCTGTGCTGTGCAGTCCTATCCTCGTGTGGCTGTGCAGTCCTATCCTCGTGTGGCTGTGCAGTCCTATCCTCGTGTGGCTGTGCAGTCCTATACTTAAGTGAGAGTCTTTACCATTTCTTTTACACACGAATTCTGTGCTTCCCAAAGTTTTGGCCTTTCTCCTAGCTCTTCTGTCTGAAGCCTCCTCCGTTCTTCGCTCCTCGGCTGCTATGACGCCTTACTTTACAACCGTGCGCCACGTAGATCGGTCTTCTGCCTAACACTCCCAGTCGCTTGTGTGTATTATGGCTGCTTTTCTGTCCCTTTGGTAGACATCTTTAAATCACACTTGTGGGCGTCTTGTTTTTCTCTTAAATTTCCCGATGCTAATTCTCCTTATAGGAGCTCCTTGGGATGCGGCCAGGGCTCATTCTTTTCATCTCAGGCGTCCTTCTCTAAGGAGTTTATCAATATATGCTGGCAGAGGCGTCACTAGGGTTGGTGTCACCCGGGGCGGTAGCTCATGGTGTCACCCGGGGCGGTAGCTCACGGTGTCACCCCCTCATGATTTGACCCATAGAAATCCTCCGAGTTTTCCAGTGCCAAATAACGGGAATATATAGAATTTTACGGTTTGGTGTCACCCCCTGATGGTGTCACCCGGGGCGGCCCGCCCCCTCCGCACCCCCCTAGCGACGCCACTGTATGCTGGTTCAAAGTTGAAATAAAATCGTAAAACTAAAGATTAAAAGTAAACAGATATATAAAATTGTAATGTTGTATTGTTCATCCACATGCAGTTCCATTTTTGCTAGAATAATAATAATATTATCTTCTTATCTTATCTTTTACAGAGTTACTTTTATACAGAAGATTCTTGCGTCATACGCTTATCTATTGTTTGTGACTAGTTCTGCATTCTTATTAGAGTTTTAAATGTTGATAAGGTGTTGGTTTTCCTGGTTTTTAAGGCAACCCATCCACGCCCGAATTCCTGACGGGAAGAAAGAAAACTTGTATGTGTTTGTTCTTGCGTACGGAATACGAAAGGTGATTTTATCCTTATGTTTATCTGAGGGTTGTATTAAGTTATCTTTATGTTGTATTTCTAAATGAGAATTAATTGCTTTATGTATAATTACTACTTTACTCTTGGTTCTTCTATCCTCTAGTGTTTTAAAGTTTAATGATTTAAATTAGAAAGTTCCTTTTGAATTTCTTCTAGTGTCAATGTTTTCTTTGGTGGATGCGCTCCATACAGAAGATGCATATTCTAGTTAAGGCTAAGGTCTCACCAAAGTGAGGCAACATTTTAGTTTTATATCTCTATTACATTTGTAAAGTTATATAATAATAATAAAACTAATGATGATGATAATAATACTACTAAAATAGTGTGTTCCTTAAACATACATTTTCTCTGTTAATGTCCCAGAGTTTATAATAAAAACATTCATTCCAACATCGGTGACTTCATTTATTACATCTTCATAGTTTCATAGAGAGACATCGAGACTTAGTTCAGTGCACACTGGTGCACCTGAGCGCCTTTCGGAATACTGAATGAACGTTACTGACGACGCACCGGAAATGTTGCGTAAAAACGGTTTTTACTTTACCATTACCCAGCAAGTAAATTGCATTCTAGTAGCCACTATAACAAGCGGTTTAAATTGATGCCAAGACGATTAGACTGATTTGATCACTGTGAATATATGATGTGTTTCCTCGGGTTTTCTTCAAACTCTATTTGTATTTCTCACAACTAAAGTAAGTATTTCGTCGCTTTGACTTTGAATCAAAGTTTGATATAAAAACAATTTTAAATGGCTAACTCGCTGAAATAATAACTGAACAGGAACTTTAACTCTAACGCTGAATGAATTGAAAAAATAAAATAAAATAATTAAATATAAATCAAAGTTAGAAGATATCTCACATACATCAGTGAATTACAACTGTAAATTGCTATTCCGGAGTGCCCAGGGCCAGTCCAGTTTACTAAGAAAACATCTTTTAGAGAGTACAATAACGATGACACAGAACTATAAGAAATATAAGAACAATTTCTTTGACTTTGATTGAAAACGTTTTTGGGTAAACGTTTAGTTGTCAGTCCGCACCGCCATTATCGGCGGCCATCTTGTTGCTAAGGCACGTGACCGCCGTGACTTTCGGAAAAGTAGTGCGAGCCCCGTGAAATCAGAGGGGTAGGGGAATCAGGGATTCTAAAATTGCGCAGTTTTTTTAGCTACCGGCAAATTTAAAAAAAAAAAAAATTCACGGGGCTCGCATTACTTTTCCGGCGGTGACGTGCCATAGCAACAAGATGGCCGAAGGATTGGGGGACATTCTAATATTTTAAGGAGTATTTTTTAGCGTTTTACATAAAAGCAAAATAGTTGTAAAAATGAAGAAAGCAATGAGTACTCACCGATCAGGCATCGGAATCACAACAAAGGGGGATACACTTTTTAAATCCTTTTAGAAATTCACGCATTAGATCACTGCTGCCACTATTAAAATTCTATAGCCTATAGCTATACCTAACCCAAACCCTAAAATTAAAATCTACAATTTTTTAAAATTTAAATTGATAACTGAACCTAACCTTAGAACTGTCTTGGACCGTCGAGATGAGGTTCTGAATGATTGCTGGGTCCCTCGAGATGAGGTTCTGAATGATGGCTGGGACCTCAATATTCCGAAAATTCTAAAACTATACCTAACCCAAACCCTAAAATCTTCAATTTTCCGAAAATTCTAACAAAAAATGGCTACTTACCAACATGGTGGAAAAAAAGCCCGCCAGTTAATTAGAAGCACTCCTTTCTTTCTAAATGAGCAAAGGAAATAGTACTTGGATTATACTCATTTATACTTGGGAAAAAATGAACAGGAGAGCCCCCCTCCTTTCCTTCACCCTATTTTTATTAATGTACATTAATTTCTAATTTAATATTAAATTAGGCCCTCCTCTAAAATCTCTCCCCTCATGCCCCTCCTCTATTTGTTTTAATTTATTTACCGAAAGCGCGCTGCGCGCAAGAATACAAATGCAATTATGACAATAGACATTATTTACATTTTACCACAAGGGGAGGTAATAAATAAGTAAGAAAACAAGAAAATTCAAGGGAAGCAACTCTTCTGCATAGCAACCGGAAGAGACGCGACGCTGCGGTCAGATTAATAAACATTAGCCCGTTTTTGAAAGTCACATTACCGTGAATATTAATTTATTAATAAATATTATAAATCGTAGTGGTTATAAAGGGGATATCTCCGTACACTGATATATTCCCCATGTTTTTAGCGTTATTTTGGCTGGTCACATGACTACTTGCCGATTTGATATAATTTATAATTTATAACATTGATTCCATCAATTCAAGAGTCAAGACTCAAGAGCTTCTTATTCTTATGTTAATTCTATGGTCTCATACTCACATTGTTAGTGCATTGGATTTTAGAACTGTTACTGATAGTAATAGTAATAGTCATTCGTCTAGTACTACTAGTATCGTTAGGGCTAGAACTAGAGTTGTTGTTTTTTTTTTTTTTTTTTTACGTTTTTTGTCTGTCTGTTTATTTCTTACTTTCGAATTTCATTTCCAATTACTTTCAGTGATCTTTAATTTATAATAATGAATGAGGTTAGGTTTAGGTGTTTATAATTAGTATTAGTAGTAATTTATGCTATTATAATATTATAAAGTATTTTTTGTTATGAACTGTTGGAAACCCTGCACTGCACAAAATCACAAAACTTAGGTTTAGGCTACGAGTACTACGACTACACTACTAGTACTAGATGGTTATAACTATAATTATAATTTATAATACTAATAGTAATACTAATACTATTTACTATGCCATGGTCATGGCCTTTTCCCACTGCCACTTGTGATTATGAAGATTTATTAAATTAATTTTAAAATAATAAATCTTTTTAAAATAAATTTTAATACTATTTATAAGCAATACTAATTTATACTAACATTAATAAATCTATATTAATGATTTTAAATATTAATTTATTCAATCTTCATATTGATGTAATTGGGAGAAGTCCATAGTGATTATATAATATACTCATTCTTCCATTTCCATAGAATGGCCATCTAACTTTAAAGTAAGTCAGGGTTGCCAACAGTTATAAGAAAAATAGTACATAATTTTTTAAATTTTATTTTTAGTTTGGATAAAAATTCAAGTACAAAGTAGAAAATTATTATCAGCCAGCCGAACATACTCCACACAGTTGATAATGTATGATATACTATAATATAGGGAGTTAAAAATTTATTCAAATTACAACTGGTGGACTGGTGTTCAGATGAATACTTTTATATACCGTTTTTTCTAAAATGAAGTAATTATCAGTTAAATACAATTTAAAGGGGTAAAAACCTACTATAAAACACGCAAATATATCAACTTTATACTATCATTATATTTTATAATAATTTACCAGTCATTGTGTTATTATTAGGATTTTTGGGGCTAGAACTAATGAAAAATCAATATAACACTTTAGTCTTATAGTTACAAAATCAATTAGAGTGGACAAGACTAAACACAACTATTTTTTTTATTATAAAAAAAAGGCACAATTGCTATATATTGTGAAAGATTTAGTCACACACTTGTAAACTTGTTATCCAAACATTGAACTCCAACACAGACTGTACAAATATAAATCATGTTTAATTCCTTAACTTGGCAACACTTATGCCTAACAAAATTCGTGTTCCTAAATCTGCCCTATCCATATCTCCGTCTGTCTGTCTGTGTGTCCCTTTATACCCACCGTCTCCGCACCTATACGGTCAAGCTTGTTTGACTTAACCAATCTCTAGTGAGACTATCACACCCAGGCCTGCTGCCGTCGACTAGCTTGCCTCAATTCTCGCCCGCACCCTTACCGCTTCAAAGGACACCGCTGGCCCGTGGTCAATCCCCGTCCACATTTCAGAACCCAAGCTTGTCGACCGTCGCCGGCCATATCAAAGGATCCAAGCTTGGCCTGGTTTCTCGGCCGCACCCGTCCTGATTCAAAGGACCCGTGGCTGTGGCGCCTAAAATTCGCCCCCACAATATATAGGGCTGCTATCGATTAATTTAAATTTAATCGTTAACTTTTGAAAAATTGCTGAATAATTAATCGATAATTTTGATTTAGCTAAAAATAAGAGGTATGATGTCATTAAACTTAAAATTTCAAGGGAAGTAACAAAAACAGGCAATTAATGTTTTTCAAATTTACATATAAGAGCTCATTTCAAAGTTTAGACTTACAAGATGTGTCTTTTTAAATAAAGAAGTTTGTACGTAAAAAGGGAAACTATAATTATATTTATATATATATANTAGGGCTGTTATCGATTAAATTAAATTTAATCGTTAACTTTTGAAAAATTACCGATTAATTAATCGATAATTGTGTTACGCGAAAAATAAAGATGTATGACGTCATTAAACTGAAAATTTCAAGTAAAGTATTTAAAACAGGCAATACGTATCGTCGTTGTGTTATTTTTAAAAGAGTTAGTCAGTTAGCACCGTAAAGAAGTTAAATAACGTATTAAAGTTGAGGCACTTGAATGAAAATTTTATATTAATTTTATAAATATAAAAGTCATACAGCTGTATAGAAATTTTTTGATGATTAGTAAAAACATAAAGATCGTCTTTTTATACGAAGTGTTTCGAAAGCTATGATTTTTTTTTTCTAAGACCTCAAAACCTCTTTTTTCACTATTTCGTTTTCCTTCATATTTTATGCCCTTTTATTGCATTTTTAAAATGCCCATAACCTTAGTATTTAATTTAATTAAATTTAAAACACGTACTATTGTTAGGGGATATATTTTTTTAAAAAAGTAATTCAATATAATGTCAATGAATTTAAATTTTGTTATAGTTAAATAGTTAAAAACTATGTTTTAAAAAAATATCATTGCTTTATACAACAGGTTATTTTTACTCTTTTTAAGCTTACTTATTGGAGAAGTTTGTACGTAAAAAGATAATAAAATAAGAACTATTATTAATAATTTGAATTTAAAAAAAAACAAAACATTTTGTTGTTTTTAATCACAATTTTATCGATTAAAATAATTTTAATCGATAAAATAATTTACCGATTAATTGAGAAATTAATCGATAATTTCCGCAGCCCTAATATATATATATCTATATATCTATATCTATATATCTATACTAATAAAAGGGAAAGCCCTCACTCACTGACTGACTGACTGACTCACTCACTGATTCATCACTAATTCTCCAACTTCCCGTGTAGGTAGAATCATGAAACTTTGGGAAGTTGTTAGGTACCCTTTGACTACGAAAATTGGCGAACAAGAATTTTGAAAATCTCGCTCATGTGGGGCCGGGGGCCCAAAAACTTTTTTTGATTTCATCACTAAATCTCCGACTTCCCGTGTAGGTAGAAGCATGAAACTTTGGGAAGTTGCTGAGTACCCACTGTGGACAAAGTTTGGCAAAAAAAGTTTTTAAAAAATATCTCTCAAGTGGGGCCGGGGGCCCAAAAAGATTGTTTCCTTATACGGGCTTTATAAAAATTGAAAATCACCAATTTTCCTATTTCCCGTGTAGCTAAAAGCATAAAACTTTGGGAAGTTGCTGGATAACCACTAATGACGAAGATTGGCGATGAACAACTTTTAAATTCTCGCTCATGTGGGGCCGGGGGCCCAAAAACAGTTTTTTCCTTCATCACTAAATCTACAATTTCCCATGTAGGTAGAAGCATGAAACTTTGGGAAGTTGTAGGGTAACCACTAATGACGAAAATTTGCGATAAAGAATTTTAAAAATCTCGCTCATGTGGGGCCGAGGGCCCAAAAAGCTTTCCCCTTATATGTGCTCTATAAAAACTGAAATTCAACGATTTTCCTATTTCCCCAGTAGGTATTCCCGCGTAGGTAGAATCATGAAACTTTGGGAAGTTGTTGGATACCCTCTGACTACGAAAATTGGCGAAAAAGAATTTTTAAAATCTAACTCATGTGGGGCCGGGGGCCCAAAAACTTTTTTTTGCTTACATCACTAAATCTCCGACTTCCCGTGTAGGTAGAAGCATGAAACTTTCCGAAGTTGCTGAATACCCACTGTGGACAAAATTTGGCAAAAATGTTTTTTTTAAAATATCTCTCAAGTGGGGCCAGGGGCCCAAAAAGATTGTTTCCTTTTATGGGCTTTATAAAAATTGAAAATCACAATTTTTCCTATTTTCCGTGTAGCTAGAAGCATAAAACTTTGGGAAGTTGCTTGGTAGCCACTAATGACGAAGATTGGCGATGAAGAACTTTTAAAATCTCGCTTATGTGGGGCCGGGGGTCCAAAAA
The DNA here is from genome assembly GCA_002072015.1 of Radix auricularia. Taxonomy (NCBI): domain Eukaryota; kingdom Metazoa; phylum Mollusca; class Gastropoda; family Lymnaeidae; genus Radix; species Radix auricularia. The sequence goes on from MUZC01001052.1 coordinate 93,062, forward strand.
CTTTTTTTTTCTTTCATCACTAATTCTCCAATTTGCCATGTAGGTAGAAGCATGAAACTTTAGGTAGTTGTTGGGTACCCTCTCACGACAAAAATTGGCAAAAAAGAATTTAAAATATCTCGCTCATGTGGGGCTGGGGGCCCAAAAATTGTTTTTTCCTTATTTGAACTCTATAAAAATTGAAAATCATCAATTTTCCTATTTTCCGTGTAGGTAGAAGCATGAAATTTAGGCAATTTTTAAAGTACGTGCTCCCGACGATAATTGGAGGGGAAAAGGTAACTTTGCAACTCATGGGGGCCGAGGGCCCCAAAAATGTTTTTTCCTTATATGAACTATATAAAAATTGAAAAGCACTAATTCCCCTATTTCCGGGAATGGTAGAAGCATGAAAATTTGGGAAGTTGTTGGGTATCCTCTTAGAACGAAAATTGGCAAAATATAATTGTACAAATCTTGCTCATGTGGGGCTAGGGCCCCAAAAACATTTTTCCTTAATATGAGCTATATAAAAATTGAAAATCACGAATTGTTGTGTTTTCCGTGTAGGTAGAAACATGAAACTTTGGGAAGTTTTTGGGTACCCTCTCACATCGAAATTTGTGAAAAAGAAATTTGAAGTTCACACTCATGGGGGCCGGGGCCCCAAAAACTTTTTTTCTTATATAAGCTAAATACTAATTAAAAATCAATAATTCTTATATTACCCGTATAGGTAGAAGCATGAAACTTTGGAAATTCGTTGAGTACATGCTACCGACGATAAATGGCAAAAGAGAATGTTAAAATTCGCACTTATGGGGGCTGGGGCCCCAAAAACAATTTTTTCATTATATGGGCTATATAAAAATTAAAAATCAACAATTCTACTATTTCCCGAGTAGGGAGACACATGCAACGTTAAAGAGTTGATAAATACACTTTCACGATGCTAGCAGGTAAAATAATATATACAATATCTCTTACTTGTGCGCCGTGGGCCCAAATTTAAAAACTGAAAATCACCAATTCTCCCATACCCGATTTAAGTAGAACCATGAACTTTTAGAAAGCTGTTGAGTACAATCTGCCAATAATAATTTGCGAAAGGGACTGTTTAAATCCCACTAAATGGGGCAAGGGGGCAAAAAATTATTGGGCGCCCAAATTTTTCCCCCCTTATATGAGCTATTTACAAATTCAAATCATTACTTCTCCTAAAGAACACAGCTATATACCAAAATTACACGACTCAAGACTTTCTTAACATGGGCGAGAATTTTTAGCGCATTTTTGATAAGTCGAATGCGCTATTGCACCCGTTTTGTCCGTCCGTCCGTCCGTCTGTCATCACCCTTGATCATGGCATCCATAAGTCCTAGACCCATGATGTATCCATGTTTTTTGTATGTCCTGACCTGCCATTTGTGCATCAACACGCAGTTACTCGATCCGTTAAAAAAACCCGTTAAAACAACCAAAAAACTTTGCGAATCGAGAGGTAACACTGGCGCAGGGAACGGCCGCCATTGCCGGAAGTCGAATACATCATTTTTCAAGCATTGAAGAGTGGTGCGAAAGCGTGCAAAAGAATTAGTTGTTTTTTTGTTGTTGTTTTTTGACGTCATTAGAATATGTGTAAAAGTTTAGAGAGTTTTACGTCATCATTTGTGGTGACTTGTAGTTAGATTAAAGAGAAAATTAAAAATTTTAAAATGTAAAGAAATGACTTTTAAATTAAAAAAATGTCAGGTATATTCATTACACAAGAAAATTCATAAAAATATGTCTAAAATCTAAACACAATTACTGATAACTACATAATGCTGATATCTAACATAAGTACTGATACATAATACGAAAATGCTCTAACACGTCCTGAGTTCCAAAAGGGACCTGGCTTAACATGATGTTTTTTTCTAGAGGACAAGGCCTTTCAAGGATTAACTAGTGGGATCGGCTAGGGGTCATGGGTTCGAATCTCGCTGAAGTCGTTGACTTGTTCCCGGGGCCAAGCTGTCAATAGTTAAGGAAACAAAGATGGCTTGGAATAGTGTGGTCCCTCATAGCCGTGGGCTTTGAACGCTGCGTCATTTAACAATAATCTTCTGTATAGAAGGAGCAACTGTACTGAGTCGGGAGCTGGGCGGGGTCCGAAGATCCCCGGCCTGATTCCCGGACCCTCCACGGACCGACTTTGCGGATCCACCCGTTTACCTCTGGGCGGTTTCACGTACTCTTGAACTCTCTCTTCAAAGTTCTTTTCAACTTTCCCTCACGGTACTTCTCCGCTATCGGACTCGTGCCAGTATTTAGCCTTAGATGGAGTTTACCACCCGCTTTGGGATCAACTTATCCAGGAAATTAGGGTGCGACCTGTCTATTTAAAACGCGTTTTTGAGGCAAGCAGTAACAGACATAATTTTGGACGCATAACTACAGGAATATCCAAAAATGTATCCAAAGAAGTTTTAAAGAAAATATATTTTAAATAAACAAACATACGTGGTCGGGTAAAATAATGATTTATTATTATTATTATTATCAATTTCTTTAAAGTTATAGTGTTTTTACTAATTGAAATATCATAAGAGTTGATTATTTAATCAGTTTTATAATTCCTCTCCAAGCTTGACCACATCCGGTTTCCTCCTTATCGGTTGTCTGCCTTGGTCATGGACACGTAGCCGTTGAGTGGGATTTAAAAAATGATGTATTTGTATTTTAGCTCTTATTTAAAAGTCGAATACTTTAACAATAAAGTTCCTATAAAATGATAACAGTAGTTCCAGAACCCACGCTACGGAAATCACGTGACTATGATGTTTTAAACATCTCTGCAGTAATGAAACACAATTTTCGATCACTATATTTTTTAAATTATATTTATTTTGTATCCATACATAGCGCAGTACCAAAATTTCCAACAACGTGAGAAAAGACATTTCACTCACAATCTTCATAAACATAATTACCAGCAGGAAACGTCATTATGTACTCTACAGTTTTAGCTGCACATATTTTAATATAATTCATAAACTTTTACAATGAGTGCATTTTTTAAAAGAATCTGTACGGTTTTAATTCCCCTTGAACATGACATAAGGAGTAAAAGTTTAATACTACAAAAAATTTTCTTTACAAAGCCACTCTAAAACAGTTGATATCATAACGGTTGTAATACGGGTTGTTTATCTTGGTAAAACATGGTGAATACCATTATAGTAAAACATAGAGTGTATATTTTGGTAATACATTTAGTATACCTTGATAAAAACATGTAGTATACCTTTGTAAAATGTGTAAATAAGTAGTTAACCTTGCTAATACGACATGTACATTACTTCGGTAAAACATGTAGTTTAACTTGGCAAAACATAAAATTTACACATTGATAATACACAGATTACAGATCAAAACAAATAGCTTATGTAGTATACCTTGGTAAAACGTGTTGTATACCAACTACTCGTTAACCTGGCAATTTGGTAACACAAGTATTTCTGATCTCTCAACAGCAGATCTGGCAACTGAAAAGCTTGTAAGCTATCAAAAAACATGGAGTCAAAATGACGTCTCGGGGATCAGCTCACAGATATGTACCAACAACATGCGCTACGCAGACTGAGGAATGACTGCCCTTGTAGACCAACGTCTTAAAATCACGACCATGTTGGACCTGAGTTTATATGTCTTACAACCACAACTTGTTGGACCTGCATTTATACGTCTTACAACCACGACCTTGTTGGACCTGCGTTTATAAGTCTTACAACCACAACTTGTTGGACCTGCATTTATAGGTCTTACAACCACGACCTTGTTTGAACTGAATTTATACGTCTTACAACCACGACCTTGTTGGACCTGCGTTTATAAGTCTTACAACCACAACTTGTTGGACCTGCGTTTATAGGTCTTACAACAACGACCTTGTTGCACCTGAATTTATACGTCTTTCAACCACGACCTTGTTGGACCTGAGTTTATATCTGCCGCATGCCATTCAACCACAAGCTTTTTGATCCGCTAGTCCTACAGTGAGTTCTTTGTAGACCTTCGAAAAAGAAGTTTAGACAACAAAGAAATGTGGAATTCAAGTACAACTGTGTCAGATAAGTACCAATGTTAAACTAGTTTCTTTTAAGGTTCTCTGTTCTACTTTTGACTCCTACATTAATTCAATAGAAACTTGTACTCTGGTTGACTGAAATTTGATATAGAGGACTAAATATGTATTTTAGCCGAGTCGAATATACTGTACGGGACTGGGCATGCACATTAAGAGTCTTTATGTGTAATTTAAAAGAGTGGACATGTATTTTAGGTCACTGGACATGTACTATATGTGACTAGTCGGACAAGAACAATAAGGGACAGAACAAAAAGGGACTAGACATGTACTTTGTGTTACTAGACATGCAGTAAAGGTGAGAGAACATAAATGGACTGGACATGTATAATAAAGGGACCGGACATGTATAATAAAGGGACTGGACATGTATAATAAAGGGACTGGACATGTATAATAAAGGGACTGGACATGTATAATAAAGGGACTGGACATGTACTTTAAGTCATGTATGTAGTAGTTTATTCACTCATGCACTATATGTACTAAATTCCTGTATGCACTATTTGGAACTTCTTGCATTCTTGTATTTGTGCTTGTGTGGATGTATTTATAACAGGATTGGAAGGAAAATCATCTTTATTTTCCTCTAAATTTGTATTTTAAAAAATTCATTTTAGATGCTATATTTTCATAATCACGCATAAAAGAGGTTTTAATTTTTTTTTAAAAGTGGTCAGAAAATTGATTTAAAATATTTTGATTTATCTTATACTTGTCCTTGAGGTTAGTACGCCTACTAATTAATTTAATTCAATGGCTACAATTTGTTTTCAAACTAAAGACTATTAATGTCATATTAACACGAAGGGCGACTATATAATAGCCACCAATACTCGACAGCAGTGAACCCAAAAATTATTTGACCACGATCATACAACGAACTGTCTAACAAGATTGTTGGTGATACATTGATGCTGATGCCAGACACAAATTTTGTGCATTTGCTTTCTACGTCATTGTTGATAAACTTGAGACTGATGTGAGTAGATGAGGTATATAATGATATAGCAATTTGATTGTCTTGTTTGGTCGATGTACCACAGATAATTTAGTGCTATGAAGGACTAATAAATGCTTATCCTGCAGATGTGAACAATAATTTCTATACTGAACTACGACAGCTCTACTCATTTTTTCGCCACAAGTTTTATGCATCAAAATCTGAACATAACGCGTTCAGTGATGCAGCATTATACAAAGTGACAGACACAGGGCCGTTCTTAGGCCCCTGCATTCTATACGGCTGCAGTGGGCACCGCGCTTTCGTAGGCCCCGTCTGAGTTTCCATTTATTATCCTTACTAATTCCTTATCCCTACCCAAACTAAGCCACGCGCTATTCGTTTCGTATACTAAACCGCATAGGGCTTCGTTATTGCTAGACCAGCCCTAAATAGAGACAACGTCGAGTGTGCTTTTCTAAATGTAGAAATCGTCTAACGCCTATTTTTAAGATTCATGACTACGAACAGTGGCGTAGCTAGGGTCATGTGCGCCCGGGGGCATGACACAAATTCTGCGCCCCTTGACGGACCAAAAAATTCTGTGGGCTCCATATGAAACAATAAAATCAAGAAGATCCAAAGTAGTTTCCGGTAGAACTTCAGTCCGGGTACTGAGCATCATTTTTTAGTCTTTGATTTCTGTACACAATTCGTAGAAATTAGCAAAATCTAAGAAATTATAATCAAGCATATCGACTTTTGTTTCAGCAAGAAGAGATTTGTCGTCTAGTAACTAGTAAAAATCCAAATTTGTTGTTTAGTTTGTTTAAGACATTAATCTCCTGTTGGAGTTTATCAATTTCGCTGTTCATAGCAGGTGCAATTTCTTCTTATGGAGAAAGTTCTGCATCTCTTTTTACATTGTAACTAGTAAAAATCCAAATTTGTTGTTTAGTTTGTTTAAGACATAAATCTCCTGTTGGAGTTTATCAATTTCGCTGTTCATAGCATGTGCAATTTCTTCTTATGGAGAAAGTTCTGCATCTCTTTTTAATTCTCGAAGGCATCCTCCGATGTCGTCTAATCTTCTGTCAAACTCGATTCTCCAAGTTGTGCATCTTCTTTCCCATTGTCTACCGCAACATGGCTCAAACTAACACGAATGTTGACAATTTCTTGCTCAAGCGATTCAAGATCAGATTAAGCTTCCTTGAAACTCACAGTAGGATCCTGGCACGGAAAGTTCGGGAACAGAAGGGACATTGGATGAGTTGATTGTCTTCTGGAGGGTTGACAGCACGGGCCTTTCGGGCTTGCCTCTTCTTTTCTGCGGCGTTAATCCTGTTTGCCTCGCATGTCCTAGCACCTTCGTGGATGGATTGGCGCCAGGTGGACCGGTCCAACGCAGCTTCCTCCCACGTGTCTGGGTTTATTGCAAACGCTTTCAGAGACGCTTTCAATGTGTCTTTAACGCGTTTCTTTTGTCCACCATGGGACCGCTGGCCATGCTGGAGCTCGCCATAAAAGAGTCTCTTTGGTAGTCTCTCATTTGGCATTCGGTTTAGGTGCCCTGCCCAGCGAAGTGGTGACTGCATCAGGAGGGTGAAGATGCTGGGGAGGCCAGCTTTGGTTAGTACCGTGGTGTCTGGAGTTTACAGACTCATAGTCACAGTCACTCATAAGTGGTTATTTCTTGTACGCTGTAGCGTTACGGAATAGAGAGCTACTTGTTGTGATCTGTGCCCGCGTGTTCGATAATGTAAAACTCCAAGGACCGACAAAAATGTTCCAGTAGAGTTATCGGACCCCTTGCTGAGAAAGAAAACATCCTTAACTTCAATGAACTCATTCTGTAAAGAAAAGTAACAAGAATATATAAGACTATATGTTCGTGACGTCATCCCAAAGCTTTATGCCCGGTGTCGGATGTCATCAAGGGGCGCTGGTTTTGGCAGTGTTTATAAATTGGTAACTGTACCAATAACAGGGATATCTTTAGTTTATTAGTTTCACAGGAGCCTCTAATATATCTGATAACGTAACAGGGTTATCTTTATTATCCTTTATGATTATATACTATTATACATCTTGAATCACAAGTGCTCCTGTAATCAGACCTATTTTTTATGCTAATATTTTTAATAAGAAGGAATATAAAATAACTAGGGAAGTGACGAAGTTCGAATCCGACGAAATTCGAACTTTGACGTTTTTTGAGCAAATTCGAATCCGACGGATTAATTATAGATGGAATAAACGATTGGTCACCAACCACCCCGACTAGGGAGGAAGAAAAGGATTTATATTTTGTTACTGTCGTCTGCTTGTTTTTCTCGTCAGGTGGATCGCGTTCTTATTGTCAATAAACGGCACAAGTGTTGTCTCGGTCAATGTGGTGAGTTTTCTCGTCCACGAGGTACTTCCACCGATCATCGTCGGTGCCTGCAGTTGCCTTCAGGGGCATAGGTTACCTACTAAAAAATAAAATTGTTTCTCTTTTCGATTTTTTGTATGTTTTTTTTTAAACATGGCAGTGTTGTTGGCATTGTGCGCAACCACCGGGGGGTGGGGGGAGTTGCCCTCTCACAGCTCAATGGGTATCTGCCTTTGTTCGTGTTGGGTATCTAGCTTTTGGGAATCCCTCCACTTCCTACAAGGCAGTGAGGCTGAATTCGGTCCGCCCTGGGTATTTTATTCTTCCAATACCCTCCATATCTGGTGGGCTTTTCCCCTATCCGCCGATGGAAGATCAGCATCTCCTTACGAGATCTCGGTCATTAAAATAATTCATTACGGCGCAAAACTTCCAAGAGCCAGAAATGCTGACGTGACACACTCCACATAACCTGGGGTTCTTTTAGCTTGTTGCTCTAACTAAGTCCTGGGCCGCACTACGTCATAACGAGATAAGCCATGACAATAATTATTCAATTTCTCTTGACGCATTACCAAAATTGTGGAAATTGTGTTTCTCTCGTCCTGAAATTGTCTCTACAAATCTTAATCAAATTAAATGTTGCTATCACCACAGACTGAAATTATGTAGATATATGTAGTGAAATTTCCAACCGGAAGCGAAAACATTAACGGTGCGATTTTTTGATATCACCAATAACTCGCTTATCTGTATGCGGTTTGTAAGAGAGGGATTATCTCCCTTTTCTTCTTCCACACTTCTAGGGAACTTGGCAGCATATTTATTTCGCAAAGCGGGACATATTTCAGGCAATAAAAGTAGGTGCGGGTCGAGTGAGTGCCTAAATAAAATTGACATACATTGAGACTGAGTACATGCGGTCAAATTATTTGACTTTTTTTTTATTGTTTTTTTTTATTTATTAGGGTGATACATTTAGGGAGGAAAAGGGAACAATCCAATCTAGATTTTCGAAAATTTACAAATGATTTATTCCATCATTTGAAATTACAAACATTTCGCAAATAATTTCCAAGGAATGAATAAATAAGTTTATTTTCTACTTCTTACCCTAAAGAAATTTAATGTGTAAAATATATATCTAAAGTCGAAAATGTTGAGTCAGAAAATGTGATAAAATGATTCATTAATTTTGAGTACATGGCGCCACATTCATTTTCATTATTTTTAGGGTTAACTAAAATATTTAAGACTAGATCCGACACACGATGTAGCTTATGCTGCACAATGGCCGGCGAGGGACTATAGCAGAAAAGTTTCAATTTTACAATGAAACATGCTTCTTCTTCTTTCGTAACTTCCATTCTTTCTATATAGTGCGTCTGATTTCGGTGCCCATAGTGCGGTGCTGTGCGAGTGTGCACCCTACTACATCTATTTATAGACTAGCGTTGATTTGTTGCTCTATTTTCTGGCGAATACCCATATATAATGCGTCTAAGCACGTCCCTCAGTGTGAAGTCCTGTTCGAGGTAACTCCCGATAATTATATAAACCTTATTTATATTGCGTCTAAGCGCGTCCGTCAGTGTGAAGCCCCTATGCGGGGTAACTCCCGATAATAATATAAATCATATATATATTGAGACTAAGCGCGCCCGTCCGTGTGAGGCCCCTTTGCGGGGTATCTCCCGATAATTATACAAATCTTATATATATATTGAGTCTAAGCGCGTCCGTCAGAGTGAAGCTCCTATTCGAGGGAACTCCCGATAATTATATGTAGCCGAGTGGTGGCTAAGTTTATTTAAAACAATCAAGTCAAAGTCACTTGTAAAAGTAAGGCTACGGGTTTATTGTCTCAACCATAGAAAATACAGAATACACACAAGTCTTACTTCGTTCACTCCACCTTTGGCGCACCCAACAGTCACGCTCTCTCTCCTTTCTTTCATCTTCATCCCCAGTGCATCACGGTGCGATGCACATGGTGCGGCGCAGTGTGGGTGTGCACACTATGTGGGTGTGCACACTACTACATATAAATCTTATATGTATTGCACCTAAGCGCGTTCGTCAGTGTGAAGCCCCTATGCGGGGTAACTCCCGATAATTATATAAATCTTATATACATTGTGTCTAAGTGCGTCTGTGTGTGTGAAGGCCTGTTCGAGGTAACCCCCGATAATTATATAAATCTTATATATATTGCGCCTAAGCGCGACCGTCAGTGTGAAGCCCCTATGCGGGGTAACTCCCGATATTTATATAAATCTTATATATGTTGCGCCTAATCGCGTCCGTCAGTGTGAAGCCCCTGTGCGGGGTAACTCTCGATAATTATATAAATCGTATGTATCTATATAATAATGCGCCTAAGCACATTTTCGTCCGTGTGTGTGTGTGAAGCCCCTATACCACGCAACTCTTGCTAACTTTTTTTAAAAATTGAAAATATAGACGCAAAATCATAATGATTTTGGGTTTGAGATTAACAGAGGGTGTGGTTTTGTGCGCCGTAAAAATAAAATTAAGTGGCGTCATGAAGCTTTTATTATATTAATTTATTTGATGTTACTTTTTATCTTGATTATAATCCGAGTGTGTGAATATGCATCTGTGCGAGTGTGTTCATATGTGTGTGCGTGTGTGCGCGCGTCTGTGTGTGCGTGTGACTGTGTGTTTGTATTAGTTGTTAAATAATGATTTAATTCATAGATTGCTAAAAGTGAAATTAAATATTGAAAAGACATTACAAGGTAATGATTTAGGTATAGTTAAAATTATGCACTGGATTATAAAAAATTCCGTTAATTTTATGAACACAAGTTTCTGCCAATGCGATCTTCGTGGGTGCTTGAATAAAAGATAACGGGAAGTCATTGAATGTGACTTACAATTTTTTTTTCAGAGATGGTTTTTCTTTATGTTTCATTTTAGAAGAAATGAGCCTTTGAGCATTATAAAATAAACAGTGAAAAGAACGTATAGTCGCTATTGAAATGCATTATTTAGTTATAATATATAAATGGGTAACATTGAGGCTAATTGGCGCATAATTATTTTTAAAGAGAATGGAACCTTTGTACTTTTACATTAATAAAATCACACGAAGATGGGTCGAACTAATATCTCATAGTCAATGTTAAATAACTTTAGAAATAAATGTGAAGAAATTATTTAATTGCAGACGAAATATCAATTTTACATTTTGATATGAGCTTTTATATATCTATGTATATAATCGGATGGAAGCAAATTTTATACGGGCTTATAACAAGTCAAATTACAGAAAATGACATTTCTTAATAGAAAACTTAACATGGAACCGCTTTTGAAGTATTTATTAAGTGATTCATCATAAAAACATTTCCAAACGGCTCAATAAAAATAAATCTCATTTGTCCTAAATAAATGTCATCCATAAACTGTTAAGGAATGGATGTTTTGATTAATTGGTATATGAATGAAAAATCTTACGTCAAAAAAGACTTATTGCTAGAATAATGCAATATTATGATACGTGCTTTGGTAAAAAACTGTAGTAGTATTAGTGTCAATTTGTGCAAGTTTGTGTGTGTTTGTGGTGGGGGGAGGGGCTATGTGCGTATGTGTGTGTGATTTGCTAATTTCTAAGGCTGCTAAAGTTGCGCCTCTAACATAAAAACCAGTATTTATCTTCTTAAACCACTCATAGTTGTTTGATTTTACGCCAAATGTTTTCTTTACCACATGACGTTTCGACCCAAGGGTGTTTCGACCCCGGACGTTTCGGCCACTTTCAATCTACACCGTAGAAATTTATTATTGTTTTTTTTTGTATATATAAATTTAGTTAATGGTATAAAAATAATCCATAATTTTTCAGCTTATCGACAATCTTTTTAAAAAATCATTTATTTTTGTTATCACAGCGAAAATCATTGAGCCACTTAAATATATACATCTTTAAAACCCAATTTAACCTAGGTCCTTTTTAAGTGTGTATGGGATAGGAGTTGAAATTCTGTTTTTAATTTCTAATTCATAATTTATTTAAAAATAATAATCGTAATAAAACAACACATTATAAATGAAAAAAATCTCAGTTTAGAAACGTTAAGGGTCGAAATACCATAGGGTGGAAAAGTCCCAAACGACCTGTGAACGAAACGTCCTGTGGTCGAAGTATCCAAGCACCAAATAGAAAATATTTTTTGCACATTTAAAGTAAACCAGGAAGGTACATTTTCAGCTAAAAACTTGCGATTTAATGTGTTTCTTTAAAACAAATTAACTCATACATACTTTAATTTTGCATCAATATTCACATAATTAATATCTGGCGCATAAAAAA
>MUZC01001053.1:12271-23291 GCA_002072015.1 Radix auricularia
TTTGATAGAAGTAGCATTTTTAAAGAATAACCAAATTTTAATGAAAAACACATATTATGCATGCTACTTTAATGCAATAAAAACAAAGTACATTTAATTTTTAGTAAGTTACTTTAAAATAATTTTCTTAAACTGAAACAGTAATATAAATTACACAATATTTGAACCACCATATCATGTGGGTATTTGTTAGCGCATCATTCTGCGCTTGTCTAAATTCCACGCAAAAACTGTCGTAGTTATATTAATAGTACATATTATGCGGCCCAGCGGTGATGTGTTGTTTTTTGTGCAGTTTTCTTATACAAGCGCAATTTGTGACACATACAGCTTAATTTTCCAAACAAATCAATACTTTTTTTAGCCACTTTTAATTTGTGAAATGTTGCGTGAATCCATCAATAAATACTCGAAATTAATTATACTTTTGTTTCACCTTGATGTTCCCCATTCAAAAAAGTTGGCGGCTGTCGGAAAAGGCTTTATTTTTTCAAATGCCCACCAGTGCCGCCCTTTAGATGAGTGCCGCCCGGGGCGGACCGCCCCCACCGCCCCCCTAGCTACGCCACTGTATCTCGTCGTCTGGTGTTATAATAGGGGCAGCCATCATCAACAGCTGAAAGAACACGATCTATCTCGTCGTCTGGTGTTATAATAGGGGCAGCCATCACCAACAGTTGAAAGAACACGATCTATCTCATCGTTTGGTGTTATAATAGGGGCAGCCATCATCAACAGCTGAAAGAACACGTTCTATCTCGTCGTTTGGTGTTATAATAGGGGTAGCCATCATCAACAGTTGAAAGAACACGATCTATCTCATCGTTTGGTGTTATAATAGGGGCAGCCATCATCATCAGTTGAAAGAACACGCTCTTCGTGTCCTCTGATGATAAGGTCCCATTCGCAATGAGTTTATTTTTAATTTTTAATTTTTCCTTTTTAGCGCATTTTCGAGATGTCGAAATCGCTATTGCACCCGTTTTGTCCGTCCGTCCGTCATCACCCTTGATCACAGCATCCATAAGTCCTAGACCCATGATGTATATATGTTTTTTGTATGCCCTGACCTGCCATTTGTGCATCAACACTCAGTTACTCGATCCGTTTAAAAAACCCGTTAAAACTACCAAAAAATATTTCGAATCGAGAGGTAACACTAGCGCAGGGAACGGCCGCCATTGCCGGAAGTCGAATGCATAATTCTTTAAGCATTGAAGAGTGGTGCGAAAGGGTGCAAAAGAATTAGTTGTTTTTTTTTAGTTGACGTCATTAGAATATGTGTAAAAGTTTAGAGAGTTTTACGTCATCATTTGTGGTGACTTGTAGTTGGATTAAAGAAAAAATAATTTTTTTTTAAATGTAAAGAAATGACTTTAAAAAAAAAATGTCAGGTATATTCATTACACAAGAAAATTAATAAAATATGTCTAAAATCTAAACACAATTACTGATAACTACATAATGCTGATATCTAACATAAGTACTGATACATAATACGAAAATGAATTAACACGTCCTGAATTCCAATAGGTACCAGGCTTAACATGATTTTTTTTTATTATTTTGGTCTCTAGGATTAGCCGCGCGCGTGGTGGTACAGGAAAAAAATCTCGTTAATGAACAGTAGTTAGGGCCCTAATGATCACATGAAGTTAAAATGTTAAGAGAAATGGCATTGTTTATCTGGGCAGTTTGGGGTCTCAAAAAGTATAATATATTTTTTAAAAAATATATGAAATTAACAATTCAAAAAATATATTTAAGGGAGTTTGTTAGAAAAGAAATAAATAGAATTATTGCTGTGGAAGGCAAAAAAAAAAAAGTTATGGTGACTGAAAGGGTGAAAGACGGTGACGTCATAGGCTTTATGGGTCAAAGTTCAAGTGTGGCTTGAGAGTATACAAATTTTTATGTTAGCTTATTAAGTTCATTTTTAAAAGTAATATAACTGTCATGAGATGGGTCTTAAAAGTCTCGACGCATTCGTAAACAGCTCTCGAAGATAACCCACGGGCTTCAAGTGCAGGAAAGCCAAGCATTAGGCCTAGTTATAGAGTATAACAAACAGGATATAGCAAATCTATGTTCTTGCCAAGTGGTCATATTTGTATTTAACCAGTTTGAGATGACATGCATATAATATAACATTGACATCAGTTGCAAGCCTGAAGCCATGGACGTAGCCAATAACCGGAAGGGATGTGTGAGTGTTTATGGTGTTATATGATGTTATATGGTGTTGATTGATGTTGTATGGTGTTAAATGATGTTATCTGGTGTTATATTAGGTGGCTGTATAAGAGAAAATACTCCACTCATAACCTCCACTCACAATCTCCACTCACAACCACCATTTACCACCTCCACTAATAGTCTCCACTCACAACCTCCACTAATAGTCTCCTTTCACAACCTCCACTCATAGTCTCCACTCACAACCTCCACTCACAGTCTCCACTCACAACCACCATTTACAACCTCCACTCATAATCTCCACTCACAACCACCATTTACAACCTCCACTCATAATCTCCACTCACAACCTCCACTCATAGTCTCCTTTCACAACCTCCACTCATATTCCCCACTCACAACCTGCACTCATAGTCTCCACTAAAACCTCCACTCACAACCTCCACTCACAACCACCACTCATAGTCTCATAGTCTCCACTCAAAACATCCACTCACAACCTCCACTCACAACCTCCACTCATAGTCTCATAGTCTCCACTCAAAACATCCACTCACAACCTCCACTCATAGTCTCATAGTCTCCATTCAAAACATCCACTCACAACCTCCACTCATAGTCTCATAGTCTCCACTCACAACCTCCACTCACAACCACCACTCATAGTCTCATAGTCTCCACTCACAACCTCCACTCAAAACATACACTCACAGTCTCCTTTCACAACTTCCACTCACAACCTCCACTCACAGTCTCCATTCACAACCTCCACTCATAGTCTCCACTCACAACCTCCACTCATAGTCTCCACTCATGTCTCCACTCACAACCATCACTCACATCCTCCACTCACAACCTCCACTCACAACCACCACTCACAGTCTCCACTAACAACCTCCACTCATAGTCTCATAGTCTCCACTCAAAACATCCACTCACAACCTCCACTCACAACCTCCACTCATAGTCTCATAGTCTCCACTCAAAACATCCACTCACAACCTCCACTCATAGTCTCATAGTCTCCACTCAAAACATCCACTCACAACCTCCACTCACAACCACCACTCATAGTCTCATAGTCTCCACTCACAACCTCCACTCAAAACATACACTCCTTTCACAACTTCCACTCACAACCTCCACTCACAGTCTCCATTCACAACCTCCACTCATAGTCTCCACTCACAACCTCCACTCATAGTCTCCACTCATGTCTCCACTCACAACCACCACTCACATCCTCCACTCACATCCTCCACTCACAACCTCCACTCACAACCACCACTCACAGTCTCCACTCACAACCTCCACTCACAACCACCACTGACAGCCTCCACTCACAACCACCACTGACAGCCTCCACTCACAACCTCCACTGACAGCCTCCACTCACAACCACCACTGACAGCCTCCACTCACAACCACCACTGACAGCCTCCACTCACAACCTCCACTCACAACCACCATTCACAGTCTCCACTAACAACCTCCACTCTTAGTCTCCACTCACAACCTCCACTCACAACCACCACTCACAGTCTTGACTCACAACCACCACTCATAGTCTCCACTCACAACCTCCACTCACAACCACCACTCACAGTCTTGACTCACAACCACCACTCATAGTCTTCACTAACAACCTCCACTCTTAGTCTCCACTCACAACCACCCCTCACAACCTCCACTCACAACCACCACTCATAGTCTCCACTCACAACCACCACTCATAGTCTCCACTAACAACCTCCACTCTTAGTCTCCACTCACAACCACCCCTCACAACCACCACTCACAGTCTCCACTCACAACCACCACTCATAGTCCCCACTCACAGTCTCCACTCACAACCACCACTCATAGTCTTCACTCAAAACCTCCACTCATAGTCTCCACTCACAGCCAGCACTCATAGTCTCCACTCACAGTCAGCACTCATAATCTCCACTCACAGCCAGCACTCACAACCTCCACGCACAGTCTCCTTTCACAACCTCCACTCACAACCTCCACTCACAGTCTCCTTTCACAACCTCCACTCACAGTCTCCTTTCACAACCTCCACTCACAGTCTCCACTCAAAACCTACACTCACAACCTCCACTCACAACCTCCACTCACAACCACCACTCACAACCTCCACTCACAACCACCACTCACACCCTCCACTCACAACACACCACTCACAACACACCACTCATTACACACCACTCACAATCTCCTTTTAAAACCTCCTCTCACAGCCTTCTGTCAAACTTCATAAAAAGAACTTAAGACCTCTCAATATCAAAGTTTAAAATTTTTATTTTTAAATATTTTTTTTTTATATAACTGTACAAAATAAAGCCATAAAGCTGTATTCAATGTATTTAATAACAGTGAATCCACAGATAAGTTGAGCTGGAAACCCCTTTTAAGGAGCGCAGATAAAAGAGCGCAAACAAAAGACCGTAGGAATATTATAAAAATAGAAACAAGAGAGTTAACTCTGAGCAGATGACATCACCGATGAAAGGCAATAATCACAGATCTACAGAAGTTCCATTATCTTAACGCAATCTTATAACACGTGAAACTTTTTCTGAATTGTGGGATAGATCTATGGCCCGAAGGAAGTCCATAAATTAAACAAACAGATTACATTGTCTGCGCTCTTTCGTCTGCGCTCTTTTGTCGGTGCTCATTTGACGGGTCAACTTATGAGTTGGGTCATGGGAAAGACACATGCAAGTTGACCGCATACAATAATATTTAGCTTGAAACAGAAGTGTCAACAAAATGTATATTATATAAATATATATCATTGTTTTTTACAGATAAATATCACATGCAGTATTACCATCAACATTTCACATTCTAATATGAACTTAAACATATATGAAATTCCTATATAAAATGATGATTGCAACAATAAATAAATTCCGTATGGTCTCAAAATTATATTTTAAAAAGTTTATATAGACATTAAGTATTAAGTAGAAATAATAAAATTTCTCAAATACATAATTTAGTAATGCCGTGAGATTTAATTGCCCAATTATTAAATTTAGATTAGTGCCACTGTACGTTTACGCACGCATATTTTTAGCGCCGTCATACTCGTTCGTGTCAGAGGTCAGGGGTCACACTCAAGGTAAAGGCTCTCCCATTTGTAAGGCATCAATTTCCTTTTAAGAAATGATTACATTCTTTGCTCAATTTTGAGTCATTCTCAGTGGCGTAACTAGGAGGGGGTGCGGTGTGGGCGGGCCGCCCCGGTGGACATCATCAAGGTGTGACATCACAATGTAAAATTCTGTATTTTGACGTTATTATTTGTCACTGGAAAACTCGGAGGTGTTGAATGTGTTAAGTCATGAGGGGGTGAGTTACCACCTCAGGTGACACCAACCCAAGTGACGCCTCTGGTCCTAGAAACAACTTTTGATCCTCATGCTAGAGATTAGAGAAATGAAAGTCACACCCAGGAGTTTAGCTCTATACAACAACAATATTCTGTCTAAACGCTTCACTAAGACTGGGGGGCTATCACCCTATGCACCACATACACCTCAGTGACCTACTTCACATTGTGTCTCATGGTGTTTGTAAGAAGCCTTTGATGTAAAATTATATTTCCTAACTGGTAATACTGAAATAGACCTTTGTTCTAAAACTATATTTCATAACTGGCAATACTGGAATAGACCTTTGATCTAAAACTATACTTCATAGCTGGCAATACTGAAAAGCCCCTTGGTCTAAAAATATATTTCATAGCTGGTAATACTGGAATAGACCTTTGGTCAAAAAATATATTTCACAACTGGTAATACTGGATTAGGCCTTGGGTTTAAGGCTATACTTTATAGTTGGCACTACTTGTAATAGACCTTTGTTCTTAAACTATATTTCATAACTATATTTCATAACTGGCAATACTGGAATAGACCTTTGTTCTAAAACTATACTTCATAGCTGGCAATACTGGAAAAGCCCCTTGGTCTAAAAATATATTTCATAGCTGGTAATACTGGATTAGGCCTTGGGTTTAAGGCTATACTTTATAGCTGGTACTACTTGTAATAGGCCTTTGCTCTAAAACAATATTTCATAACTGGCATTACTGGATTAGACCTCTCATTTTAAAATATACTTCATAGCTGGTACTATTTAATCTGTAATTGGCATCTTACCTCGAACTATTACACCTCAATGATTTTAACCACGGATAAAAAGCGTCTCACCAAAGATGATACCTATTATCACGACCAGACCTCTTATCTAACATTGGGCGCATGGCTCTGTACACCCCAGAAAGCTCTAAACATTTCATCAAAACATATTACATTATTGCATAGGGAGCTTTTTAAACATAAATTAAGTATTTAATTTTGCAAAAATTGTTTTAAAAAAAAACACATTAGAAAAATGATGCATGTTTCATTTCACTTTCATAATACCAGAGGCGTCACTAGGGGTTGGTGTCACCCGGGGCGGTCGCTCATCATGTCAACCCCATCACGACTAACCCTATAGATCTCACCCGAGTTTGGCAGTGCCAAATAACTGGAACATACAGAATTTTACACTTTGGTATCACCCCCAATGGTGAGTTCAGCACACCCCTAGTGACGCCTCTGCATAATAACAAACCATTAAAAAAACATCAACAAAAATTATTGGCAAGGCATTTGTCATAGTATGGCAATACTCTCATAAACAACTTCTACGAACACGGGTATTTAATATGTCAAGATTTTGTGCTCAACGACTCCAGGTGGTATCGAATTTAGTGAAATCCTCCCTGGTGCATTATTCATATCCTTTAATTTTATTTGAAATTTTGAATCACATTCTTAAAATATAATAAATAAGTATCGATTTTCTTCCACTGAGAAACACGGCAAACAACAGGTACGATATCCAACGAGAAGCACGTGAAAAGACGATCACCGCACTTAGATTGCGATACCAGCATTCGAATACTACGGCTGTTTGAACTGAATGCAGTCTGGCCTGTGTTGAAGACTGACACAATCTCCAGGCAGCCACGCAGATTTGACCCGATTGCAGTAGTAGCAAATGACGCTGTCCGAATGGGGTTGACCGATGTACACAAATCCGGACCTGGCCAAAATAATCGGCCGTTGAGCCGCGTTGGGCGGGTAAAGCAGATACGTCGCCAGGCGCTTCTGGCCGTCGTGAAACTCCCCCCAGGGTACGTCATTCACTTGGTTGGGGTGTACACTGAAATCAGGTGGGTATGGTCCGATCAGGGCCGTGTAAACCTGTTGTATCTGGCTTTGAGCGTGGAGGCTCGGTATAAGGTGTTTGTCGAAGTTTAGAATGTGGTCGAGCGAGCGTTTAACGCACATGCCTCTCAGATTCGAGGAGCCACCGAGGGTGAACTCCATCAGTTTGTCTCGAGCGCGGCGAGAAAGTGCGGGATCACGTCTGATAAGTCTCGCGAGATATTTGTCGGGGTTGTTTATTGCGCTCTTTATACGGTCCTGGCAGATCTTGCCAAGTTTGGGAATGTTTCCTTCAGTTAGTTTGGTTTTAGGGGAATCAGAAAATTTTGATATGTAAATCAGCTCGCGCAGTTTGTCCCCGCACAGCGTCGCCAAAGTGAAGCTTTGAGTTGATTGTCTATTAGGTTCAGTGTTCAAGATTTTGGGTTGTTTTTGAGAAACAGACGACGTTGCCATTCCTGGGGTTAATGATGCAGATGACGTTGCCACTCCTGGGGTTAATAATATAGACGACGTTGCCATTCCTGGGGTTAATAATGTAGACGACGTTGCCATTCCTGGGGTTAATAATATAGACGACGTTGCCATTCCTGGGGTTAATAATGTAGAAAACGTTGCCACTCCTGGGGTTAGTGAGGCAGACGACGTTGCCATTCCTGGGGTTAATGATGCAGACGACGTTGCTTTGCCTGGGGTTAACGATGCAGACGGCGTTGCTGTGCCTGGGGTTGACGATGCAGACGACGTTGCCATTCCTGGGGTTAATGATGCAGACGACGTTGCCATTCCTGGGGTTAATGAAGCAGACGACGTTGCCATTCCTGGGGTTAGTGAGGCAGACGACGTTGCCATTCCTGGGATTAATAATGTAGACGACGTTGCCATTCCTGGGGTTAATAATATAGACGACGTTGCCATTCCTGGGGTTAATGATGCAGACAACGTTGCCACTCCTGGGGTTGACGATGCAGAAGACGTGTTTAATTTTGAGCTGACAAGGGACGCCCCACTGGTACATTCCTGGGGCTCAGATTCAGAACTGCCCTCGTGTTCGATGATCTGGACATTATTCTGACCACCCTGGATACCTCCCTGGAGAGATGGGGCAGGGTTATCACGGCCAATGCCATCGTGGTCACAGTTACCGCCAAAAGAGTGTTGTTGTAGCTTTTCGGTACCAACGACATCCGTGTCCATTTGTACGGGTTTGTTGTCATTGTCAGAACCAGATGTCTTCTTGTTGCGTGGAGACTCCATCTCTGATCTCGACACAGGACAGGACATGTGGACTCGCATAAACTACACTGTGCTTCTGTACTTCAATTGAAACGAGTGTTGTGGCGGGGAAGGGGGTGGTGGTGGTATGAGAAGTTATAAGGGTATTGTGGAGAACGGGAGCCAAACTTGTTCTTTACACAATGACCTACGGTCAATCTCCAGCATACAGTTAACTCCTAACACGCGTCACATTCACCGAATTAGAATTAGTTGAGTAGAAATAACAAGTATCTTTAAAACAATTCATGTGTACTTTAAATACACAATTTACACATCGATATTCTTCTTTGTCATATATACCTAAACATGATTATATAAACCTAAAAATAAATAGTTCAATCAAAATCAATTTTCTTTTTTGGATAGCGGAATACACAACAGAGGCGTAGCGAAGGGCGGAGGGGGTGTCGAATTTATATAACGTTGTTTTTTTTAAAAAAAATTCTGTGGGCTCCTGTCTCCGACAACCACTGAGTGAACCAAAATATTTTATACAGATTGGCAGGTTTTTGAATAAGCTGTTTTATTTTTATTAATGCAGCAAGGTAGACGTATTTGATTAAATTTAGGGGAAAGGGGGGAATAGTAATTTATAGTTTATCTCAGGGCACAAAATAGCCTAGCTAAGCCTCTGACTCTGAATCACAAAAGTGTGGTAAAAACGGATTCCAACTCCACTTGTTTTAAAAATCGTAAGCTGGTTGCTACTAAATAAGTACAAGGTCAATGAAATTTTCTGAGGGAAATTTACTTTTAAAATATTTTGGTTCTGCCTAAGTCTAAGTAAATGTTGGCACTGTAATCTTAGAACTCCACTTGTGAGCATGATGGGCCTTACCTGGCGCGGACGGTTCGATGAATTATTTATCTGTTACGAAGTCGCCCTTCCTAAACATGTGCACATATTAAATGTGGGTAGATGTAATACAGAAACAGACATAACTTGAAATATGAGGAGGGCTTTTAAAAACAATAGAATAGACAAATTTATAGAATTAATATCACGACCAATTATTGTGGTGGAATGTTTGCACGCCAAATAATTTCGGAAAAATCCGATTATGAATTTTGGGGTTGGGGGGGGGGAAGTCTCACATGAAAAAAGAGAAAATAAAATCTTTGCACTCAATTTGGCATGTGAATTATATGTTTAAGTAAAAATTGCATAAATTTAAATAATAAGCAAAATTTGTACTCTGAAATCAAGACGATTGTATGTGAATTTTATACAATTAAAATTTAAGTCTTGTACCTTAAAGCTAGGTACTCGGTTAGAAAAAAAAATATTTTAACTAGTAGCCATGTAGAGGAGAGTATGTTGGTTATGCCAAATTTATTTAATGCCATGTTTCAGATTAAAATTGCCATTTTATGTTTTTAAAAAAAATAGTTTATAGCTGCCATTATGTTTGAGCTTTACCAGAGCCATTTATGACAAAATGTTTGAAGTAGTCTATTAACGGATGTCCCTATGATACACATAGAGTTTACAACCAATCACGCAGAGCTTCAATAGCAGCACGCTGTCGACCACAGGAATTTTAACAGCATAGACTTTTAAAGGTTCTGCACTGCACATTTTTACAACGTTTTAAACACATACAAATGATATTATTTGTGAATAGTGGTTAGGTAATGAAAAAGAAATACATATTTACAAGAGGAATCGATAAACTGTATGTGTGTGTGTGGAGGTGGGGGAGATTTTTAAAACTTATTTTTACCCCCCACCTCCTTTCCTCTAACGTTATCATCTGATTATTTACAGGGTAACATTACATCATCAGTGGCGTCACTAAAGGGTGCGGTGGGTGCGGGCCGCCCCGGGTGACACCAACCCTAGTGACGCCTCTAACCTTTATGGCAACACATCCTCTGTCTAACTGTAGGAAAATGATCTAAAAAATCTTATCTTCAACCCGGTAGATTGCGAAAGTACTCTGTCGATATCAGGTAAAGTCTTAGCAGGTGAGGTGTCAACTAGAGGTGTGTCGGCGAACTTTGTGACACCAGGTTTCATGGCAAGAAGTAAAGCGTTTCCACCAATCAATACAGGTGTGGCTTCGATCACGTTGCAAACAGGGTTATCACCTTTACAGGCATCAGAAGGATTGGTTCTTTCATTGGCAGGTGAAGGGGCCTTAATGACGCATAGAACTGTAGTGTCTCTGTTGGATTCAAAATGTGGATTTTCTTGATTGGTATCAAAAGGTTCAATCTCTCTGTTAGCACCAAAAGGTCCAATCTCTCTGTTAGCACCAAAAGGTTCAATCTCTCTGTTAGCACCAAAAGGTTCAATCTCTCTGTTG
>MUZC01001053.1:31685-79449 GCA_002072015.1 Radix auricularia
CCCCCCCCCCTCTGGTGCGTAACGTTCTTTAAGGACGACCCCTGATGACAGAGAATTCTCCCAACCATACGCCTACGCATGTGTGTGCAAAGGTATGATTGGCCTTGGCCTTGGCCATAAGGTCACGGTGTAGGAATTATTCTTATCATCTCAAACTAGACTTCATCATTTTTAAGTTTCAATGAAAGATCTGACCTTAGAGATTAAGAACTGCTTGTTAAACGTTGCTACTTCACTAGCCACTAGATCTCTGAGCGATTCACACCTTAACGATAATCGTTAACGCTCTCAGCCCNCTCAGCCCCCCCCCCCCCCCCTTCTCCTCCCTACGGCTCTACGAATAGCTGAGTTCATTATTCAACATCCGATCCTAACAATGAAAATAAAGCGTTAAAGAAGTTATCATCATACTTATCAACTTACCATCAGTTTAAAAAAAAAAATAAACAGCAAATAAGTCCGTTGATTTTTTAAAACAAAAATATAGACTATAGACACTTGTTTTGCTAGACAAAATGTTGCATCATTCTATTAATGGTTGGTTGTTTAGGAAGCTCCGAGTGCAGACTATTTGATCTATTCTATCACAAATTTTAACTATTCCTAAAATCGCATTTGTCACAGTCAACGAACGCACAGTAAATACCCGAATATGCATCAATGACCCCCAGCTACGCTCGAGCGGTCAAGCTGATGAAATTAAAACTCTGTTTAAATCCTCACGACATGGCTGTTACAATTGAATAAATGCAGGCCTCTCGCCATTTGCGGGAGAAGCGTAATCGTTAATTAAAGTAATCGAACAATGCTGGATCTCTCTAGAAACATTTGATTTATAAAGGTATTAGTAAGTGATCCATTATGTTGAAAGTGTAAATATTCAAATACGGTAATCGACTACTTTTATTTTTAGGTTTGTTTTAATTTTGGGTATTCCCTATTTTATAGAAACACGACTCTTAACCTAGTCTATACTGGAATATAGTATTACACGTAGTTAAAGATTTTAAAATACTGTTTCAACTGACACAATATATTAAAATTTACTCTCGTCTGATGGGATTCAATTGAAGACTGTATTCAATTGTAAAAATCGTTTTAAGTTTCTTAAAATCATCCCCTGCGCTTTGAAAAGCTGTGCATTTATAATATTTAATTATATATTGCTATTACATGCAGCGGAAGATTTTATATGAGTTTAGAGTTTAGACGTAAATGAAATATTTTATCATATTATATAAGTTTCTATACGACTTTCTTTGCGTTATGCATTTGAAAAGTAACTTTGGACAACCTTTTTCCTAATTTTCTGTGTATTCTCTCGATTGATAATACTTTTAATTTTTAAAAGATTAGATAAATATTAAGTTATTGTGTTTAAAATTAATTAAAATCTGTTTTGAAATTTTACCGTAATATTTCGATAAATATCTTTCACTCACTAGAGTTTGTGTCACCCGGGGCGGGAACCCATTGTGTCACCCCGTCACGACTTAACCTAAAGAACTCATCCGAATTTACCAGTGCAAAATAACGGGAAAATACATAATTTTACAATTTGGTGTCACCCCCCTGATGGTGTCACCCGGGGCGGCCCGCCCCCACCGCACCCCCTAGCGACGCCCCTGCTTTCACTGTAAGGGGATTAGCGTTCATTGTGAGGAAAGGGACAGTCCATAAATGACGTCACGCACCTAGATTTTTTTTGGGGGGGGGGGGGGGGGGGGGCTACCCCTTTTTGGGAGCGGGGGGGGNCACTTTTGTGACGAAGTGTGACGAGGGGGGAGGGGGGTCGAAGAAATGTGACGTCACATCAAAAAGGTAACTTTAAATAAAATGTCCACTTAAATATTTGTTCGCTTACAATTTATTTGATAACTTTAAATAATTATTTTTAAAAAAAACAACAAAAACATCAATGTTTCTCAAAGTGCGGTCGGTTGGCCATCAGACGCAGGTTGGCGTAGGTTATCAAGAATGAAAATTAAATCTACTTATAATCCTTAAGTTTGAGAACCCACCGGAGAACAAATGAAATTTAAACCCTGCTTCGTTTGATGTTGACATCAAAGCATTTGTGATGTAAACGCCGCTCCGGTTGGTTCTTTTACGGCCTTAGTCGGCGATTTTTTTTCCCCGTTACCCCAAAATATACGCCGTAAACCCCCCCCCCCGAAAATGCAACTGGTGAATTTTAGAAGCATGACAAGTGTCTAAAATGACCTGTATAGGTTTATGTGAAGATATTTAAGTTAAAACGACAAAGAATATCGATATTTTATTATTATTATTATCATTATTTTTTTGAGGGGGGGGATCTATTTGATAAAATTATAAACCTTTTAAGTTTGATATACCGTAATCTTTTGATTGGTTTTTAGTTTTTAGATGTAATGATGAATGTGCCCATTTAAAATTAGTCAAAGTATTCATTAACTTTATTGAGTGCAATTCTTGACATCACAATTCGAGTATTTGTTTAGCTCAAAACAACTTTTTTTCCCTAGCAAGTTTTTGAGGCATTAATTTTAAATGTCCCAGAAAGGATACTTTATACAGTCAAGTTATGGGGATTAAGATTAAGGTATTTTCGTATTGTACATATGTAAATAATCTACATATTTGTCAAATTTAACAAATGCATTTTGTGGAAAGAACCGGTTCAATAGTGGGCATATGTTCCAAGCATGCATGAACACATGATGTATTTAAATATATCTAGTGGATTTTAGTGGATGTTATATGTCCCAAATGAGTCTGCATTACCCTCAAGAATCACCTTTTGACCCCAGCTGGGGTCATTTACCCCTGTTCGCTACCTCTGTCTTACGGAATGCCCGTCAGTCAATTGAGGGACTTTAAAAATATTATTTTTATTTTATTTTTTTTCTAAACAAAGAAGTTGACAGTGATGATTAATAGTCAATATTTAATTTATATGTATTAAAATAAAATATCATCGAAAGATGTTAGCACAGTTCGTTATTTTTATACATATATTTTTTTTTTTTATTAATTTTTTATACTTTTTTGGAA
Source organism: Radix auricularia (assembly GCA_002072015.1). Classification (NCBI taxonomy): domain Eukaryota; kingdom Metazoa; phylum Mollusca; class Gastropoda; family Lymnaeidae; genus Radix; species Radix auricularia. The sequence continues at coordinate 34,722 of MUZC01001053.1, forward strand.
GGCCGGTTAAACGTTTTTAAAAAACGGACCGGTTAAAACGGATACCTAAAAATTAAAATTATAAAATTTTATGTTAATATTGTTGTTACCACAAAAGGTGCGGATTCTAGCAAATTTTATATGCACGCAATGATTCATTATTTCCCCCAAGAGTTCCCCTTTTACCCCCAAATGAGATAATTTACCACTCTTTACCGACCCCTCGATTAAACCGCCCGATAGCGGTAGCAAGGTGTTATTCATTAGTTTATAAACTCAACAAGAGAATGTAACAATTTTAACACGCCTCGTCTATTGTTGACATTATATTTACAACTCTTTGCACGTGAAATCGTAAAAAAACTAATATTGAAAAAAGAAAAAAATAATAATAAAATGAAAAAAAAAATAAAAAACTAAATAAAAAAAAAACTCGTGAGCTACGATTTAAAAAGTTATGATAATGATGGATATGTTAATAATGTCATATTATTTCTCATTCTTCAACTCACATGAATTACTGTATTTTGCGACGCACAAGATGACACCCTACTTTCCTGCACAAATATGGGGTTCGTACAGTACTCGACATATTCCTCTTCCAGCGCACACCTAATCATTTATAGAAAACATGAGATTTGATATCAATGTGGTAATTTTACACCAAATGCCTTTGACGTGCATATATGTACCTATCAACACCATATCAGAGGGTAGCACTCAATGACAAGAACATGTGCTGGTATAAACCTATGGACACCATATCTGAGGGTAGCACTCAATGACAAGAAAATGTGCTGGTATAAACCTATGGACACCATATCAGAGGGTAGCACTCAATGACAAGAACATGTGCTGGTATAAACATATCAACACCATATCAGAGTGTAGCACTCAATGACAAGAACATGTGCTGGTATAAACCTATCAACACCATATCAGAGGGTAGCACTCAATGACAAGAACATGTTACAATGATGCACTTTGTGCAGGACTTTGACTTATGACATGCTCTACCCAAAGTATGTGTGTGACGGTTACAACCAATGTAAATGTAGACATGTTACGGTGCTTTGTCCTAAATATGTGATGGGTTACAACCTAAGTACATAAGCATGAGACGGTCACAATGCTGAGAATAAGAGTTGTTTGTAATTAATGTATGCTGCGAATTATATTTTTTAAGAAACAACAAAATTCCCTAGATAATTCTATTTCAAAGCCATGTTCTTTAAAATTTTAATCACTTCCACTTTTCATTAGTCTTTTTAGCCAATGAGAAGAAAGGAACTTACATTGTTTATTAAAGGATTCAAATAATGTTTCTTTACATTAATTATTCTACAACTTCTGCACAGTGGCGTCACTTGGGCGTGCGATGGGGGCGGCTGCCATGGGTGACACCATCAGGGGGGGGGGTTGACACCATAATGTAAAAATTCCTATATTTTCGTTATTTTGTACTGGAAAACTCGGAGGAGTTCTATGGGTTAAGTCGTGAGGGGGTGACACCATGAGCTAAGGGTCTACCGATATGCATTTTTGCCGATACCGATAGGGCTTTAGGCTTAGGCTATGAAGGGGCTAATTTTGCTATCACGTCAGTACAGGGAAAGTAACATCAAAACGGGAAAAGAGTGCAGCGGTACCAGGTGAAATGGAAAAATTCCCGCTTGTTGTCTAATACGAAAAAGTTTGAGAAGCACTGTCTTACAATTTATTTAATTTTAAATAGCGTTACGATATCACAATGCAATCCTACACTAAATAAATACTTAAATGACAAAAAAGTGAATTGAAACATAAATATATTTTAATAGAAAATATTGGTTTAGGGCGCGGGGGGGTGTTGGGGACAAAGATTTGTGACGTAATTTAGGAGTGCGGGTCTAACTTTTTTGTGACGGCGTGTGTCGAAAAGGGGGGGGGGGGTGAAAAATCGGCCAAAGTCACGTGACGCCATTTATGGACGTCCGCAAATAAGAACCCTATCCTATCTAATGGAGGCTTTGGGGTTGCAGTTAGAGTCGTCTTACCTGGTTTTGGACTCGTCCAACTACATGTATTAGTTGTGCGTCGGAAAGAGAAATATGTCACTTATAAACTTATAATATGTCACTTATAAACTTATAATATGTCACTTATAAACTTATAATATGTCACTTATAAACTTATAATATGTCACTCATAAACTTATAATATGTCACTTATAAACTTATAATATGTCACTTATAAACTTATAATATGTCCCTTATAAACTTATAATATGTCACTTATAAACTTATAATATGTCACTTATAAACTTATAATATGTCACTTATAAACTTATAATATGTCTATAAACTTATAATATGTCACTTATAAACTTATAATATGTCACTTATAAACTTATAATATGTCACTTATAAACATAAAATTTAAATAAAATGGGAATTTGATTCCAATTAAATGAATGTCCAATTCAACATGTTCTACAGAGTCAATACTGTGATAGGAAAATAAAACTTCAACTCAATGCATTCAGGCCTGGGTGAAGTATAACATTAAGGTTAGAAAATACCATGTGCTATTTCATTTTTTAAACCACGCGACGAGCGAGAATAGTTAGTAGTGAAAGCTTTTCCCGCCCTTTTTTTATAACGTGTTTTGAAGGATATGACGACAGTTGTTGTGACGCATGCTGTTTCTTAGTCTTTGAGATTATTTGTGAGTTTTTGACGGCAGATGCTTTGCGTTCTTCGTAGAGATTATTTGTCCAATAATTTGTTCCACCACTTCGAAAGAGCAGCGTAGGGTCATGTCTAGGTCTTTGTGATGGTGAAGAAAAGGCTTATTGGTGTGCATCCAAGTAAACTTGGGGTTTTTAAAGGGACGCAATAATATTCTGTATAGAAGACTTGTTATTTGTACTCAATTAATTCTAATTCTGTGAACGTGACACGTCAAGGAAGTATTATACTATTAGATATATTAGTTATATTACATTGTGGAAACAGTGAGTTTGGCTTTCACAATATGCCTCTGGGTTTTAACAAATAATTTATTTATTTTACTATTTTTCTATTATGGAATTTGAACATGCGTGTGTTTGTTTGTGTTTGCGTGTGTGTGCGCGCGAGTGTTTGCCTTTCTCTGTGTGTGTCTTTCTGTTTGAATGTGTGTGTATGTCAGTCTATGTACCTCTGTGTATGTGTCTTTTCAAGTTTCTAATAATACTTTACATATTTTTTGACAGAATTAAAATTATGTTTTTCTAAAATTTAGAAAAGAATGAGAATCATTTTACATAATACTCGATCAATGCTAATAGAAAACTTATACTTAATTTTAGTTGTTTTATAAAAATCAAAGAATCGCAATGAAAAATTATTTATCGCCAGTATTTTTCAGGTTTTTCAAATACCAGGCATGCTTTGCTTTTAAAATTGTGCATTTTTTAGACAGTATTTTTATTTATTTATTTAAAAAAAAAAAAAAAAAAAAAAAAANGAGAATAATAAAAAAAATAATAATAATAATATAAAAAAAAACAAAAAAAACAAAAACAATCAAACAAACAGTTTTTACAAATTGTAGAAAGTTGTCTTTGGGTCGAGTTTTTTGTTACACGCAAAAATTAAGAAGTGTAGCAAATTGTAACAGTGTTGTGATATTTAATTGAATTGACAGTTTACTTATGAGTGATTATTAACTTGATTATATGGTTGAAGAAAATTCCAGACTCGCCTAATTCAATTGATATACAACAGACGATAAAATAAGATTCCCGCCAAAGTCAAAACAAGACACATATATTTTTTAAATATTTTAAATCAAATTTAATTTGGGCTCCTTTGAATTAAAACGACCAAATTTAATTTAACAAATGGCATCAATTGTTTGAAGAAATTTTTAAAAAATCAGATTGAAATGTAAAGGGAAATAACACATGCATTTTGAAACAGTTTTAATGTAGAGTTCGCTCCTATTAAATATTTTCATTTAAATTGCTGGAGGTTTTAAATTCAATCAGTCAACTTTAATTTTTTAAAATGTTTATACCACCACCCCACCCCAATAAACATATAGTGTCTCCCAACATATAGGCATGTGAAAACGTTAAATATAATTAAGAGACAAGTAAGTGTTTGGAACGTCCCACCACAAGAATAACCCGGAGAAACATAATATTGTAAGGTTGAATCAAGTCGAGGAAGAAGTACAAAGATGGCATAATTTACATAACAATTAAGTGATATTTATTTTAACACTGGAAATTTATGTGAAGTGAATTTTACTAAGGTCTTTTTTTATAAATGTTAACTAAAATCCCAAAATGCACGCAGTTTTCACAAATTAGATTTTTTTAAAGTATTTATTTATACACTATTTATACTTACATTTACATGTTCGCTGAATTTTGTGGGAAGGGATCCAAACGGATACTGAATTAAACAAGTGGGATTTTTGTTTTTAAAAAAATATTACGCTCCAATTTATTTCCGTATATTGAAATGTTTTAATCATAAAAAGAATATTTCAAGTAAAACAGATATTTACAGTTAGTGATTAATTTTTGGTTTTAATTTGATTCGACTTGTTTTTTTCCATAGAAAAAAAATAGCGAATCATTTTTTAACAAACTGCGGAGTTGAGTACATGCCAATTTTAAAGAACATTTTTAAAAATGAATTAATTTCCTTCGCATTTTAGTCTGGAAATGCACACTTTTTAACACGTGTTCCTATTTCTTTTTAATCGAAGGTATCAGATTTTGTAATCAGCTTTACTTATTCAGTTTAAAGTTTAAAAAAGAAGTGACATATGTTGAGTAAATTACCAACAGAACTCTAAGCCGGGCCACCAGAGACTCAGCCGCTTTCAGGGATCAACCAACCTGATTAATGAACACCAAAAGACTGTTTAATAAATTACGCCATGTATGTAAATATGATCCAATTTGATTAATTTCAACTTGTAAATAATATTCTCGTAAATGTTTCAGTCAGTGTTCTTTTAAAGCTGCGCAGTTGCGCGGCCACGCAGTCATCTGACCGATACCGCGCAGCCATTTAGAATTATAGCACAGCAAATTTTGATAACTATAATATACCATCCGTGTTTGTGCGGTGTAAATTTAAACCTAAAAAAATTGAATGCTGTGAAACTGAACACTGAACACTTTATATGGCACATGGACCAACAAAGGTTAAAAGCAGTACAATCGGACAAAGTGGTTTTATTTATTTTGTAGTCGATTCAAAATTCAGAAACAAATTTCTCTATAAAAATAACGGTAACCATAGTTTCAAAAAAAGAAACATTAATATATCAACAGCCTGGAAACCCTAAACATTCTCTATCTGAACCATTGGTAAAATACCCTCAGCGCTTCAATTCGAACTTCCCGTCACGCCTAACCAGATAGTTGGCGAGTTCAGAGTCCGGGAAGGGCTTCTCGACCCCGTGCTCTTTGAGAACCTCCAACACCTGCTCGACGCTCACGTTCTGGTTGACGCCGAAGCCGAGCAGCCCCCCGCCGCGGTTCAGCCGGCGGATCTGGCTTAGGTGGTGCCGGACGTGCTCCCTCAGCGTCTTCTGCGGGCAGCCGTCCGCGGCGTAGATGTCGACGAAGTAGATGAGGCCGAGGCTGCCGGGGAAGTTGTACGAGAACGTCAGCATGTCCGTCGTCTTGACCATCTCGTCGTCGAAGTTCCGCTTGTACCAGAGGGCCGTCGGGGTCTCCTTCGACTTGGGGGGCGTGGCCGAGGAGCCGAAGACGTCGCGTCCGGGAGTCGTCATGTAGAAGATGTTTTCGGCGACCGCCTCGCACCCGCACCCGTACAGGAGCAGCCACTTGGTGGGGAACAGCCCACGCACGACGGCGTCGCAGAGAAACACGTGCCTCAGGTCCTCGAGGGTCAAAGGTGAGACGGCGGGGGGCGTGGCCGACTTCCCGTCGATCCCCTTGAAGTCGTTTGTGTCGTACATCAACATCCGGACATCCTGTGCGGGGATTGAACTTTTGTAAAGTCTGTTTTTGACACTTGGTAATTAAAAAAGTGCGTTTGCTAACTTACATAGGTATGGATTGAATGATCGGAGCGGGGCTGGGGTGGGGGTCTTACCAGCGAAAAGCGAGCAAAGTTTTAAAAAAAAAACACAAAAAAACTTCGAATATATTATATTTTAAAAAAAAACGATTTCTTGAATAATTAAAGTAGATTATTTGAATAATAAAAACAACATCAACAACAAATCGGAATGGGATTTTATTAATGAGACAATCTTATTCCTTAAAACTTTTAGCGTTTATTTCCACAACCCCAGAGTACCATCGACCAATAAATATACTTACTTCACCAGCACCCCTACAGTATTACAGACGCTCCACATGCATTTAACGCCATAACCGTATCAGTTGAGTGAATTACTTAGAGTCATTTTAAAATCATTTTATTTGGTGCTAATTGAAAAATGTAATCACTTAATCTATTTTTGTCAAACACTTTCTATTTTCCGGGAATCGATATCGTCCTAAAGCAGAAACATATATCTCAGAGGCATAACTAGATGGGTGCGGGGGGGGGGTGGCGGATCACGCCAGGTGACACCATCTCAAGGGGTGATGTCAACGGTTAAAATTCTGTATGTGTCCTGTATATGGCACTGATAAACTCGGAAGAGGTCTGTTTGGTTAATTGTGAGCAGGTGACGCCATGACCTACAGCACTGGGGGACACCAATCCTGGTGACGCCTCTGATGTACTTTTAATTACACGCCCCGCCCCCCCACACCACACACAAGCTGTTTCACCTGTTTCCAGACCAGGAAGTACCCCATCCTGTTGAACTCCTTGACCACCCTCTCGTACGTATTGTTGACCACACACATGAGCTCGTGCTGGAGGTCCGGCAGCGTCTCGCGGGCCCACCAGTCCAGGTGGGTGTCCATGATGTGGAGCAGCCCCAGCTTCCGGTGGGACGGGACGACCCTGGCAGACCGCTTCATCACCCCTCTTCCCCCGTCTACCACCTCGCTTACCTCGAATCCAACCTGGGAGGGGGGAGGGGTAGGAACATAGATGGCGTAGTTTGGGTTACTAAAAGGTTTATTTTAATAAAATTATCAGCTGATTGCGCAAGTCACTTTTTTGATGGTAAGTGGAGGGAAGAGCAATGAGGGGAATCTATCCTACATGGGGTATGGTATCAGCAGGACTGAGCAGAAGGCTATTTATACTTAATAGGTTTTCCCGGGAAACTCTGCAATCAACTATGTCTCCCACCCCATGGAAACTAATTAAATGACCTCTCCACCCGGAAAGTACCCGCCCTCACCATGGAAACTAATTAAATGACCTCTCCACCGGGAAAATACCCGCCCTCACCATGGAAACTAATTAAATGACCTCTCCACCCGGAAAGTTTCCCCCCTCCCCGCAGGCCTTGTGGGAACTCGGTCGAAAATGCTAACCACGAAAGTTGACCTCACGTATTTGGAGGGGGGGGGGGATTTCCCTACATTGACTCGCCACACCGGCTCAGCAAACGAGTCTATTACATTATTCAAGAACTTTCGATAGACGGGGGAAGGGGGGATCATCGAAGTGACAAACCTAAATCCATAAAGATCTTGATTTTATTTATGTTAGTGCTTAATGTGTACAACGATGTGGAAAATAAGGTTTAAATTAATTGATTTAAGGGCATAGCGTTGTTGAGTCGAGTTGAGGCTGGATAAACGCCGCAAGCCAAAACTCGCAACCACAGTTTTCTAAGCACCAAATGTTGTCAAGGTAATCCTCACCACACCCCTTACCCCATTCAATGCCCTCAAAATCGTGGCTCCTCCGACACCCCTACTTAAATCCCCACCCTTGCCTCTGAAGCCCAAAAAATCACCCCGCCTCACCACCGCCCTGAGTGACGACGCCCCCAGCTCCCAGGGAGACGACGCCCCCTCCCCCCGCCCAGGATGACGACACCCTCCTTACCACCACCCCGTCCACTTCAGCCACCACCGGGTAACACATCGAGTTGTTGAGGTGACCGTGCAGCTGTATGTTGAAGTGGTCACGCCCCTTGTAGACCTCGCCGATCACCTCCAGGTACTTGAAGTCGTCGGCCCTGACTCTCCTCAGGACCAGGTTCTTTAACTTGGAACTTGTGCTGTCGTGGCGGACTGTGTGTGTGAGGGGGGGGGGGCGGAAAAAAGATAGGAGTAAAGGAGGAATTCGAAATCAAAATATCAATTTACGTAAATATTTATGTGCCCATAGGTCTTTCAATTTGGTGCATTAATTCTTCTTTTCAACCTTCATCATTATAAAACTACCTACGACAAATGGTCAATAATAGACATATTTAAAAAAAATTAATTGCTGACGCTCCCTCTATACAGAAGATTACTACGTCCTACGTTATTATAAATATGCACAGACCATGCCTGCCTGTTGACAAGTCACACAGAGTTCACAGGCCACGGGTATAAGCAGAGGGTTAACAAAGACTTGGCATTGGGGCTGTTGACAAAGGCGCCGAGAGCTAATCCTTCGATTAATTCAAATTTTGTATTTTCATTCCCCTTTGAATTATTATTGCCAAGGGCGCCAAAAGGATAATAGCCAAGGGCGCGGGAGACCCAGTTACACTTCTGGCTATAAAGGGATTGTGCGGCACGGCTAATGTGAGGTACCTATCGGAGCTCATGAATGAACTCAGGCATACCTTTACCCCAGGGGGGGGGTGGTGCGGCGGTGCGGGAGCATGTCCCTGCCTTCACAGAGACTTGAACCCCGCGACTCTCATTACCCCAGCCAAGCACTGCTTGACCACGGAAATGAATAAGTCAAATACATTTGATCCTATGTTGATAAATAAATATAATTTGTATAGGAATATAAGAACTGAAATCAGAATTCAAAGAACATGATCAACGTTCTCATATACTTACCTGGTATTTTTGGAGCTGCACAGCTCAGCCAATGAGATTTGACTTGACATTGTCCAAGGATATAGAGAAATATTCGCTTCAGAGCCATAGCACTGTATGTAGGAGGCGCTGATGACATATCAGTTTATGTCATGGCAAAAAATTGTATTCATACGCCAAATGGAAATAGACCGAAATTTTTTTTATCATAGAGTTTAAATAGTTTAATAATATCATTCTTAAGACACAATATATATATATATGTTGAACTCCTTGACCACCCNTATATATTAGGGCTGCGGAAATTATCGATTAATTTCTCGATTAATCGGTAAAAAATTTTATCGATTAAAATTATTTTAATCGATAAAATAGTGATTAAATTTAAAGAAAATGTTCTATACAATTCATACGATTTGTTAATAAATAATTAAATAATTAACAATAGTTAGCTTTATTTACCTACAAACTTCTCCATTAAAAAAAAAGAATTTTAAAGTGTAAACTTTCAAATAAAGCTGTTTTTATGAGGAGAATAATATAAAAAAGTAATCATTATTTTTACTTTAGTAATAATAACACAATTTATAATCATTGACATTATGTTGAACTATTTATATATATATTTTTTAAAAGTCAATAGCCTATTTCTTTTAAAATTTCCTTTGAAATTTTCAGTTTGATGACGTCAAACATCTTATTTTTAGCTTTAATAAAAATTATCGATTAATTATTCGGTAATTTTTCAAAAGTTAACGATTAAATTTAAATTAATCGATAAATATCTTTTAAATTAAATTAAATACTTAAGTTATGGGCATGGGCATTTTAAATATGCCGTAAAATGGCACAAAATGTGAAGGAAAACAACATAGTGAAAAAGTGATTATGAGGTCTTAGAGAAAAAATCATAACTTTTGAACCACTTGGGATAAAAAGATGATTTTTTAAAATCTTTTTGTTAATCATCAAAAAATGTCTATATGGCTGTATTACTTTTATATTTTAAAATCAATTAGAAATTTTAATTAAAGTGCCTAAACTTTAATACGTTATTTAACTTATTTTCATTGTTAACCATGTTTTAAAAATAGTTTAATAAAAATATCAATTGCATGTTTTTATTACTTCCCTTAAAATTTTCAGTTTAATGACGTCATACATCTTTATTTTTAGTTTTAACAAAATTATCGATTAATTAATCGGTAATTTTTCAAAAGTTAACGATTAAATTTAATTTAATCGATAACAGCCCTAATTTAAATATAAGTAGTTCAATGTAATGTCAATGAATTTAAATTTTGTTATAGTTATTAAGTAAAAACAATGTTTTTTAAAAAAAAAATATATCATTGTCCTTATAAAAACTGATTTTATCGTTTACGCTGTGTTGTATTTTTTTTAATTAATTTTAATCGCCATTTTATCGATTAAAATAATTGTAATCAATAAAAGTTGTTACCGATTAATTGAGTAATTAATCGTTAATTTCCGCAGCCCATATACATACATGTATAAAAATGACAAGATGGAATAAAGACTTATATATTCTCTATTAAAGTTAAAGTAAAGGATGCAAAAGGGAATACATACTGGTTTTTTTTTTTTAATTTGCAGATGAATTTTAAAAATAATTTAAGAACAAGGCGTCAATAAATCTTACTCGTATCTCCGATTATCGTTAGGGGGGAGAAAATCTTATTTTTTAAGGAGACAAACCTTTAAAGGAAAGGAAGATTTATTTTGTTGTTTGTTGACAACATCGCGCCAGACAAGAGCACCAAATGTTTGGATCATTTCCGGCCGCACTTTTTACAAGAAGAATTTCCAATTTTTCATATCCTCATTATAAAATAAGTTTAGGAGGGGGTGTGCAATTTTATTTTGTTAATAAAATATTTTCAATCATACAGAAATTAAAATTATTTAGCTTGAGGAGACGCGGAATTTAAAAAAAAATTAAATAAATAAACTTTCGTTGTATCGACAAAAGGCAAAATTATGGTCTTATTATCCTGACCCCTTCTACAAGATTCATTTGAAGCAATTTTCGAGCTACCACAAAATCTTTCTTGTTTCTCTTATTCTGTATGGAAGATTTCTCCTATACGAACATTTGCGGATTCACATGCAGTGACTGCTCCTGTTAAAATTTAATTTTTTTTTTTTACTTCATACTTTAGTCTGGAAAAGACAATTAAGGAATGTCATCTGTGGGTGCCAGCTCTCAGATTTTTTTAAAGGTTTGTAACTTGAATGTTTTAAGAAACTTAATTAAGGAAATAGTTTGAAATACATTTTTTTTCAAGTTATCTCAATGTATCAACCACAAATGCTGTATACTTTCATAACTGGACTGGTCAGTGCTGAAAATAAAATGTTCTATACTTTCTTAACTGGACGGGTAGGTGCTGAAAATAAACACCAACCTACGCAAACTTAATTTAGTAGAAAAAATTATTTTAAGTGTGCATCAACGCATCTATTACACATAAAATCCCCCAGCATAAAGATACAAATTTGTTTTTATAGCAACGCCTGTAATAATGGCGGTACGAATATTTCTTGCCACTCGCCAAGAGAAGTTTGCGTCCGGTCCGTGTCCTAGTGATGATTATTCAACAATGAATGTTCTGACAACGTTGGCTCATCAAGTGAATAAATAAAATTTAAAAGAAGGGCACGTTCACACACAGACACACACCACACACATACACAAACGTGCACACAAATTCGCACACACTCACACACACACTCACACACACACGCGCACACACACACACACACACACACACACACACACACACACACACACACACGCACACACACACACACACACCGAACCTTTTAATTAAGGTAACTAACAAAATCATTTTTAAACACCTTACATTGTGTAAAAAAGGGGGTTGGGGTGTCCGGAAAGTGAATGTCCTTTTGCGGTATGTGATTCTTCCGTCTTGCGTGGTCTTGGGAAAGGTGCTTGCTGGTACCGATATCATATCGGGTTTGATACACTACATCTATCATTACTGCACACGCACCCGGAAAACATCTTTCTATCTTGACGCACACAACAAAACACACGCGTTGTTGATGTAGGTATTTATTAAATGTCAAAGAGGGGACCACATGCCCAGAATACGTTACACAATTAATTCCACTGGGTACTCATACCTGTGGGGCACAGGCTAAACAGTAACACAACATATTTAACACTGGCATCAGAACTAAGGGGCCGTCCATAAAGTACTTTACGTTACTTTTGACCATTTTAAACTCTCCCCTCCCCCTGTCACAAAATGTCACACTTTCTTACACCCCTTACCCCCCTCTGGAGCGTGACGTACTTTATGGACGGCCCCTAAGTAGTTAGTATCACACGTATAAATTCAAACATACTACAATTGAATGAACGCACAGCCTCCTCAAATATTTTATCTTCCTAATCGTAAATACTGTTATAGTAATCAGCTTTACTTTGGTAATACACTAATCAAGATCAATAAACTTTGATCCGCTATCTCATGAGATGAAGCAGTTTTATTGGTTTGTTGAATAATTCACTTAAAACTCTAACATCTCAAACGTCGAGTTTATTTATATACGCCATACACTATATATATATATATATACTGTTTTATATTTTAGGCAACATTTTGAAAGAAGATTTTTTTGTTGTTTATTGAATAATTCACTTAAAACTATAACATCTCAAACATCGATTCTTTTATCTACGCTATATACTATATCAGTTGTTTTATTTTTTAGGCCACATTTTTAAAGTAGATTTTGAAGGACATTATCTTTTATAATTCTCCACAAATGAAAAAAATGCCGCAATCATGTCTAACAGTCTATCATTTCACCCACACCTCTACCACTTCTGTCAATATCCCTTCTCAGAAGGTATATCGAATTTTCGGCGGTCGGCAGGAAATTCCCGACCCCGTGCTCCATCAGAAAGTATGCCGTCCTCTCCACGTCCACGTTGGCGGTCAGTGTGAACCACAGCACCCCAGTACCAGAGGTCAGCCTCACCACGTCACCTAGGTGCCGCTGGATGTGGCTCCTCAGCGACGCCTCTCGGAACCCGTCCGCGGCGTAGAAGTCGACGAAATAGACGAGTCCGATTCGGGCGAGGTAGTTCAGAGAAAACGATACCACGTCGATATTCTCTATCATCTTCGGCGTCAAGGTATCGCCGTGGGGCGTTCTCGGCCCCGTCGTAATCGATTCCGCTGTGGTCGCGTACGCCGTTTTACCGTTGCTCCACACCAGGGGTATGTTGACCTCCAGGGGCCGGAAGCCCCGCATGAAGTTGTACAGAAATTTCCCGGGGAAGAGCCTCTCGGTGATGACGTCATTCTGAAACAGATTTTTCAGGTCGTTGTACGTCATCGGCATGACGTTGTGCAGGTCCGACGGCCGTCTGACGTTTCTGAAGTCCTTGACGTTGAAGTGAAGACAGCGTATTTTCTAGACAGAGATTTCAAGCACATTTTTAATTTTCAAAAAGAGGCTTGTTGGATCAAACGAATCAATGGCAACGTGAAAACTGGAAATTATTTCTTGTCTTAATTAATTTAAAAAAAAAAAAAAAAGAATATTTGATCTAAAATGGTAAGCCTGGGTATGCATGAGGACAAATTAATTGAATCTATTCTAAAGACTTCCCAAAAGGAATTGATTAAAATTTTCTTTTCTCTATTCATAACAAATGCATCGCTTGGCTGGGAGCAATTTCATTGGATAACCACGAGACGTTATTGAAAAGCTCTAGGCACAAGATTGAGCTATTTCAAAAAAAANCATTATCCACAGTTTTCCCTCCCACCCCATTGTTAAAATAGTTTTTTTCTTCTCCCCCCCCCCCCCCCCACAGTATAAACCTAACTTTTCTGCTCTCCCCACCCTACTGTAAACATGGGATTCTACCCCCACCCCATGACTTACTTTGGTCAAGAGGTCAGTGTAACCAGCGTTGACGTAGTCCGCCCTGTCTCGCTCGTAGGCTCTGTTGAACACTGAAAACATCTCGTACCGGACACAGGGGAGCTCCTGCCGGGCGTGGCAGTCCAGCTCTCGGTCCATCAGCTGTAGGAGGTCCAGCTGCGGGCAGTCCTTGTGGACCCTCGCTGGCCGTTTCATCACGGCCTGACCACCGTCGTGTTGCTCGCTCAAGGCGAACCCGACCTGTCGACAAGGATGAAGTCAACGATGGCCTTTTAATTTAATAGGAGTCTGCTGGCCAAGATGCTCATAAAAAACATTGGGTGAGTCAACGGTGGCCAATAAGAGCAGGCGGCAAACCAACATGGCCACAGAGATTTGATTTAGTCAATGGTGGCCACAAATAGTTATAAGTAACTCAACGCGGCCACAGAGATTTGGGTTAGTCCATGTTGGCAATTAAAAGCAGGCTGCAAACCAACACGACCACATAGATTTGGGTTGGTCCATGTTGGCCAATGATAACACTCAACTTGTCCTCAAAGAATTCGGCCAGACAACAATGTCAAATTATATCAGGTTTAAAGCATTAGTCACTATAATATACATTAAGGTTAGACTCCCATAAATGTCAGACTCCCATTAATGTCAGACTCCCATAAATGTCAGACCCCCATTAATGTCAGACTCCCATTAATGTCAGACTCCCATTAATGTCAGACTCCCATTAATGTCAGACTCCCATTAATGTCAGACTCCCATTAATGTCAGCCTCCCATTAATGGCAGTTCAAAAGGTGGTTAAGGAGATCTATGTAAAACAAAACTACCAATACATCATCTCACACCGATGCGTTGCGTCGAGATATGTAGAGAGAAATGAACAAAATCAATAGCGGGGGGGGGGGGGGGAGTTTCTGTCTAATTATTTCGTAACTAATGTATTACCAGTCAAAAACGATGGAAGTTTTCGAAATAAATAAATTTCAGATGAAATCTATTAATTTTGAAAAAATACACATCAGAATAAAAAAAAATAATGTTATTATCAGGAAATTTCATTTATTTTTATTTTATTCATTTATTTCCATATTGAACAATTTTATGCGGACGTTCGAAAAGAGTTATTTTTGGTGCAGTAATTTGGTGTGCTTCTTTCTAAAATTAGTAGCGCTCCGAACGGACGGGACGAAAATACACAGAAAAGTATGTCATGTATATTGATGATTTTCTATCTTGATACAGCTTTAAACATGAAGTTCTTCCTTTGTTACACAACAAAAAGATGGTTGCAAGAAATAAAAGATATATTTTACATAAGTGGTTCAGTTCGCGAACATTTTCTTCTAAGATGCGGGCTATATATAATGAATGCCGCAATGACCACAAATGTTGTCTTGTCTTATCTATACAGACGCTGGTTCTGTACAGAAGATTATTGCGTCCACAGACCACGCCGGTCTGTTTGCAAACGATGCAGCGTTCACAGGCCACGGCTATGATGCTTCCACGCATTACACAAACGCCTTTGTTTTCCTAACTAGTGTCAGGTATCCATTAAGAGCTGGGTGGACTCAAGAGACACCCTTTGCCCCGGGAACAAATCACTGCCTTCACGGAAATTCGAACCCGTGACCATTGGTACGGCACCCGAGCGAGCGCTCATGCTAGTCGACCACCATCCCTGTTAGAAATTATGCCGATAGTTTTTTTTCCCCTCATCTTATAGAAAAATATCAGTTTAGCTAGACTTCAAAACACCTTTTTTTTTAAATGTGGGGGATGGGGACGTGGTGAGAATATGGAGATGAGGCGCCGCCCTCTGGAGACAGTCGACTCACCGCTTTACCCCCCATTTCTGCGACGAGCGGGTAGCACCTTCTATTGGCCAGGTACCCGTGGAAGTGTGACAACAAATAATCTCGACCGCCGTACTTGTCGCCTATGGCAGCGATGCTCTTGTAGTCCTCCAGCCTGGCCCGTCTCAGGGTGACGCCTTTGAGCAGAGAAGGTGTGTCGCTCTCTTTGGCTGCATGGTAAAACATTGATGTTGACTTGTACAGCGTATAAATTATACATTTTGTTTTATTGTCATGAGTTATTTTTGATGACGCTATATTTTGTGTAGATTTGGTGTTGAGATTATGTGTGTACTTTGGGCAGCTGAAGCCTACTAGAAGCTTAAAAATAGAATGCGCCTCAAGTTTCGCATGTAATCTTTTACGTTCTAAATAGGGCTGCGGAAATTAACGATTAATTTCTCGATTAATTGTTAAATTTTTTAACGATTAAATTATTCTAACAAATAATTCACCCATCACTTACAAATTGTTGGAAATCAAAAAGTAGAAAAAAAATCATGTTAAGCCTGGTACCTATTGGAATTCAGGACGTGTTAGCGCATTTTCGTATTATGTATCAGTACTTATGTTAGATATCAGAATTATGTAGTTATCAGTAATTGTGTTTAGATTTTAGACATATTTTTATGAATTTTCTTGTGTAATGAATATACCTGACATTTTTTTTTTATTTAAAAGTCATTTCTTTACATTAAAAAAAAAAATTCTCTTTAATCCAACTACAAGTCACCACAAATGATGACGTAAAACTCTCTAAACTTTTACACATATTCTAATGACGTCAATTAAAAAAAAACAACTAATTCTTTTGCACCCTTTCGCACCACTCTTCAATGCTTGGAGAATTATGCATTCGACTTCCGGCAATGGCGGCCGTTCCCTGCGCAAGTGTTACCTCTCGATTCGAAATATTTTTTGGTAGTTTTAACGGGGTTTTTAAACGGATCGAGTAACTGAGTGTTGATGCACAAATGGCAGGTCAGGGCATACAAAAAACATATATACATCATGGGTCTAGGACTTATGGATGCTGTGATCAAGGGTGATGACAGACGGACGGACGGACAAAACGGGTGCAATAGCGATTTCGACATCTCGAAAATGCGCTAAAAATATTTAAAAAATAATAATAATAATAGTAAAATGATAATTTATTAGCGCTGTATCCCAGCTAGGAGCCGGGCTCACAGCGCTTTACATGGCGATAACAATACATATATTAATTAAAGTAATATTCATATCATACTAACTACATAAATGACAATACGTTATACATCAGCTACGTTAATCATTAAAAGAAATGTTGTTTCATTAATTTTGAAAATAAATTTTGAAAACATACAGAAAATTAGCTGCCAATAATTATAATTAATTTCCTGACGATTACACGAACAATTTGGTTTTAAATATTGACTGACGGGAATGTTCAAAATATTGATAAATGTACAATAGTTTCACACTTCGCCTACTTATCAAACCAAAGGAAAAACGTATTATGCTAATGGCAGTAGGGCTGCGGAAATTAACGATTAATTCTCGATTAATCGGTAAACATTTTTATCGATTAAAATTATTTTAATTGATAAAATAGCGATTAAAATTAAAGAAAATATTTTAAACATTTTTTATTTATAAATAAATAATTAATTATTTATTTTTTTACGTTCAAACTTCTACATTAATAAAATATATTTTAAAAGTGTAAACTTTAAAATAAGCAGTTTTTATAAGGAAAAATCGTATTTTAAAAAAACATTGTTTTTACTTAATTAACAATAAAAATTTTTTAATTCATTGACATTAAATTAATTGAACTACTTATATTTTAATTTTTCTCCTAAAAATATATATTTTATTAAATACTTAGTTGTGGGCATTATATGAAATTTCAGTTTAATGACGTCATACATCTTATTTTCAGCTTTAATCAAAATTATCGATTAATTAATCGGTAATTTTTCAAAAGTTAACGATTTAATTTAAATTAATCGATAACAGCCCATAAATGGCAGTAATGGAAATAATCTAAACATTTGATAAGGCCACCAATGTTTGGGGGGGGGGGGGGTTCAGTCTATGCAATAAAATATAATTGATCACCCCTTTCAAAAAGAAAATCACATAAAATTTAATCTTATTATTACATGGCTCATCTCACCTAACAGATAAAGTGAACGTTGATGTCGCACTTTCATCATTTCACCAATGCCAAATAAGCGTGAGTGTAGCATTCCTTTCAACGTATCGCCGGATTAAGTAAATAAGGATTTAGCTTGTAGCAGTCCCACAAAGTCTCATGGGAGTCTACGTCAAATTGGTGTTAGCATAGCGAGAAGAGGAGTGGATCCACAGCCTAAGATATGTCTATGGGGAAAACTGTACGTTTTGATTTTAAATGTTCAAACTTAAATTGACTTAAAGCTACAAAATTAATTACACAAAATTACTTCTAACGATAAGCATATCTTATGTGTACCGTACTGTCATTTTTCTGATGGTTAGGATATGAGTGTTTATTTAATACTTATATGTATGTTATTATTTTTATGTAAAGCTCTGTGAGCCCAGGTCCTTACTTGGGTACAGCGCTAAATAAATTATTAATTTATTATTATTATTCTAATTTTTGTCTTAAATCTAGGTAACAAAAATGGTGTTACATGTATTTGTTCATCAAATTAAGTTAATTTATTTTGAAAACCTAGGTAGACCAAACCGTCTTATGTAAATTACAATTAAATTACAAATAATTGCTGTGAAAGGCTTAACAAATAATCTATTGCATATAATCCACAAGAAATTTTTTATTTGTCTAACAATTACTCAGAACAAAAAATATATTGATTATTTATTAGGTATTTGTTGCGTTAATGAAAATCCTAACCTTATAATTTGAAATGTTGCACATTTAAGATGTCTTAGTTGCAGGAATGTAAACATCGTGTTTGGTTTCTGTAGTATGAACAATGACTTCGTACTTTATATATAGACAGCGTGCCTCACATGAGGCAGGAAGGAGGCATAAATATGTTCTTTGTTATAGAAATCATGACAGGAAGTTACAATCATTTTATTAGAACGCAATTGGTATTAACAAATTTGGGTTTACCCGTTCCCAGCAAGGGGAAGCGCTGAGGGCTTATTAATGAAGTAAATCTATAGATCTAGTCCTTGACGATTATTGTTAAAGATATCGACTGTAATGAATAACTCATTGTAATGTTTGTATTTTTTTCCTATTGTTGAGTGGCAAAACTTACAAAATCATTCTTCACATACATTGAATTAATCCGCATATAGCAAAGTCTTTCAGACGACTAAGTTTCTAAAAATAAATTTGAATTTAAAGTTGGTAGTGACTAGCGTGATAAACATCCCAGGGATAGTTTCTAATAATTAGATTTTTAGAATGCAAACCAACCAAACTAACTGTCAAAAATGACCAATTTGCCCTTGTAACTTGTTGTTGTGAGTTGCGCACGGTGGTGTGTTTGATGTTTGCTTTTGTGGTATTTAAAGTTATTGGTTAGTGGTGCGAAAGCGTGCAAAGTGATTGTGTTGTTGACGTCATTGGTATATGTGTAGAAGGGGAGAGAGTTTTGTGTGTTCGTTGTTGTGGCAAGTAGGAAACTCCATTAAAGTTGTTTCTTTATATCAAGCAGTGTCTTTATTCTTGTGTAACGGTAATTGTATGAATCTTTGAGCAAGCAGTCAAGATATAAGTATTAGGACGCTTGTGACATTTCTGGGGGCTCAGTCCGGGATTACACGGAATACATAGACACTGCTGTAACAACGAGAATGCCAGTCAATACTCTGGAGGAGATATTAGCACTGGTGGATGCCCTTCAACTGAGAGGCGAAGAAATGAGAGAGTACATAGAGAGAGAGGTACAACGAGCGAGAGATTATGAGAGAGAGATGGCGGATAGGGCAGCCGAGAGAGAGATGGCGGATAGGGCAGCCGAGAGAGAGATGGCGGATAGGGCAGCCGAAAGAGAGGCGGCTGAGAGGGCGGATAAGGCGGCCGAGAGAGAAATGGCGGATAGGGCGGCCGAGAGAGCAGCCATGTTAGAGGTCAAGATATTGGAGGCTGCCAATGGAGGGAATAAGAATGGGACAGATAACAGGCCCAGGCAGCCCAAGCTTCCACCATTTATGGATGGGGTTGATCAGCTTGATGGATACATTACAAGGTTTGAAACTTTCGCTAGAACCAGTAAATGGCCGGAAAGCGACTGGGCGCTGTCATTGGGTGCGCTTTTGTCGGGTCGAGCCTTGGAGGCGTACTCCAGAATGCCTTACGAGGACGCAATGGTGTATGTAAAGGTGAAAGAAGTGCTCCTAAAAAGGTACAATCTCACAGAGGAGGGGTATCAAGACCTATTTAGAAAGAGCAGGCCTCAGGCAGATGAGTCACCATTCATCTTTATAGGAAGAATCAAGGGTTATTTCGGGAAGTGGATAAGCCTATCGGGAATCGACACAACATTCGACGGTCTTAGAGACCTTATAGTGAAAGAACAATTCGTGAATGTGTGTTCTGAGGATCTGGCAATACATTTAAAAGAGCGAGGTATAGACAGCCTGGAGGAAAGTGCTAGAGTTGCAGAATTGTTCCTGGAAGCAAGGAAAAGAAGCTTCGCTCATGGCTCTGGTGCAATGCAAAGTGGCAACGGAAATGATCTGAATGGGAGAAAAGGGGAGGTGCAACGGATCGAATTAAGTCAGAGAAAATGGCAAAATGTGGCTGAAGGAAGCTCCAGACCGGACGTGAGTTGCTTCGTGTGTCACAGGGTTGGGCACATAGCACGCTATTGTCCCAATACAAGGGAGGCCGGAAACACGAATACAAAGAGAGTGGCGACGACGCGTGTTCTTGAGCGTAAACGGTCAAAGGGCAAACGCCTGTGGGATAAGAGCCTAAACGCATCTGTTGGAGGAGAAAATGTTGGCCAATCCGTGAATGTCAGAGGTGGAGAATTAGCAAGAGGTGGTGACTGCAAAGAAGCTGGAGCAGGAAAGTTGGAGATGGTAGATGGGTTCGTAGGATCAAATAAAGTTGAAGTATTGAGAGATACAGGAAGCGAAGTAGTGGTGGTCAAAAGAAGGTACGTGAGAGATGACCAATTAACTGGCGAAACAGAGCTGATTAGAATGTTAGATAACAGGGTTATCAGAGGAAAAAAGGCGATGATAGACATATCGACACCATACCTGAGTGGAATAGTGGAGGCGGTATGTGTGGAGAATTCTATAGTGGACTTGATTGTGGGTAATGTGTGTGGAGCAAGGACCGATGAAAACATGGACATGGTGGCGATAGCGACAACGCGAGCTCAAAGAAAAGAGAATGTCTTACTGCCCAAAGAAGTATCGCCAGTGATTGTTACAGGGAAGGAGTCAGGCCCATTCGCTCAACTGGAGATATACTTGTTCGAAGCAGTGGGCCACATCGATGGTCCGCCAACAGAGAGTGTGGTGAGGGGAAGGTGAATTGTGGGTGTGAAAATCGGAGGAGTAGAAACGTCAGCATGAGTGGAGGAGTTTGTTACAAGTGTGGTAGGCCCGGTCATTGGGCCAGAGACTGTCGCAGCGGTGAAGGCGGTGGTGCGGGGAGCTTTAGCGGGCGAGATCGTGGTGGTGCTCGCATGGACTTTAGAAATAGGAGAGGAGCTGGTGATAATAAATGCTACAAATGTAACAGACCTGGTCATTTTGCCATAGACTGTGAAAGGGGCATTGATTCAAGTGCTTGTTGTAACTGCAACAGCCCTGTGCATGTTTAGCGTGACCATCCTGAAGTACTTTAACACGGCTCGTTTTGCGCGGGCAAGGATTCTGAGAATAGTGCCTGTTCCTGTTGAGAGTCACGTTCTTACAAGTGCACAGTCATCCCTGGATTAATTTAAGTTCTATGTATTGAGACAATGACTCTAAAGAATATTACTATTACGTTCAGGTGGATTTTTGTGGGATTACTCTGTTAATATAATATTTTGAGTTGTTTTAAGTCATAAATTATTGGGTTTGAAATGTATACTGATTTGTATGTAAATGCTTTGTCGATATATTGGAGAGCAATATTAATAGTTACTGTATTTAAGAGGAAATGGTAGTAGTGTTCAGGGATATTTGAAAGTATATGTCCATAGAATATGTTAAGAAGTAATCATGGTAATGAATAAAGTTGAAAATTGGTCATTTGAGATTATGGAAATTTGTCGACGTCGAAAAATTTCTGGAAAGGGGGGCATATGTCAAAGATGACCAATTTGCCCTTGTAACTTGTTGTTGTGAGTTGCGCACGGTGGTGTGTTTGATGTTTGCTTTTGTGGCATTTAAAGTTATTGGTTAGTGGTGCGAAAGCGTGCAAAGTGATTGTGTTGTTTACGTCATTGGTATATGTGTAGAAGGGGAGAGAGTTTTGTGTGTTCGTTGTTGTGGCAAGTAGGAAACACCATTAAAGTTGTTTCTTTATATCAAGCAGTGTCTTTATACTTGTGTAACGGTAATTGTATGAATCTTGGAGCAAGCAGTCATGATATAAGTATTAGGACGCTTGTGACACTAACCAAACTTACCAAACCAACAAAACCAACCAAACTAACCAAACTTACCAAACCAACAAACCAAACCAACCAAAACAACCAAACTAACAAAACTTACAAAACCAACCAACCAAACCTACCAAACCAACCAAACTAACAAAACTAACAAAACTAACCAAACTAACCAAACCAACCAAACTAACCAAACTTACCAAACCAACAAACCAAATCAACCAAAACAAACAAACCAACCAACCAAATCAACCAAACCAACCAAACCAAACCAACCAAACCAACCAAACCAACCAAACCAACCAAATCAACCAAACTTACCAAACCAACCAATCAAATCAACCAAACCAACCAAACCAACCAACCAAACCAACCAAACCAGCCAAACTAACAAAACTAACCAAACTAACCAAACCAACCAAACTAACCAAACCAACCAACCAAATCAAAAAAACCAACCAAACCAACCAACCAACCAAACCAACCAAACTAACAAAACTAACCAAACTAACCAAACAAACCAACCAACCAAACCAACCAAACTAACCAAACTTACCAAACCAACCAACCAAACTAACCAAACCAACCAAACTAACCAAACCAACCAACCAACCAAACTAACCAAACCAACCAAACTAACCAAACCAACCAAACTAACCAAACTAACCAAACCAACAAACTAACCAAACCAACCAAACTAACAAAACTTACCAAACCAACCAACCAAATCAACCAAACCAACCAAAGCAACCAACCAAACCAACCAAACTAACAAAACTAACCAAACTAACCAAACAAACCAACCAACCAAACTAACCAAACAAACCAACCAACCAAACTAACCAAAACAACCAAACCAACCAACCAAACCAACCAAACTAACCAAACCAATAAAACTAACCAAACCAACGAAACCAACCAACCAAACCAACCAAACTAACCAAACCAACCAAACTAACCAAACCAATCAAACTAACCAAACCAACCAAACCAACCAAACCAACCAAACCAACCAACCAAACCAACCAAACTAACCAAACCAACTAAACCAACCAACCAAACCAACCAACTAACCAAACCAACCAACCAAACCAACCAAACTAACTAAACCAACCAAACCAACCAACCAAACCAACCAAACTAACTAAACTAACCAAACCAGCCAAACTAACCAAACCAACCAAACTAACCAAACTTACCAAACCAACCAAACCAACCAAACTAACAAAACTTACAAAACCAACCAACCAAACCTACCAAACCAACCAAACCAACCAAACCAACCAAACCAACCAAACCAACCAACTAAACCAACCAAACTAACCAAACCAACTAAACCAACCAACCAAACCAACCAACTAACCAAACCAACCAACCAAACCAAACCAACCAAACTAACCAAACCAATCAAACTAACCAAACCAACCAACCAAACCAACCAAACTAACCAAACCAACCAAACTAACCAAACTAACCAAACTGTCCAAACCAACCAAAATAACCAAACCAACCAAACTAACAAAACTAACCAAACCAACCAAACTAACCAAACCAACCAAACTAACCAAACTAACCAAACCAACCAAACTAACCAAACCAATCAAACTAGCCAAACAAACCAAACCAACCAAACTAACCATACCAACCAAACTAACCAAACCAACAAAACTAACCAAACCAACCAAACTAACCAAAACAACCAAACTAACCAAACTAACCAACCAAACCAACAAAACTAACCAAACCAACCAACCAAACCAAACCAACCAAACTAACCATACTAACCAAACTAACCAAGCCAACCAAATTAACCAAACTAACCAAACCAACCAAACTAACCAAACCAACCAAACTAACCAAACTAACCAAAACAACCAAACTAACTGCCAGGGAAACATTATAGAGCTATTGGGTTTTCCCTGACATGTCAATGTTGTTACTTGTGTTTGGTGCGGTGCGGTGCGCGCGGTATGAAAGAATATGACGTAATAGTGTGAACGTGACGTAGTGGGAAGGCAGTTGTTGTGAGAGAGAGATAGAGGTCGGTTGATATATGGAATTGTACTACGATTAATAAAGATTGCTGTTAGTCAGTGTTAGTACAAGGACTCTGTGTTTGGTCTTTGAACGCAAGTTGGCGGTGAAGTAACGATCAGAAACCCTAGACAACGAATCCCGACATTGGTGAAGTAATGATCAGAACCCCTAGACAACGAATCCCGACATTGGTGAAGTAATTATCAGAACCCCTAGACAACGAATCCCGACATTGGTGAAGTAACGATCAGAAACCCTAGACAACGAATCCCGACATTGGGGGCTCGTCCATCGCGATAGTCATCAACACATTGGTGTGCTATCGAGAGCCAGATCATCGCTGAACAGTGCAAGGTGTCGGATACACACCGTATCCGTCTTGAAAAGTCGCCAGGGAACCAGACAGTTTTGTCGAGCATCAAGGCGTCGACAGTTCTGTTTAAATCAACGTTTTTTGGGGTACGTTCCCGTATCAACAGAAAGGCATCCGCCTCCTAGTTGCTGCACAGTGTCCAGTGTGTTGCCGGTGAAAGACCTGTCCGTGAGAGAGGCATCCGCTTCGTTGCTGTCCAGTGTCCAGTGTGTGTCGGTGACTGTCCTGTCAGTGAGAGAGGCATCCGCCTCGTTGCTGTCCAGTGTCCAGTGTGTGGTCGGTGACAGTCCTGTCAGTGAGAGAGGCTTCCGCCTCGTTGCTGTCCAGTGTCCAGAGTGAGGTCGGTGACAGTCCTGTCCATGAGAGAGGCATCCGCCTCGTTGCTGTCCAGTGTCCAGAGTGTGGTCGGTGACAGTCCTATCCTTGAGAGATGCATCAGCCTCGTTGCTGTCCAGTGTCCAGTGTGTGGTCGGTGACAGTCATGTCCGTAAGAGATGCATCAGCCTCGTTGCTCTCCAGTATCCAGTGTGTTGTCGAGTGCCAAGAGTGAACAGTGCCAGCACTTACGACGAGACCAGAACAGCCCAGTAGCCACAAGGGCAGACCAGAACCAAAGAACTTTTGCCTATTTCAAGTGCCCAGGAAGGACAATTGAATATAACTGTTATCACAAGAACTTTGAAGAAATTGAACAATTTAGTGTTATTCTATGGATAAACATATGTGTGTTTTCATAAAACTGTAAGTACAAAAATTACCTAATTAGAAACCTATTGTAACATATTGTAAAGCATTGTTATATTGAACAAACTAACATTTTTTTTTGGAAGCTAGACTTACAAACAAAAATTAGAGATAGATAAAATAATGGCAGGAAAGGATAGATGGTGGGTAAACAAAATTGAAGAAGTTAGGTTGAATTGGGAAAAAGACGCTGAAGAATCTCTGAGACAAAATGAAGAGAGACAGAGACAGAAAAAATCATGTTAAGCCTGGTCCCTTTTTGGACTCAGGACGTGTTAGCGCATTTTCGTATTGTGTATCAGTACTTATGTTAGATATCAGCATTATGTAGTTATCACTAATTGTGTTTAGATTTTAGACATATATTTATGAATTTTCTTGTGTAATGAATATACCTGAAAAAAATTTGTTTAAAAGTCATTTCTTTACATTTTATAATTTTTTATTTTCTCTTTAATCTAACTACAAGTGGTTTGTGGTCACTGAAATAGGACTCATAAATGAAACATTCTAAATTGTAATTAGCCAATCGCCCAAATACTCCGTCAATTGTTGTTTGATAGATCGTGGTTGCCAATCTTGGTGAAAGTAGCTGCATGTTGAAGCTTGTTTCGAAAAAGTTTTCAATTTCTGCCCCTGGGCCGCTAAGATCTTGATTGAAGTCACCACAAATGATGACGTTTGGTTGATTGAGTTGTGCTGCAAAGTTTTCATTGATGAAATCTTTGAAAAACCGATTGTTTGTTGCTGGATTTTTGTATATGTTGATAACGACAATGTCATCAACCATACACGATGTTGCTTCGATGTGTTGATGTTGACCAGACTCTTGTTTTATCGATTTTTGTTGTGATGTCATCAATCCCGAATTGATATTTGTGTAGATGATGGTTCCCTCTGCTTTTCTGATTGTGCTAGGATTTCTGACGACTTCAACCATATTTGGAATTTCGGCATCATCGGTGTTGTTCATCCAAATTTCTTGAAAGCATAAAACGTTGCTGACTGTGTACACTTGGTCTGCTCTTATACTGATTGCGTGTTTGTGTAGAGACTGTACGTTGAATGACACAAGTTGTATGTCTGCTGATTGATCTCTGAGCATCTTGAACCGTGGTGTAAGTAAACAACTTGTTTTCAAACGCTGAATTTCAGTATCCACCTGGAAGTCTTTTCTGGTTGGTGGTTTCGGGTCTCTTAATTCTCCAATGAGATAGAGACCGTTCAGGGAGGTTGCACGAGAACAGGCAACATACACCAGTTTGCGTTGCAAGCTTCTAGCACCTAAGTGAACTGCTACACGCTCCATGGACTGACCTTGACTCTTGTGACAAGTAATTCCTTCGGCGACCACTAGGGGGTACTGCTCTCTGCAAACTTGTACACTTCCACTTTGAAGGACGTTAAAAACTTTTTTTGTCCTTGCAATTGGAGTCCAATTCTGGGAAATATTGTGTGCATCCATGAATGCTTTTCGTGCTGCTCGAGCTTTCAATCCAATCTTTAGATCGTCAAACTCTATGTAGACAGAGTTTACTTTTCGTTGAAAAACTTCTGCCATTCTTAAAATTCCGGATGCGCCGTTGAACAACCCATCACTGACGTCAATGTTTGTGGACACCATGTAACGAATACCCACGACTAATTCGAGTGATTTTGGTAAGCCAGCTGTGTCATTTGTTTTCTTGTTCTCCAGCGAGTGAAGTGCTTGATTGGATTGTCTTGGTGTGACTCTACCAATCAACGTGTCCATAGCTGTAAATTTGATTGCAAGTACATCTGGATTTGTAGCTTTGTGTCTTCGAATTCGTTCCTCGTTGAAAGCATCCACTTCAGCGTTATATGGGAAAAGACGGATCGCTTGTTTTCCTTCTGGAGGTAGCAACTTAATCGCTCCATTTGATCTCTCAACTTCAATTGGATCTTCGGAAAATTGTCGATCTCGGAACATTTGCTTGTCTTCTTCTGTCATTTGTCCAACTGCCAAACGGTTTAGTACTTCAGCAAAGAGCTTGTCGTCTTTTTGTCGCATCACTTCATCTAGTTCAAAGTATTTGAAGCGTGGCCAAATTTGATTTCCCACTATTCGTGCAATTGGATCTGATCTCGCTTCGAAAACGTAACTACCAATTGGTGCTAATTGATTGAAGTCGCCAACAACGATAACTGAAACACCTCCGAAGATTTTGTCTGTGTTGTGAGTTCGGAAAACTTTTGTCAATGTGCGATGAATTTGGTCAAATAGGTTGGATGATAGCATTGAAATTTCATCAATGATGATGAGTTTCAATTTGTAAAGTTGTGCAGCAAGTGTGTTTAAATTGTCTGCAGAGAGTTCTGTCACTCTTGATTGACCTGCACCTGCATTTAATGCAAAAGCACCATGTGCTGTCATTCCTCCAATGTTGTGTGCAGCTTTTCCTGTGTAAGCTACCAAAAGTACTTCAACACCTTCGGCATTTCCTGCATCCTTCCTCAAAATTCTGAGTACATCTTGATAAATTGTTTTTATCAGATGACTTTTTCCAACACCTGCTTTACCACTTACAAAGTGATAAAATGGTAAATCTTTGTTGAGGAAATGATGTCGTATTTCCATTTGGTAGTCACGCTGTTTTTCATTGCATCTGTCACACAATGTCAAAAATTCATCAGTCAGCATTTGGTCTGGAACAACATACTTTCGAACTTGCTCTGCTGTCCACTCTTGCTCACCGAACTCAAATACGATGTTTGGTTGAATAACTGTGTCATCATAATCGAAGACGTTGACAAATTCTTCGATTTCTTCGTCAGGCCTTCCTTCTTCGTCAGCTTGTTCGTTTTGTTCACCTTCTTCTTGTTCATTATTTTGCACTCTTCTCTCTTTCTCCAATTCGTTGCAAATTTCATTGAAATCGAGGTCTGACTCATTATATTTTTTGTAGTTTCTCTCGATGACCTCTCTATTTGCAAGGAACACTTCCTCTTTATTGACATCTTCAACTTCAGCCTTTTCATCTCGGAATGGAAGAAACAGTAATATCATCTCTCGAAAATAATTGTCAGGGTCGTTTTCTTTGTTGTATCTTCTGTACCGGATGACTTTTGACTCTCTTCTTTCACTTATTTCTGTCCCGTCTAGAAGCTTCAGTTTTGTTGTTCTTCGTCGATCTACATTTTCTTGTTCTACAGCGTCTGCTTCTTCCTCATCTTGCAAAGGATCTACTGCACCTTTTCCTTTTATAGTCCAGTTTGCAACGAAATCAGCTAGACACAAGTCATTTAACTGATTTGGTCTTTCTGTATACCTTTCAACTTGACCTTTTGTCAGGATGTCGGTGCTGTTTGGATTTTCTGCGTAAATTCTTTCTAATTCGGCTTTGGACTTAAGCATGTGTTGTCGATTTTCAATTGGCGATGTATTAATGAACTCGACCGTTGATGTGCCATATGACATTGGCAATCGAAGTCGAGCCCAGACAGCTTCTTGTGCACAAATTTCAGACGAATTATACATTATGTTTGCTAATTTGTTGAGCTTTTCTCGAAGAGAATGATTTCCTCGATTATAATCTTCAACACATTGACGGAGCAAACGTGATAATCCTCGACTTGATTTGTTGATGTAATCGACGATGTAGCCAACACATGCATAGGCTTCAGTTACGAATTGGATGTCCATGTTACTTCGCATCAAAGACAGAATCTTTTTGTTATACCCAGTCACAAGGCAATCTTTTGGTAACCGCTTCAAAAAGAATTTTGTTCTGTTGATCGTACTTCTGATTGCTGTGATGTATTCGTCTCTTGTACACTCTAGTTTTGTAAGCAGATCTTCAAAACTTCCATTCGTCCTGGCACTAGTCGTCAAAAGGTTTTGCAGCTTCGTGTTGATTCCAAATATCTTATCCTTTTGAACATTCGTCATATTTCTGAAGTGGTTTTTTGGAAGAGGTTCCAGAATGACAGTCTGATCCATTGGAGGGAATGGTGATCCAAAACGGCAAATTTGCTGTCCATTTACCATTCTCTTGCAGGTAAATGAACATTTATGCATTTGATATTTGACTAGATCTGCCATTTCTTCATTGTCTTCTGTGGTCATCAATTGATCGATGAACTCAATGATCATTGAGGTATTTCCTTCTTCGTATGGATTGTACCTTGGTGCATCTTTCAACCACACAACCATGTGAATATGTGGTGAGCCACGATGCTGAAACTCTACTCGGTAGTAGTAATGAGCGATTTTATAAATTCCAAAAGGCCCATCTCTTGCTTTCCAAGTTGCCATCAATGACTTGACTCGATGATCAAAGTACAATGCACACGTAACTGGGTCTGAACTAATCAAACGCGATTTCTCTTCAAATGCCATGTCGTTCAGCTCTTCGTCTGAAGGCTCTTGTTTGTCGACAACAATTTTCAAAATTTTGAGCAATTCCTTCCAATGCGTCTCTGCTGCTGTCAGTGTGATGAAAAGTGAAAAAATTCCAAATTGTCTCACCATTCCAAGCACGTTCTTTTTTTGTTGCTCCCAATAGGCAGGTGAACCAGTAATCGAGTTCATGAAACGGTAAACGTTGTCCTTCGCAACAGCATCGTTTATGAAATCTCGATTGATTGCTTGCTGTGCTGTTACATTCATATATACTGCTGCTTTACGGAAGACGATGTTCACTTTACTCAAAAGCTGTTTAATCATTGCTTTTTTGTAAAGAAACAAAAGATGCTCTGGTTTAACAGCACGACGATCAAAACGACGAATTTCTGAAGAAACGTGATCTTCAAATGACAGCTTGACGTTTTCATTGCATCGTCTTGGCTCTCCTCCCCAAATTGTTGGGAAAGCCATCTCTTCACAGTACTTATCCATAAGGATAGGTAGTGGAGTTTGGTCTTCACCTGGAGCAAATTGAATGCCTTCAGCTGAATCTAGCATTGTCTCTTCTGGAATGTAGTTCTCGTTCTGTGCACGAATCTCCAACAACTCTGTGTCCTTTTCGTCAATTTGTGGAACATTCGCTTCGTCTACATCCATTTGTTCTTCTTGTCCTTCAGCCGAATCAATTTCAATCTCTTCTGGATTGTTGGCATTGAAATTGTTGTCAAGCACTACTCCTTCAGCTTTGTAGAGTGTTTTTTGGCACAAAGCTACTGCAGCATTCCAAATTGATGCACGGTTTACTCGCGCTTTCATGTAGTAGTTCTTAAATCGCATACTTCTCATCCACGTCACTTCAATAACACCGCTTGCATTTGGATGTGCTGGTATTGCTTGGATTGTTTTTCTCACATCTATTGGAACATTGACAACACCTGATTTTATGCCATATTGACGATCACAGCCTAATGTGATGATCTTCATAAACGGAATACGAAGAGCCACACACCTTTCTGCTAAACTTGTCAAATTCTTGACTACATCAGGTACATCGGGAAATTTAATTCCCGAATTCTGAATGTTCAGACGAGGAAACGATTTTTTTCGAACACTGACAATGCATGTGTTGCAAAACCAGTACTCTAAATTTTTGTGCAGTTCTTCAAGTACAAGTACATTAATGTACTCATCTGTACATTTTGAAGTTTTTAGTTGCGCTCTTGTCCTCTTGTGGAGTTGTTTTTTGAACCATAAACGATCACAACTGTAGCAACGATGCATTGGGCCGTCTTGAATTTGTTGCTCATATTCAGCAACTGCTCGTTCCCATTCGGTTGGTTCTTGACGTGTTGCCCTACGTGCCGCAGTATTTTGTTGTTGTTCTGCAGCTCTTACTTGTAGATNTTATTTTCTCTTTAACCTAACTACAAGTCACCACAAATGATGAAGTAAAACTCTCTAAACTTTTA
This sequence comes from Radix auricularia, assembly GCA_002072015.1. Taxonomy (NCBI): domain Eukaryota; kingdom Metazoa; phylum Mollusca; class Gastropoda; family Lymnaeidae; genus Radix; species Radix auricularia. Next base: position 65,978 of record MUZC01001053.1, read on the forward strand.
CACATATTTTAATGACGTCAACTAAAAAAAACACTAATTAATTCTTTTGCACGATTTCACACCACTCTTGAATGCTTGAAAAACTATGTATTCGACTTCCGGCAATGGCGCCCGTTCCTTGTGCCAGTGTTAACTCTCGATTCGCAAAGTTTTTTGGTAGTTTTAACGGGGTTTTTTAACGGATCGAGTAACTGAGTGTTGATGCACCAATGGCAGGTCAGGACATACAAAAAACATATATACATCATGGGTCTAGGACTTATGGATCCTGTGATCATGGTGATGACAGACAGACGGACAAAACGGGGGCAATAGCGATTTCGACATCTCGAAAATGCGCTAAAAAGATGAAAAGAAACTGAGACAATACGAAAAAAGACAGGCAGCATTAGAGGCAAAAAGACAGAGAAGGGCTATGGATGACACGGAAGACCATGACCGTGACGGTAGCATGGGTGAAGAACTCTACGGATTAGCCAGCATTTATTGTAAAGATCCGTATCTGACGGAAGAAGTTTATAGGGTGGCGGACCCGCAATCTGGCCAGTTTGAGTATTATAGATACGAAAATCCCAAGAAGCCGGTTAACGTCATCAATTATAAAAAGGAAAACATGATCCAGGGTGTTCAAAAGTACAATAGTAAAACAATTAATGAATGTCGTGAGAAGTTTCCTAAGAACAGAAAACATTATACAAGGAAAGATGAAGTATCTGAGAGGAATGAAAAAGAAATTATGTTCCTTAGAAACCGTGATGCCAAAAATGAGAAAGAAATAGAGTGGTTACAAAAACAGTATTCAATGAAAGATGAAGAATCTGAGAAGAAAGAAAAGGAAATTAGGTTTCTTAAAAACCGTGCTGCCGAAAATAAGAAAGAAATAGATGGGTTAAACTGTGAATTAGCAGACAAACTTAGCCTCGTGGACAGATTAAAAACATCATTGTTCGACAAAGACAAGGAAATCGCAGGACATAAAATGACAGTAAATGATTTTCAAGCAAAATTGGATAGGGTTCAATATAGACTTACCGAGGTGGAAAGGGAAGCCGAGAATTACAAAACAGAGCTAAAGGAAGCTGAAGATGGAATAATAATGGAAATTGTCGAAAAGCACAGCCTGTTAGCTCAAGCTAATAAAGAAAAAGCTAACTTGCTCAAAATAACTAATGACAAAGATGAGTTATTAGAAAAATTAAAGAGTGACCACAAAACAAAATTAGATGAAAAAGAAGTCGAGGCAGTAAGCTTAAAATTGAAAATTGACTCAATGGAGAAAGAGTTGTCTAGTTTCATAAATATAGTCAAGATTAAAGATGAAAAACTGATAGAAAGTGATACAAATATAATTATTGCGAACACAAAAACAGCAGATCTGAGAAAAGCCTTAGCTGAAAGGGACGATTTACTAGAGCAATTGAAGACGGAGCACAAAATAAAACTAAATGAAGCTGAATTAAAGTACATGAACTTGAACATGGAAAATACTGAACTGGAAAAAGTGTATTCTAGCTTGTTAAAGATTTGTAAGGGTAAAGACGTAAAGCTAGCAGAGATGGAGTTAAACTTAAACATTGCAAACCAAAATATAACAGGGCTGAATAAGACGCTGACTGATACAGATGGAATTGTAGAGAAATTACAGAAGGAGCTAAAGGAAATAAAGATAGAGAATGAATATATTAAAGATAGAATGACTCAGAAAGAAGAAGAGAATACAGCGTTAAGAATAAAGGTAGCACATAACAAAGAAGACATATTAGAATTATGGAGAATCATGAGGAAAAAGAAGTGAACATGTCTAAATTGATGCTAAGATTAACAAGGAATGATACAGATATGACAGCTGGGGTGTAGAAACGGTCCAAAAGGTCTCAATTACTAATTGAGAAGGAACAAATTATGACTCAAAATCATCAGGCGTACAAGGAAGAAAGTATTGACCCATATAGTAAAGATGAGTATCATTGGGTTATAGGAGCCTGGCAGACAAAAGTTGACGAAAATCAGAGGGTTTCAGATGAATTGGAAGTTATTGAGGAAATGACCGAGCCGATTGAAACCGCAGAGGTGGAAAAACTTACACATTTTGAATGTGATGAATACAGAGATAGACATGCTGTTCAGGGTGCGGAAATGGTGATAGTCCGCAAGGAGAATAATAAGGAAAGTAATAACTGCTGCAATGAGCTCACAATGCAATATAAGTGCTCAGAGGAATTTTGTTTTGAACGGCTAGACAAAGGTGACGCTTATAACCTCCATAAACACACCAAGACAAACACAGAGTTACACATGGACATGTACAGTGACAATGTGCGGTCTAGACTGGCCAGAAATCAAAAGACCTTGACCGACAACTCACAGGACGGGTTTACGCGAAAAAGAGAGGACTATCTTGCTTTTTCGTTACGCCTAATGAGTTTATTAATCTTTGGGGTCCTCAAGGAAATATTGAATCGTGTGGGGGGCAGATGGCTGGTACGCCGAGATATTAAAAGACACACACATGAAATGTCAAAAGTTTTATAGAGGTCAGGGTTATATTGACACTAGTTGCAACATATTTTTTGCCATGTGGGAAGGGCCGCGGAGGCTTGCGCTAGCATACATTAGCCTGTATACTGGAAACAAGGGTCGATTTTTGTTTAAGATAGGTGACAAAAGGTACATACCACCATCAAGAGCAATGGCTATGATTTTTAAGGTATAATTTTTGGGAGGTTGTGTATTAATGGCTGTAAATAAAGAGGAACTGTATATGGGATTTGTCTTAATAACTATGATATGGTAATATTTGGGGTTGAATTTTGGAGTCCATGTGATATCGTGCCATTATTTTGATATGTGTTGAGGTATTTTTGAAGTTCATGACCAGTGTTATTAGCTATTATATGAGGTGATTTTGATGTCATGAGAATTTGTTTTGATGATGTAAGAAATTTTGTTCCTGGAGACCTCAGGACGATTTTTTTTTTAAAAAAAGAAGATGTAATAATGATAATAGATTGTTATGATGAGATTTCCATGACATTTATTACGATGAGTTATATAGTTTATGAGAATTATGATAATGATGATTGCACTGTTCCAATGATTATGCTATTTATGATTATAAAGATGTTTTGAGAATTATTATTTTTGTTTGATGTTTACATTGATGATTATTATTATGATGCTTATGTTTAAGATAAATAATTATATAGGTTGGGTATGGCTGGATATGAGATCCTCCATAACACACCCGTCCCACGCACTATGGGGACATTAAAGATACATGTGGAGTCCCACTATGGTGACTGTAAAGATACATGTGGAGTCCCACTATGGGGACATTAAAGATACATGTGGAGTCCCACTATGGGGACTGTAAAGATACATGGGGAGTCCCACTATGGGGACTGTAAAGATACATGGGGAGTCCCACTATGGGGACTGTAAAGATACACGGAGAGTCCCACTATGGGGACTGTAAAGATACATGGAGAGTCCCACTATGGGGACTGTAAAGATACATAGGAGGATAATTATTATATAAGCAAGAAGGGCTCCGTAAAAGGTCCCATGATGGGGACAGTGCTAATAAAGCTAGGTTGTTTTTTATGGTGAACAATTTAACATTGATTGTCATTTTGATTACTAGTCGCGGCAGGTTGTTGAAGATGATAAAGATGTTAAAGATGTTTTTGTTTTGTTGTTTGTTATGTTTGTGGTTGCAAACGACAATGATTCTATGCTCTGATATTTTTTTTAATGTTTGAAAGATCGTGTATCTTATATCATGTGTAGATTTAACTCCGTGAGTTAAATCTAAAGTGAAGAGGGGGGATATGTCAGGGAAACATTATAGAGCTATTGGGTTTTCCCTGACATGTCAATCGTGTTACTTGTGTTTGGTGCGGTGCGCGCGGTATGAAAGAGTATGACGTAATAGTGTGAACGTGACGTAGTGGGAAGGCAGTTGTTGTGAGAGAGAGATAGAGGTCGATTGATATATGGAATTGTACTACGATTAATAAAGATTGCTGTTAGTCAGTGTTAGTACAAGGACTTTGTGTTTTGTCTTTAAACGCAAGTTGGCGGTGAAGTAACGATCAGAAACCCTAGACAACGAATCCCGACATTGGTAAAGTAACGATCAGAACCCCTAGACAACGAATCCCCGACACTAACCAAACCAACAAAAATAACTAAACCAACCAAACCAACCAACTAAACCAACCAAACTAACTAAACTAGCCAAACCAGCCAAACTAACCAAACCAACCAAACTAACCAAACCAACCAAACTAACCAAACCAACCAACAAAACTAACCAAACAAACCAAACTAATCAAACCAACCAACCAAACCAACCAAATTAACCAAACCAACCTACCAAACCAACCAAATTAACCAAACCAACCAAACTAATCAAACCAACCAAACCAACCAACCAAACCAACCAAAATAATCAAACAAACCAAACTAACCAAACCAACTAAACCAACCTACCAAACCAACCAAACTAACAAAACCAACCAAACTAACCAAACCAACCAAACCAACCAACCAACACCACAACCAAATAGACCAAACCAACCAAACTAACCAAACCAACCAACCAACCAAACCAACCAAGCCAACCAAACCAACCAAACTAACCAAACCAACCAAACTAACCAAACCAACCAACCAAACCAACCAAACCAACCAAACTAACCAAACCAACCAAACCAACCAAACTAACCAAACCAACCAAACTAACCAAACCAACCAAACCAACTAAACCAACCAAACCAACCAAACTAACCAAACCAACCAAACTAACCAAACCAACCAACCAACCAAACCAACCAAGCCAACCAAACCAACCAAGCCAACCAAACTAACCAAACCAACCAAACTAACCAAACCAACCAAACTAACCAAATCAACCAACCAAACTAATCACACCACCAAACCAACCAAACCATCCAAACTAACCAAACTCACCAAACCAACCAACCAAACTAACCAAACTAACCAAACCAAATAACCAAACTAACCAAACCAACCAAACCAACCAAACCAAACAAACCAACCAACCAACACCAAAACCAAACCAACCTAACTAACCAAACTAACCAAACCAACCAACCAACCAAAAAACCAAGCCAACCATACCAACATAATCAACCACACTAACCAAACTAACCAAACCAACCAAACTAACCAAACCAACAAAACTAACCAAATCAACCAACCAAACTAATCAAACCACCAAACCAACCAAACTAACCAAACTCACCAAACCAACCAACCAAACTAACCAAACTAACCAAACCAACCAAACCAACCAAACCAACCAAACTAACCAAACCAACCAACCAAACTAACCAAACTACCCAAACCAACCAAACTAACCAAACCAACCAAACTTACCAAACCAACCAAACCAATCAAACTAACCAAACCAACTAAACTAACCAAACCAACCCAGCTAACCAAACTAACCAAACCAACCTAACTAATTAAACCAACCAATCTAACCAAACTAACCAAACTAACCAAACCAACCAAACCAACCAAACCAACCAAACAAACCAAACTAACCAAACCAACCAACCAAACCAACCAAACCAACCAAACTAACCAAACCAACCAAACTAACCAAACCAAACAAACTAACCAAACCAACCAAACTAAACAAACAAACCAACCAAACTACTTAAATTAACCAAACTAACCAAACCAACCAAACTAACCAAACCAACCAAACTAACCAAACCAACCAAACTAACCAAACAAACCAACCAAACTAACCAAACAAACCAACCAAACTAACCAATCCAACCAAACTAACCAAACCAACCAAACTAACCAAACCAACCAAACCAACCTAACTAACCAAACCAACCAAACTAACCAAACCAACCAAACAAACCAACCAAACTAACCCAACCAACCAAACTAACCAAACTAACCAAAACAACCAAACTAACCAAACCAACCAAACTAACCAAACTAACCAAACCAACCAAACTAACCAAACCAACCAAACTAACCAAACTAACCAACCAAACTAACCAAACTAACCAAACAAACCAACCAAACTAACCCAACCAACCAAACTAACCAAACTAACCAAAACAACCAAACTAACCAAACTAACAAAACCAACCAAACTAACCAAACTAACCAAACCAACCAAACTAACCAAACTAACCAACCAAACTAACCAAACTAACCAAACCAACCAAACTAACCAAACCAACCAAACTAACCAAACCACCCAAACGAACCAAACCAACCAAACTAACAAAACCAACCAAACCAACCACACCAACAAAACTAACCAAACCAACCAACCAAAGTAACCAAAGTAACCAAACCAACCAAACTAACCAAACCAACCAAACAAACCGGATTCTGACGGATTTATGAAGTGAAATCCGTCCGTACCCGAAGCCGGAACCGAATTTGCAGAAATGAACGGACTCTGGAATTGCCGGAGCCGGATCTATTATATTTATATATTTTTTATAGCAAAATCTATTTGGTAGGATTTACGAAGTAAAATTCTGCCGGAGCCGGATTTGTAAAAATGGTTGGATTCCGGATTTTCCGGAGCCGGACCCGAAATCCGTTACACCCCTAATTCTTAGACTTAAGCTACCAGTTTTCTTGTGAATAGTTTTTAATAGCAATAACTTGAAACATTACAACTACCACTTTTTATGTTTTCTGTAATTAAAGTACTTGTGCCCATCTTTCTTTTTTTCGATTCTCTGTTGATCTGTTTTCCCCTCTCTATATCATTTAATTTTTCCGTGCAATAGTAGGCTATAAATAAGGTAAATGTATTCTATATTCGTGTATTAATGCACATTAATACGAGATAAAACCTGTCACTGAAGCCAAAAGGAAAGCTCTTATGGCCTAGAAAGAAAAATCTGCACCCGACAGGCTGCACGCCTTAAAAACAGCCAAGTCGCATGCCCAAAAATCGCACGTCAATGTGCCAATACCTACTGGCTTAACCTCTTCTCCAGCATACAGTCAGCTGCAGACATGGGAAAATATCAAAACAGCAACTGGCCGTTTGACGCCCAAAGTCCCCCCACCCACCAAAAGTCCAATAATGGAGAAATGATCCAAAACAAGGCAGAGCAGCTAAAATGGTGGGTTGAGCATTATCTGGAACTGTATGCAACAGTTACCACAGTCTCCAGCACCGCTCTCAATGACATCCCCGCTATGCCGCCCATGGAAGAACTTGATGTCGTGGCCACAAATGGAGAGCTTCACAAAGCAATAGACTGCATAGCTTGTGGAAAAACCCCTGGGAATGATGGTATTAAAAAGTGGCACGACAGCTTTACTACAACCTTCAAACGAGCTTCTGTCCCTTTACTTGGAACAGGACTAAATCCCACAGGACCTAAAAGATGCTAATATAGTTACATTATATACGAGCAAGGGTGATTGAAGTGACTGCAATAACTATCGCGGCTTCTCACTCCTTAGTATTGTAGGAAACGCCTTTGCCCGTGTCAAACTAACATTATTATAGAGTTTAGCCTCCCGTGTTTATCCAAAATCTCAGCGCGGTTTTCGGGCTGGTCGGTCTAACATAGACATAGTATTCTTCATACCGTAGCTTCAGGAAAAAAAGCAGAGAGAAGCAGATGCCGCCATACATTACCTGTGTGGATCTTAGTAAAACCTTCAATTTAGTCAGTCGCAACGGGCTACTCCAAATGCTGGAAAAAATCTGCTGTCCCACAAAACTACTCGCCGTCATCAGGCAGTTCCATCAAAATATGCAAGGCACAGTGACAGTTTGATGGAGCTACGTCAGAAGCCTTTCCAATCAGCAGCAGAGTTAAACAAAGTTGTGTACTGGCATAAATATGTTCACAATATTCTTCTCTGTATTTCTTCGATACGCATTCAAGGATAACTGTGATGGAATCTGGTTACACACCGGAGCTGATGAATGACTTTTCAACAATGCTTGCCTCCGAGCTTAAACCAAAACAACATGTGTCCTAATTCGAGAGCTACTTTTTGCGGACGATGCGGCACTGATAGCACACATACACAGAAACTGGTCTACAACAACTAGTGTCAAACTTCTCCAAAGCCTGCAAAGAATTTAGTATGCAATTTAGCTAAAAAAAAGACAAACATCATGGTCCAAGACACATATTCTCCACCTACCATCAATATCGACATTGAAAACTTGGAGGTTGTGGACGGCTTCACATACTTGGGGTCCAAAGTTTCCAACTCACTGTCCAACAAGGACGATTTAAATAACAGAATTGGAAAAGCAGCTGCCACAATGGCTGAACTAAATAAACGGGATTATCTAAACATCAATCTAATGGAGACAACCAAACTGTGCGTCTATCAAGCCTGCGTCATCTCTACACCACTAGTCTATCAAGCCTGCGTCATCTCTACACCACTAGTCTGTCGAGCCTGCGTCATCTCTACACCACTAGTCTATCAAGCCTGCGTCATCTCTACACCACTAGTCTATCAAGCCTGCGTCATCTCTACACCACTAGTCTATCAAGCCTGTGTCATCTCTACACCACTAGTCTATCGAGCCTGTGTCATCTCTACACCACTAGTCTATCGAGCCTGTGTCATCTCTACACCACTAGTCTATCAAGCCTGCGTCATCTCTACGTCACTAGTCTATCGAGCCTGCGTCATCTCTACGTCACTAGTCTATCAAGCCTGCGTCATCTCTTTGTCACTAGTCTATCGAGCCTGCGTCATCTCTACGTCACTAGTCTATCAAGCCTGCGTCATCTCTACGTCACTAGTCTGTCGAGCCTGCGTCATCTCTACGTCACTAGTCTATCAAGCCTGCGTCATCTCTACGTCACTAGTCTATCAAGCCTGCGTCATCTCTACGTCACTAGTCTATCAAGCCTGCGTCATCTCTACACCACTAGTCTATCGAGCCTGCGTCATCTCTACGTCACTAGTCTATCGAGCCTGCGTCATCTCTACGTCACTAGTCTGTCGAGCCTGCGTTATCTCTACGTCACTAGTCTATCAAGCCTGCGTCATCTCTACACCACTAGTTTTGGGATCATCTTTGGGGTCATAATTTTAGGTCATGTGTTTGAGTTGATGCGTTTGGGATCATGTGCTTGGGGTCTTGTTTTGGGGTTATGTGTTTGTGATCCTTTTTTGTGGTATTATGTTGGGGATCATATGTTTGGAGTGAAGTGCTTTAAGTTATGTGTTGGGGTTTTGTGTTTCGGGTCATGTGTTTCGGGTAACGTGTTTCGGATCATGTGTTTGGCATATCGAGCTGGCATTCTAGCAGTGCGATTTTTTTAGTGTTTTTTTTTTTTTTTTAAATTTCTTTGATACGTCTGTTTAACTTTCTGTTTTCAAGAAAATAAAATTATATTTTATCGTCAGCAGAAGCTTTCTTTCTGGACTTGAAGTCTTAAAGATGTCATTTCTAGAATTTTCCTTAGCTTTTTTTTTTGTTGTTTTTTGTTTTTTTTTTGTTTTTTTGCGTGCGGTTTCTAATTCCATCCATTTGCAAATAAATTTTAAAATATCAAATTTTTAAAAAAAGATAATAAAAAAAATAATATTTAAAACTGATTGTCTCAGCACTTGCCTACTTTTGGGGGATCTAAACAGAAATGTTTACCCTCTCCCAGAGGCGTCACTAGAGGCGGTGTCACCCAGTGCGGTAGCTCATGGTGTAATCCTTTCGCAACTTACCCCATAGATCACCCCCCAAGTCTGCCAGTGTCAAAGAACAAGAGCATACATAATTTTAAATTTTGGTGTCAGTCCTTGTGATTGTATCACCCGGTGCGCTCCGCATTTCCTTAGAGAGACGCCTCTGCCCTCTCCAACACGTTGTTCTCACTGAATGACATGTCATCAAAACTTCCTTGTCTGGCAACTTAATAGGACCTCTTAGCTAAAAGTATAATCCATTTTAATAAATACATTTTTTTTACATTAAAAAATAGAGGATTAAATTAAACTGATATCGAACTCTTTCCCATTGATGATGTTTAATCTATAAATATCAAATACTGCCTAAAAATTTTTAAACAAACATGTAACCGTCTTTCAATGTATTATCACATCCATCCATATTCTATGGTTAAAAATATTTGCCCAACTATGTAGCCTTCAATACCCCAACCATTTTACCATTCTATCCAGCCATCAAACCTCGAATCTATTCACCAATCTATCCAGCCTTCCATCCTCCAACCTTTTTACCAGTCTTTCCAGACACCAAACCACCCACTTTATTATTCCATCTATCCAGCCTTCCATGCAACCTCCACTCTACTGACCCAACTATCGAGCCTTCCATCCTCCAATCAATTCACCCATTGATCCTTACTTCCAACCTCCAATCTATTCATCTATCCACCCATCATCACATGCTCCAATGTATCCATCCATCTATACAGCCTACCAATGTGTTAAAAACTGCCTGTCATGCCTTCTATTGTGAATGCTATCACGACATGGTCGATGCAATGACGTAGCTAAGGAGGGTGATGGGGGCGGTCCGCCCCGGGCGGCACTCATGTAAAGGGTGGCATTTGTGGGCATTTATTTGAAAAATGGAGCCATTTCCAACAACCACCCTTTTATTTTGAAGGGGGAAACTAAGGTGAAACAAAAATAATCTTAATTTTGAATCTTAATTAACGGATTCACTCAACATCTGTTTGATTACAATGTGGTGGTTATAACTAACGCAAACACGTTCAAAAATTAAAAATTGCCAAAAAAAATAAAAAAAGGAATAGATTTGTTTGGAAAATTAAGCGGTATGCATTACTAATGGCGCTATTATTAAAAAAAATTGAACAAAAAACAATACATCACCACTGGGCCGAATAATAGGTACTATTATTATCACCACGACAGTTTTTGCGTGGAATTTCGACATGCGCAGAATGATGCGCTAACAAATACCTACATGACATTGGGCTTGAAATATCGTGTTTAACTTGCAAGTAGTAATTTACATTACTGTTTCAGTTTTATAAAATTATTTTAAGGTAACTTACTAAAAATTAAATGTATTTTGATTTTATTGCATTAAAGTAGCACACATAATTTGTGTTTTTCATTAAAATATGGTTTTAATAAATCATATTAAAGCAATGAGTAAATAATAAATTTTTTAATGATCTTATGGAAAATTATTAAGATTTAGCGCAAGAACTTGAAAATATTAGTAGCTAGGAAAAAACGAGATCAGATGCTGTAACTTTACTCAGTACATTGCAATATTTTTCTTTTCTATAGTATCTCAATTTATGAAAACCCGTTTTCTTTAACATAAATAATGCCAACTCATTTCATGGAACAAAGTTATGTGCTATTACAGAGAGCTGTTGTAGATTCTAGAAAGTTGTGGATATCAACTGAAGGCCGTGATGGAAGGAGAATAAGTATGAGTGGAGAAAATTCAGGAGACGGGGTTCTATCTTTAGAGGAAGTCGTACAACGAGAAATGTTTTTTTTTTATCTATAGATATAATTATAAAAGAAAATAATAGAACCCACTGATGAGGTGCATGTCCTTGCAAGAAAATATTCGTGTATAATATTATCATGTAATCTACTAATTAAAAAAATTGCCATCAAATAGATTTATTTATTACCATTGACAGTTTGAAACAGTTCCAATTGAATGAAAACGGTTCCAGGTGTTTATGGCTGTACACAGGGCCAGTCTTTGCAATTGCGGGGCCTTATGCAGCTTGGTATGCGAAAATGGATGTGCGAGGCTCAGTTTGGGTAGGGATAAGGTATTAATAAGGATGATAAGTGAAAATTAAGATAGGTGGGGCCAATGAAAGTGTGAACCCACTGCGACCGCAGTGGCTTAAGACCAGCCCTGGCTTTACCAACACTACAAGTAGAGGCATTATGTTAGAAAAACAGGTGGGATACCCCCTCGATCTATTAAAATATATTAAATAGTATAGATTGGAAAATTCTTTACCCAAAACTATAATTTTGCTTTTTTAAAATAATATTGGGTGTAAATTTGGAATATGTCTTTTGTCTCATTTGAGGAGTGGGGGGGGGGGGGTAGGCTGCGACCTCAAAAACTTTCTTGGGGCCTTGAACAAAAGCATTTTATTCGGCCTCTTTTATTAATGATTTCATAAATATGGCATAAAATGGTTAACATGTTCCACACCTTTTACTTTTACAATGTACTTCCTTTCAATTACTATTATTTATTAATGTTTATTAATTTTGTTTTTAAAAAAACATCATACGGTTGACTTAAGTAGCCGTCCTCAAATGATGTCACACGATTTTGGCTGATAATTCACCCCCTGCCCCCCTGGTCACACGTCGTCACAAAAATTTAGACCCCTTCTTCAATGTGACATCATAAAGCTTATCCCCCCCCCCATAATGCGTATTTGTCTATTTAAAAATGAGCATATTTCCAAATCAATTTTTTGTCATTTAAATATTTTTTTTTTAGTGTAAGGCTGCACTCTTATAATATAACACGCGTGAAATGATGTAAAACTTTATTCAATAAATTTTCAGTAATCATATATTTTAGTGGAACTTTTATTTAAATTTGCGCGTTTTGATGTGACTTCAAATGTGTGACACCCTCTACCCCCCCACATGTGTGACGTCTTTTGTGGACTCCCCTAAAAGGGCGGGTAACTTGAGACCGCCCCGGGCGGCAAAAGCTCTAGCTGCGCCACTGGGTCGATGCTAACACTTCCTAAAGTAAACAAAATTTGAAAACTGCGGACGATCTATCCGTCACCTTAATTGTCAGCCAGTGTTTAATTAATAGCATCATCTTTCATGAAGAAGATATTTGTATTCTAATAACGGGTTCAATTCCGTCTCTTCTAACAATACCATACAAACTTGGGAGGGAGCGCGTTAGAAATTCAACATTCTCTGGGCAATTAATGTTTGGGTCGATTGTGGGAATCCCGACAGTAGATGTTGATCGCCATACCGGAGAAGTGTTACTGTATTCTTGTGATGGCTAACGCGATACTTTTGGGTACTGAACGCATAGTTCATTGGTTTTAGCAATTTTCATTAACTCTATAACACTTGTCCTAGGTTTTTTTTCAGGACACATATTTCTAGTGGAATATTGCCGTATTTCCCTCTTTAAGTTCCTTTAAAGTGAGCGTGATAATAAAAACATTCCAACGTTAAAACGTTTAAAAGCGATTTCATTGTAAGTCTAGAGAGCCTTGATAGGTACAGTTTCTGTCGTATGCACGATGACAGTAATCTGATAAAATTAACAATAAAACTTATTCGTTCACCTGTTTAGAACACACTGCAATAATTTATTGTTAAAAATCTCATGATGAAAATTTTTAAAGATCCTGTACTGTTTAAAACCCACTTAGGTAATGTCTTGTGTTTTATCTCTGCATATTTAAGTACAGCATTGGATAGTAAAAAGATTTTAAGATGACCCC
>MUZC01001053.1:88657-101318 GCA_002072015.1 Radix auricularia
TGACCCTATAACTTTCTTGTGGCCTTCGAAACAATTATCTTGTACTTTTATTATGTGTATTTTTAGGTTTATCATCTTATGCTGCCTCTTTTATTACTCCTTATATAAACAAGGGATGCAATGGTAACATTCTTCCCCAACTTTTACTTCGTTTCAATTACAATTATTTATTCATGTTTATTAATTTATTTTTAAAAAAAACATCATATGATTAACTTAATTAAGAGGCCGTTCATAAGTGACGTTACATGATTTCAGCTGACATTTCACCCCCTGCCCCCTCGTCACACGGCGTCACGAAACGAAAACTTAGACCCATTCCTCAATGTGACGTGACAAAGTCCCCCCTCCCGCCATACAAGCGGTATTTTGTATTTGAAAATGAGCATGCTTAAAATCATTTTTTGTTTGTTGGGTCATTTAAATATGCTTTTAGTTTAAGGTTGCACTCTAACATCGTAACACGCGTGAAACCACGTAAATCGTCACTGAACAAAGTTTGGGTAATCATATATTACAGAGTAGCTTTTATTTAAAGTTACGCGTTTTGAATTACATCAAATATGGGACTCCCCCCCCCACCGCGTGACGTCATTTATGGGCGGCCCCTAAAAGGGCGGCATATTGGAGACCGCCCCGGGCGGCAAAAGCTCTCGCTACGCCACTGGCCTGGTGGATCGCTGTACAGAATACCAGTTCTAATATTGTGTGTGTGTGTATATATATATCTATTAGTCCCATAACCTCTTCTTTTTCAAGGTCGTAGGGGATTCTAATGTTTCCATTAGAACATTCTCGGGCTTAATAGACACTGGCGGCGCCCATCCCTCTCCAGGTCAGCGGAGGACTTTCTTCGCGTTAGTCATTTCTCAACATTTATAGTGGCTTTTCGTGGGCTCGATTCCACGCCCCTCAGCTTGTGAGGCTACTCAGCCGCAATATATATATATATCGCATCGCAAGTTTACTGACCTCCAAGGTTACAATATGTAGTTGAAAATATGCCAATAACTATAAGTTAAATATGTATGTGTATGCAACGTTTTAACTTGGGCTTTCTGGTTATAACTAATGATCCTACATGTGGAAGAAAATCAGCAGTCCCAAGTCTGCGCTCTTCAGGGGGCTTCCCGGAAAACCCCTCTGCCCTTGGGGAAGTAAAAGCCGAGAGGCCCCCTACCTAGGGTATAACCCCGCTGGAAGGTTTCCTCAGAGCTAGTTCCGCTGCGCTCTTAGCGGTTCCTCTTGCTCATCCGTACTGAAGCTCCTGGCCCTAAACCGGCACCGCTCAGTGGCGTTGCTAATAAATTGAGGGGGACGAAATGGTCGCTTCGGAGTAACCCGACCCTCAACGGGCACTTTGGTTTTCATCATCGGCATTGCGTCTAAATGCTTTGCCTAAGATCCGTACAGCGACTGTAATCATACGTGACTAGCACCTAACATCGGCATTGCATCTAAATGCTTTGCCTAAGATCCGTACAGTGACTGTAATCATACGTGACTAGCACCTAACATCGGCCTTCGGCCTGCCATGCCAGGAGTCTTCACTTTCAGGTCGCGGTCATCTCCACGACATTACTCGTCTGTCAAGCTCCGTAAAAGCCACCCCTTCTCAACAGTCTGCTTATAACTAAATTGTGTGCTTAGCTTAATCCTGATAATGAAACTTTCAGTTGTTTAACCAAGATACAAAAGTGCCGATGAAATATATAAATATTTTGGAAACATTTCCATGTTTGAGAAAATTCTGCAATGAGGTAGATAAATCTCAAAGTGAAATATTTGACCGTTTGAAAGAAGAACTTACTGACAATAGAGAATCACTTGAACACAAACTTCATGGTTACTTCCCTTATCTGAATGAAGGAGAAACTTCATTGACAGGAAATCCACTCTCTTCTTTTCTTCATGTACCCAGTATTCAATAACAACTATAACATGAGTTATTTGGGTTTTCGGGATGGTCACCTGACACGTTATTTGCATACAAAAATCTGGCGTGGAAAGTATAATTCATAATAAAATGTCGATCAGTTCCATTTGTGTGTTTTAATCTCATGAAGAGAAATCAATGTTATTATTGTTGAGAATGACATTAGGATGATGCTAACATATACGCTTCGTGAATTTTTAGGTTATCTTATCTTAGATATACAGACGCTCCTTCTATGCAGAAGATTATTGCGTCCACAGACCTGGAGAGATGATCTGTTGGCAAGTGATGCAGCGATCACAGGCCACGGCTATAGGGGTTCCACGCCGCCTAACTATTGTCTAGTTAGGTACCCATTCAGAGCTGGGTGACTCGGGGACTCCTCAGGCCCCAGGAACAAATCCTCGCCTTCGCGTGGATTCGAACTCGTGACCATCGTATGACAGTCGAGCGCGCTACCTCTCGACCACCACGTTGGTTTGTAACATAAACTTAAAAATTTTGGTATAAATTAATTATTAAACTAAGTTCAATAAAATATACTAAAAATATATTTTATTCGTTTTTTTTTTTTTTGTTTTTTGTTTTTGTTTTGTTAATTACTGGATTAAATTTTTTTTAATTATATCGAAGATTGAGAATACTTGGCTTTCATAACAAGGGGTCGCCACTTCAAAAAGTTTTGGAACCATTCATCTCAGAATATAAACAAATACTTGACCCCAGAAGTCCACAAATACCAAGTGATTAATTATATTTTAGGATATCAAGCCCAGACAAAAAGAATAAAACAACAACAAATTAATTGCTTAACCCAAAACAATGGCTCTCATTCCAGCTGTTACACGCTCCTATACTCATCTGTTTTACTTTATCCTGAACAACAGAATTGCACCATAATCTCGCGAGACGGGAAGATGCCGAAGATGTTTAGAATACCAAGAAGCCCAGACAAAATGAATAAAAGAAATTAATTGCTCAACACTACACAATGGCTTCACGCGCAGCCGTTACACGTCCCTAAACCCAATTGAAATGCATTGCCTTCTCCAGAAGTAATGATAGTCTGCGCATTTAAAAAGTCAATGTTTTTAACTACATGAAACTGACGCTTTGAAATGAAACCAATCTACTAAATTGTAAACCAGTCGAAAGGTATGCGGGCCAGATGTCGATTTAAAATTGCTGGAATAGATAGCGATTGACAAATCACTCTTAGCTTGCACCCTTGAAACTTGGTGCATTACGAATAGACACAGAATAGTGAACGTCTATTATTCTTTACATGAATTTAGTTTCTATTTTATAAAAATTGTCATGTGACAAATGTCTCAATGTCTTAAGTTTTAAAATCATTTTTTAAAACTAATTATTAAGACTTAACCCCCCCCCCCTCTTTCCCAATCCATATCTAATTTACCAGAACCAGTTTAAATTATGTGTACAGGTAACTACCTTTTATTATGTAGGATAGTATCTTTATCTTGTATCAAATTTACAAGAGGATGAACTTTTATGAAATTTTGAATTGCATAATCGTTTGTTATGCATACATTTTCAGTGATTTGTTGCACCTTTATTACTGCAATTATCTTATATGTTACAGACGCTCCTTCTGTACAGAAGATTATTGCGTCCTACGTATTTCTATGGTTTGTGTTTAGTCCTGTATTCTTACTAGAGTTTTAAAAGATGATAAAGTGGTGGCTTTCCTGGTTTCTTCAGGCAACCCATCCACGCCCGAATACCGGACGGAAAGAAAGAAAACTTGTATGTGTTTGTTCTTGCATATGGAATAAGAAAGGTGTTTTTATCTTTATGTCTATTTGAGGTTTGTATTAGGTTATCTTTGTGTTGTATTTCTAAATTAGAATTTATTGCCTTATGTATAATTACTAATTTACTCTTGGTTCTTCTATCCTCTAGTGTTTCAAGGTTTAATGATTTAACTAATGGTGTTACTCTTGTCAGTTTTGAATATTCTCCAGTAATGAATCTGGCAACTCTTTTTTGTATTTGTTCTAACTTATCAATATTTTCTTTGGTGGATGGGTCCCATACTGAAGATGCATATTCTAGTATAGGTCTCACCAGGGTGAGATAGCATTTTAGTTTTATATCTTTGTTACATTTGTAAAAGTTTCTTTTTATAAAGCCTAAGGTTTTGTTAGATTTTTTAATAACTTCATTGACATGGGGATTCCAAGATAGTTTCTCATTTATTATGACTCCTAAGTATTTCGCATCTTTAGCTTGGGTTAGTTCTTTTCCATGAATGAAATATTTTGAATTTATTTGTTTCTTTTTCTTTGTTACTCTTAGCAGTTGACATTTTTCTGGGTGGAAGGACATACTCCAGTTAGTTTCCCATTTTATTAATTCATCTAAGTCTTTTTGTAAAATTTTGCTATCTTGTTCTGACTTGATTGTTCTATAGATTATACAATCATCAGCAAATAACCTAACTTTAGTTCCTGTTGAGATATTGTTGGGTAAGTCATTTATATAAATTAAAAATAGTAAGGGACCTAGGACAGTTCCTTGTGGAACTCCTGAGTTAACCTTTATTGGTGTAGATTTAGAACCATTAATTATTACAGTTTGCTCCCTACCCAATAGGAAATCTTGGATCCAGTGATGTAAGGGACCTGAGATTCCAAAGTATTTAAGTTTTTTGAGTAAACTAAGGTGGTGAACTTTGTCGAATGCTTTTGAGAAGTCTAGTAATATTGTATCTATTTGATCATTATTATCTAAGCCTTTTGATAGATCATCTATTAGGCCTATCAATTGTGTTTCACATGATCTGTTCTTTCTAAAGCCATGTTGGTGTGGGCATAGGGCATTATATTTGTCAAGGTGGTTAACTATTCTGCTATATATTATGTGTTCCAGTAATTTACATGTGATACTAGTAAGTGATACNGTTCATTGCTTAATTCTTTTAATAACCTGGCAGGTAATTCATCTGGGCCAGTAGCTTTGTTTATTTTTAAGTTTTTTAGGAGTGAATGTATACCTATCTCATCTACAGTTATGTTACCTATTTCTTCCAATTTATTTAAATTTATTGAAATTTCCTTGTCGCCTGAGGCAGAAAATGATGATGCAAAATATTTGTTAAGGATATTAGCTTTATTTTCATTATCATTATAGGTTTTATTATTTGAGCCTTTTAGTGTGGCTATACCTGAAGGCTCCATTTTTTTAGATTTGATAAAGGACCATAAGTTTTTATTGTTATCTTTAGTTATCACATTGTTTATATAATTATTTTGGAGGTTACGGCTAAGTTTCTGTGTCAGGTGCTTAATTTTTAAGTATTTTTTGTGTATCCTTTCTAAATTGGTAGCCTTAAATTTCTTAAATAAATTCTCCTTTAGTTTGCAATACTTTTTTAATTTAAAATTGAACCAGCATTTATTAATTCTATTTGAAGTTATTTTTGTTGGAACATTCTGATCCATTATGGTTTTTAGATTTGTTTTTATTTCCTTCCATATTTCTTCTACAGGGCTAACTATGCTGAATTTACTTAGGAAATTTTGTTGGAAATTAGAAGCTGATTGGTGTAATTTTATTAAATTGCATTTATTCCAAAGATATATTGTTCTTCTAGGCATCTTATTTATTTTAGTTTTTATTGTGTTGGTTACCCTAACAATATAATGGTCAGACAGCCCAGGAATTATTGTGCAGTCTACTACTAGTCCTGGTCTGTTTGTTAGGAATAAATCTAGTATTTTGTTTTTCCTAGTTGCTTTTTTTACTATCTGTTCTAGGTTTATGTTGTTTATTGTGTCTAAGAAATGTTCATTAATTTCTTTATTATTTTGGTGGTTATCGATTGTATATTTTTTCCAATTTATATCTGGAAGATTTAAGTCCCCCATAGTCCAAATTACAGCATTTTTATGATTGTTTTTAATGTAAATTAATTGACTGCAGAGATTCTTCATGTATTCTATGTTTGTATTTGGTGGCCTATATAGACTGCCTACAATAAAGGGTGATGAGTTTGGTGTAATTATTTTGCAGAAAACAGATTCTATATTGGAGTTTGGTTGTGTGTTAATTTCTTCAGCTATGAGAGTTGATTTTATTGCAAGTAGGACGCCACCATGATTGTCTGTTCTATCTTTTCTAAATATATTGTAATTGCTGCTTAAAATTTCAGAGTTATATATATTGGGGTTCAACCAAGTTTCAGAACCAGCTATTATGTCTGGTTCTTCTGTTTTTATTAGGAGTTCTAAATCTGGAATTTTATTTTTTATGCTTTGAAAATTAATTATTAGAGTTTTAAGCGTGTATTGATTGTCAGTATTATTAGATTTTTTATTTTTATGGGTTTGTGTGGCAGGTCTGATTTGTGGCCTTCAGTCAATGATTGGAAAGACGCGATGCTTCGTAACTTTTTTTCTTATGTGCCCACGGATTCTAGTGTGAGCAGTTTCTTATGTACAATGGAAAACGCGCTTCAGGAATACAGTTGTATTACAACACGATGCTCTATTCATAGCTTGTAGAAGCTGTCGTCAACGTTCAGGACTACAGCAAGAACGCCTCTTGGGTCACCGTGACCCCGTCAACATCCGGTATACGAATGTGGACGTTATCTTCAACTTTCACTGGTGGGAATTCTGCATCTGAATATCTGAGCATATTCGCGGCTTGACTTAGCGAATTGTTGTGAGCTGCTGTCCTCATCTTCCTGACATCTTGTATGTTATAACATATTATGCAAGTTATTTTACTTCTGCACGTCTGAATAGCTGGAGACTCTACAATTTGCGTGCATATCTCTGCCGCAGGATTTTTTTAAAATGTGCATAACTACACTATTTTTCACTAAATATATACAACTTTTTAGCATGTTTATAGTCAGACGATCAGTCTGAACTTTCCAAGTGTTCCACTACCAGCACGACAGCGTCTACATTTCTTGACCCAGTCTGTGTGTTTATTCTATTCTCCATTTCTTTTTGCACTTTTATGAGGTCTTACTGTGTAACTACATTATCAATCACCTATCTCTCTGGACAAGTTTGAGGCAGTCAGACCAACTTTTGCTTTGCTTTCAAACACGGCTTTATGTGGCGACTGCTGGATGCCTTGGTGAAAAGAACGGGTTTTAATCAATTGAAAAAATCTGAGACTCGCAGCTTAATGTCTTTATTCATTTGTCTGCATCCATGTCATCAACATATTCTGAACATCTTGGTTGGCACGTACGGCTTTGACTTTGCCTCGGTTTTCTGCGTAACAGTTTTAGTTCAGGCCACATGTACTCACAAGGAAGCCACCGCGTCAGAATAATTAGAACTAGTCACAATGGCTGGACCTTCTCCAAAAGGTACAGACTAACACAACAGTATCGTCACAGCGTAGCACCATTTCTCTTACCACGTTCACACCAACACACCAGAAGCGACAGATATGCCGCAAACCGGGTAGTCTTTCACTACAACATCCGGGTTTGGCCGAAGATACTGAGCCACTTCGCCCATTGGCGTCCAAAGCCCGAAACACCATTGGCAGTTGAAAATACTTCGGGCTTTGGCCAGTCTTTTTTGGCCAAAGTGCGAATAGGCCGGCCAATTCGCGAAAGGGCCGAACTTTGGGATGTGGCCGTAACAAATATATATAAAATTAACATCATATTTAAAAAAGGAAAAGGTTGTAGCGGCCTTTGTGTCGCATACGTTTTTACATGTTCAGATGTATAACAACTAAACTTTGCACATTTATCCATAACCATGCAGATTGAAATATATATAGATATGGTTTTTAATTTTATATTATGTATCATTTAGATCCAGGTTCCAGTTAACTTCATTTCTCTCTTATATGGCTCATTTCAGAAAAATATATTTTTAATTGTGGCCACCGGGGGGGATAGATGGACCTTGACAATACTTATTGCGCGAAAAGATAAATTATATATATATATATATATTTCGAAATCTTCGAGCGGGTAACTTTGCTGTGGAGCTCACCGTGAGAATTTCGATAAGTCACCTGTTTCTTTGTGGATTTTTTAGGGTATTGCATGTACTATGTCAATAGTTTTCTACCGTTTCTGTTTGTTGACCTGTGGTGAATCTTACAAACACAGATTGATAGAAGCGACATTTAAGCTTGAAGGTCCGTGTAAGTGATTTAAATGGTTGACATACTGCTGCATCTCTTCCCAGAATAAGTTGACAATTATTAAAGTCTGTTTAACAAGTTATCATCATCATCATTTCCCATCGTTGGGGAGAACGCATAAAATGACATATTCGCCTATATTGAGCGCAGGCCAAATTTTCATTCAACCTCAGCCCCGCCCAGTCTTTGATGTTGTCAAGCCAACTTTTCCGCAGACGACTTCATCGCTTGCCGACCCTCCTCCCTCTAGAGTGCCTTGAAGGATGATATCCGTCATGCTATCATGTCGCAGCACAAAGTATGCTCCTGAGTAAACCTTAAACCAATGGATTTTAAAGGAAATCTTTTTCTGCAGTTTATTTGGATGTTTTTCGGCATGTTGATGAAAGTAAGAAGCTGAATGTTGCCAAATATCGAAACACGTCCCACTCCCGATAAGTTTAGGTTTTAGTCTTCACAACGCCTATTCGTTGATACTCAGATTGTAATGAAATGTTACTTTTAAAGCATGAAGGGAATAACATTTTATCGTCGTCGGAATCCTTCCCTACTTCGAAACGATGGTGCATCATCGTTGGGTTTGGTTGCATTTCCTCGTGTGGCTGAGCAGTCCTATCCTTGAGTGGCAGTCTTTTCCAAGGCTTTTGCACACGAGATCCATTCCTCCCAATGTTTTTGCCTTTTTCCTAGCTCTCCTGCCTGTAGCCTCCTCCATCCTTCACTCCTCGGCTACTATGACGCCCTCTTTAACAACTGTGCGCCACGTAGATCGGTCTTCTGCTTTGCATTCCCAATCACTTGTGTTTATTCAGTCTACTTTCATGTCTCTCTGGCAGACATCTTTAAATCAAAGATAAGGTTGACCTGTCTTCCTCATTCCCGATGCCAATTCTCCATATAATAGGTCCCAGAGGGGGGATACGACACGGGCTCATTCATTTAACATGTCCTAACCATCTTAGGCGAATATCATTTTAAAATGTTGCTTTTAATACGTCACTATGAAGTTTTGCTTCTTGTGAAACATGAGACAATCTCAGCATGAAATACTTTTGTAAAAAATTCAGTCACTACGTAATAGAATGTTGCTGTTAAAACATACAACACAACAATCAAATCCTTTGACAAATAAACTGATCCAACTCACAACGGAGTACAATGTTATAACATACAACACAACAATCAAATCCTTTGACAAATAAACTGGTCCAACTCACAACGGAGTACAATGTTATAACATACAGACAATCTCTGTCTGAAACACAAATGACCTCAATCAGAAAAAAAACGCAGGAATTAAACACAGAATATTTTAATTCATGATTTCTTAAAATAAAAAGGACATGACCAATCCTTTATTTTTGTGTTGTTTTTTTTTTTACTACTTTCTTTGTCGACGCGATTCAATAACCAAGTAGCTCATAATTATAATAGGACATTCATTACTGCATTCCAGACGATTATAGCACGACGTTATGACTGCATATCTTTCGCGGGCTGATCTTGGCCAGGGCCCTAGACGAATGAGACGGGAAAGTTTGCAAGTGAAGTTCCTTATTAAATTATTCACTAGATTTATTTTGAAAAAAAAATTAATGAAAATAAAATATTTTTTAACATTTCAGTAAAAATAATAATATTATAATTTACATCTATACAGTTTTAAATTTTTAAAAATATTATATAATTATTATTTTAAAAAACATGATTATAGTATACAAGAGTGGTAATGGAAATATACTATGGGGAGATAATTTGTTATTACTGCTTTGTAATGACGTTAAAACTCGAGCTAGAATCCGATCACCTCTATGCAGCAATGGCGAAAATAATCAAAATATGGACCGGCTAAGCCATTAGTCTTCCAACAAGACTTAGGGTATAGAGAGCTCTCGTTAAAACTATTTTCGTGTATGGATGTGAGACCTGGACACTACTGGCAACCACTGAAAGCAAGCTGCAAGCATTTGAAAAAAAACGCATGAGAAAAATTATCCAGATCTCTTATCTAAAAAGTAAATAACCCCTTTAAGACAATAATGGCCTGGGAGCAAGTGATGTAGCGTTCACAGGTTTTTATTGGCCACGGCATACGATATGCCTAACAGCCTTTGCTTTACTGAAGGTCAGGTAATATATCGAGGCTGGGTGAACTTGTGGTACATGACAGCATCGAGGCCCGAACCCGTGTCTCCGACAGCCCAGCGCGCTTTGGCTGGGGAACTAATGTCCGGAGAACACTGGGCGTATACTGTTTGAAGAATACTGAGAGAATAATGTTTGTAGAACACAGCGAGAATAATTTTTTGGAACACTGTGAGAATAATGGTTGGGAAAAAAACAAGGAGGATAATGTTTGGAGAACATTTAGAGAAAAATGTTTGAATAACACTGAGAGAATAATTTTTGGAACACTGGGAGAATAATGTTTGGAGAACCCTAGGAGAATAATGTTTGAAGAAAAGTAGGGGAATAATGTTTGGATAACTCTTGGAGGATATGTTTAGAGAACATTGGGAGAATGTTTAGAGAACATTGGGAGAATGTTTGGAAAACATTGGATGAATGTTTGGAGAACATTGGGAGAATGTTTAGAGAACATTGGGATAATGTTTGGAGAACACTGATAGAAAAGTATTAAGAGTACACTGCAAAAGACTGCAATAATTCGATCATATTTACATTTAAAAATCATTCATACCATTCATCAGGCAATCCGAGAAAGGATCCATACAGTTTTCCCGGCAGTATTCATTGCAATTGGAAATTCTCAGTGTTGAAACCAGAAGTATAAAAATAATCTTCATCTTTTTGAAAAGTCTGTTGAAACAGTTTTGAAAATCATTTGGGGGGGGGGGGGGGGAGGACAAGATTATTAGCTTGCAAGTAATTTAGACTTATTGTTTAAAAATTGTTAAATAGTCAGATTTATTGTGTAATTAAGACTTTGCGAATATCATAATTTTTGACATATTTGAAAATGAAAAGACTGGATAATAACAATGATTGTAACGTAAAACTTTTTAAGAAGCTGATTCCTACATTTATTTCCGGTTATGCTTTTTTATTGTTAGGATTTATTGTTTGTGTGCTGGAAAATGTTTTGAGCTTCCGTTTCCTAATTAAGATCTTTCATTGGCTTCAACTATTCGGACCCGGGATCATATAGCATGTGATCACTATTCGGAACCAGGGTTGATGTAGCATGTGATCACTATTCGGACCCGGGTTGATATAGCATGAGATCACTATTCGGACCCGGGATCATATAGCATGTGATCACTATTCGGAACCTGGCGGGTTCCGCTATATTAAAAGTTTATTTCGACCCAGCCCAAGTCACAGTGGAGAACTAGAATGGCTGGGAATTAAAATTATTTTGTTATCTATGCACATAATTATACACGTCAGAATTTTTAAAAAATAATTTTATACAGATCCTTCATTTTTTTATTTTATTTTTATTTTATTCCTTTATTTCCATAGTGTACAATTTTATGTGGAAATTCAAAAAGAGTTATATTTAGTGCAATAATATAATTTTTTTCAAGGCTGCTTTTTTAAATTATTTTTATTTTTTACAGGTGCGTTGCTTTCGAATACTAGTAGCGTTATGAACGTGCGGACATACACATAGCAAGTTATGAATAAAAATATTGATTGAAATGTTTTTGGCCTCTCTCAAAATTATGTCTACGCTCAGGGAGAAAAATAAAAATATTTAAAAACAAGTTTTAAAGATACCACGTTTTGTGAACTAAAAAGAAGAAAATAAACTAAAAACGTGGGGCGCATTCGGCTGAAATTAAATGAAGTATCATATATAGACTGTGGAGGAATTTGAAACTGAAAAGTTTAATGTAAAAGCATTAATAGACCAAATTTCAGCCGAATGCGCCCCACGTTTTTAGTTTATTTTCTTCTTTTTAGTTCACAAAACGTGGTATCTTTAAAACTTGTTTTTAAATATTTTTATTTTATACTTTTTAGTTTTCATTTAAGTAGAATTGAGTACTATAATTAATGAAATATTAAATTGTCATGTGAATCAAGTATGCATGCAAAATTTCATCAAAACATCCAGACAAGAAAGACATCCAGACAAGAAAGCAAATTAAGAAAAACTTCCCTTTGTTGTTGTATTTCCTTGGTTGTCTCCCTCACACACAAGAAATAATAGGCATTTTGATTAGCATTTAATTAATTAATTAAGTAGAATTGAGTACTATAATTAATGAAATATTAAATTGTCATGTGAATCAAGTATGCATGCAAAATTTCATCAAAATTGGATGATCAGAAGTGGTTCAAATAAGGAATTCAATTTTTGCCCCGGAAATCCAGACAAGACGGCAAACTAATATAAACGTGGTAAAATTAAGAGAAAATGCTGAAAAGGGGCCGTCCATAAAGTACGTCCCGCTCCAGGTGGAGGAGGGGTGACAATTTGTGACAGGAGGGAGGGGGGTGTCCCGGCAATGTGTGACATCACGGTGTTTTATTTTTAGAATTTTAATTATTTTGTTAATAAACAAAATATTTTTGTTTGAAAATGTGAAGTACTTGTGTGGG